>VZSF01007665.1:51169-263457 GCA_013398295.1 Chionis minor | reverse complement strand
TTTTTTTGGCCTACGGCATCGCAGTTTACCGGCTGAAAACAAATAAATGACCCCTGCGTATGGTTGGTCGTGGGTGGTGAAGCTGCCGCCGTCAGTGCGATCCCCGAGAATATTAAAAGTCTTAAATTAAAGCGTGCTGGAAAAGCGTTAGCTCCTACTGTAGTAGTAATAGCGATAATAATAAAAATGACAGAATTGGGAGCGATTTACATGTTATTGAAGAGGAGGAATTACTGAAGAGTAATAATAGAAAAGAAAACAAGTCGGAAGCCCGTTATATAATGCACTGTGTAGATAACGAGAGCGACAGGCTATTTTTATTTTGTTTACCGTATGCTGTGTAATAGGGACTCCTCTGAGCAGCATCTCTCCCCCGTGAGCCCAAACTCTGGATAGAATTGGGGGAAAAATTTTAGGCGTTCCTGTTATGCCCAGACGATGAAATCCGGGTTTGTAAAACCTTCCTCCTTTACCGGCGTTTTCTGTGTACAGATGGGTGAGGGCGCAGGTAGATGACCTTTGCTGGAGACCTTTTCCCTTTCATATGGTAAAGAAATTCATATTTTGTAACCCAGGTTACACTTTAACCTTTAACGCTCATGGTTATGTATTTTATGCAGTCATGGTTACTGTACGTGTCAAATGTGGTCAGACGTAGGGAGTTACTCTGCTTACACACCGAGAAGTCAAGGACTTTTAATTTCAGTTTCGAACGAAGCCTTCCCCTAAAGGAAAATCCCAGCTTCGCGTTCGTCTATTTCTGTTCGGGTGATGGAGACGGTTCAGTTTTATCATACGAAGCAAGGGTTATGAATGAGGGAGAGGGAAATTGAGAATGGCCGGGGAAAATATTACGCCGTAGTTATTTTTGCGATGCTGCGAGATAATAGTAAGTTGTAATTGTATGTTATTGCACCTAATTCGTTCGTAAAACTGGCCCAGTATTTTACAGCCAGCATTTTTTTTATTATTTTTTTTTAAGGGTGGCTGTAATCTCCTCACTTTTTACGTAAGGCAGAGGTCGATAGATTTTTTTTTATTATTTTTTTTTTCCCTCCGCACTCTGCCTGTCTGCCTCTCTCATCATGTAGTGACATGTCAGCGGTGCAGGCTGTCAACGCGCTTACTCCAGCCCTGATCAGTCATGTAATTAGATCAGGCTGCCATGGCAACAGACGGTGTTCACCGTCCATTCAGGTGGTGTGTGTGTGGCGGGCGAGCGGGCTACCGGGCGACCCACCGGGCTACCACCCGCCGGCCCTACCGGTACCGTGTGGGTGGTGTAGAGTCCTCGCCTCGGGCTCGCCCGAAATTGAAGGATGATGCCGGTGGTGGTTTCCTAATGGCTGAACTTGTCGGGAAGGGTGTTCGTCGCCTGCTGTAGCGTCAGGCAGATGGGACGGTACGTGGCACGCTTGGCAGGTTAGCCGAATCATCGGTTCCACTTGTGTTTGTTATTAGCAAATTAACGAAGGTGTGGTGCTTTGTAAAAATGCTTTTGGCTTATAAAAGCTTGCATAGAAGTTTCTTCGGGAGTTTTGCTTTTTTCTTTTTTTGGCTGGCTGGTGTAACTCTTTGGTGGCTGTAACGGTGTTTGTGACAGTTCCCATTCCAGCATTCACGTTTTAGGCCACAGGCTTGGTATTCTTCATTCATGTGCTGGACTTCACACCTTCTGGCCAGTAAAATTAAAATCAGTGATACCTGATAGCACTGTCGTCACTTAGATTTGTTAAGCCTCTTCATAGTTCTTACTAAGATCTAGGCCCTTTTGTGTTTTAGGTAAAAGCTGACTTCATTTTCTCTTGATAAAAAAAACTAAGCATATACTATGAAAAACAATTTTCTCATCAGCAAATAAGTCACTTCCAATTTTGGGGGGGTTGCCTCCCCCCCTTTGTGCTGGCCAAAATATAGCCACAGAGCAGGATACTTTCTGCCACAAAGTTTATAATACCTTGAAAGAATATGCAGTCTAATTAGCTACAAACTGCATGCTGCTCTTAAAGGCATATTTGACCAAGGAATAGCTATTTGTCTTCATTGTTAAGTGTTTGGACATCACTCTTTTCAGCCGCTTTTTCACAAACGGAGGTATAACTTTTTTTAAGGCACCAAACTTGGTACTCTGTTCTAATGTCATAAATTGGAGCGACTCCAGGGGACGGGGTTGTGAGCCACTTACATGGGTGTATAGCTAGAATAACTCCATTTATTGGACCTAATCCAGGCATGTAGTAGAGTAACGGAGCTCAGAAAGCGATCTGCTGCATATCGCCATTATTTTCACTCTATCTTTTTACGGCATAAAGCACTGTGGGCTTAAATAGGATTTTTGCCTGATTAAGGAGCTGCGTTAAGTGTCTGCAGGAGTGGTTAACACCCCTATTCCAGTCTCTAATCTTGCGTGCACTTACACTAATATTGAACTTGGCCCGGAGGATTTCGTGTCTCAGTGATGAGAAATCATCAGCACCCACAGCTCCCGAGCGTTTGTAGTACCAGGCTGGAACATAATGCGATCCAGAAATATCTCAGTAAAAGAAGATATTTTAATCTCTCTGATGGTAGAGCACCGGAGCTGGAGGAGGTAATGAGAAATGCTCGTTGGTGGCTCAGCTCTTGCTGGTGCCAGGCAGCTGGGGGTCTCGGGTTCAGTGTGGTGAGTTGGCAGGTCTCAGCCTGCCTGCCGAGCAGAGGTGTTTCTCCTCGCAGGGATGGGGGGACGGGGAGGGGTGGGGATTCGCGGGCAGTTTCCTACCCCCGAAGTGCAACTTTTCAGTGCTGCGACTGACTCGCCCTTCTTGTTGGGGGAGAATATCCTCCGCTCCGGGTGGCCAGCCTCTGTTTTGGGCCTCCGTACCAAGGAGGAGGCTGGAAATAGGGGAGGCTGTTAGGAGGACCGGCTGGAGAAAGCGAAATAATCGCTCGCGGGACGACTCCTGTAGAGCGAGCCTTTGTGTGCCGCATGCTGCTTATACATATTTTATTGTAAGACAAATTACCTGTGTGACTAAGAGCATTACAAAGTAATTATTTTCAAAAAGGCCATATATATGTAGTTAAAAGGTTATTTTTTTTTGAACATAAACAGTGCAACTTTTCGCCCTTGCCCTTCTGGCCTGATTGAATTTATTTACAAAGGTTGAAAAAACTAGCCTTGTTTTAAAAGACATTTGCAAGAGGCCTGGAATTTCACTTAACAAAAAATTTTTATGTAATAGATCCAGTGGCCTAGTTTCCTGTTAATTAAGAAAATAGACACTTAAATGCCGTCACCTGAAAAGCAACTAAGGATTTAAACGTCAGGATTTGAAGAGAGTTGGTTTAGTAACATAGCGAGTAAAACAAAACCAAGGCCTGATTTTGCCCTTGCTGAAGTTTAGCAAGTGAGCAAGCACATCTCGGTAGACCGGCAGGCAGGATTATCGCTGTCATTGTTTGTCCAGCGTGCTGCCGCTGTTGTGGCGTACTAATTGAAGGGGAAATGCAATAAAGGAGTACGGCAGGCCCTAAAGGAATCCCGCGCGCCGGGATGGCACGGAGGGGTCTGAAGCGCTGGCTGGCTGCGAACCTACTCCAGCGTGCGAGGCAGCTCACGCTGGCGCCGCCGGGGAGAAGCCCGGCTGCCGTGGCAGCCTTCGTTAGCTGAGGATGCAGGTTGCGCCGAGGACGTGGCTGCTCCGGGAGGACAGTCCAGGTGACGGCGCATGCAACCCGCGCGGCGCCGGTGGCGGATTTAGCTGCAGGTCTCCCTTGAGGCGGCTGCAACCAGCTCTGCTTTGACAAATGAAAAGTACAGTTAGCACGAGGAACAGAAGTACGGCAGGCTTGGCACAGGTAAAACATTCCGGTGCAAAGAAATTGCTGTGCTGTGTTCCGGTGGCTTCAATAGGCTAAGCTTTGCGAGCTGAAAATCCTGACCTCATCCTTTCGTTTCGCTTTTATGCAAGACTTCTTAGTGCGATAAATAAATAACTAGGTATTTGGACAAAGGCGCTGTGTTTTGGAGTCCCGTTCGGTGGTTCGCATTCTTTATATAAAGAAGTTGAAGATTTTTACTTGGTTTTGGCTGAGCTGCTACATGACTAATATTTTAAAATGTAAGAAACTTTGCAGACTCTTGACTTTTGCACAAAGACAAAAACCGGATCGATGACGATAATTCCTTTTTGATCTCAGTGCATGTGTTGAGAACATAATGCTTTGTGGTTTTTTGTTTGTTTATTTTTTTCCTCAGAGCTGTAGTCTGAGATGGTTGTACAACCCATGCAAATCTGTGTGTGCATTGGTCCCAGTCTGCAAAGTTACTTTACTACATGTCCCAGTGAGGGTTTTGCTGAATGAGGATTGATTAAAGAACCTATCTAGAGTTAAGTATGTGTGTAAGTCCTTCCATAAATAGGAATGAGAAAGTATGCTCGTAAACTGAAACAACAAAAGTGCTTCTCCGTGAGGGAGAAATGGTCCCAGTAAATCCTTTTATTGTCCCAAGAGTGATAAAAATATTTGGTGATATTCCAAGTGAAAAAACAAAATGTATTTTGTTTAGCATGTGATGTCAGCAGAAATTCAGTGCTGGCTCTTCGTAATTTTACTGAGCAAAAATACAGAAATAGAAAAGAAAAAAATCGCATTGGTAGAGTTTTCCTTTGTTTATATTATTTGGGAATTTTTGGTACTACGCATCAACTCTAGCATGTGACCATTAATGACGAAATAGTGCGCGAGGTAATGTCACATTCCCAAAGCTGGTTATTTTTCACCTAATACTAGTAGTTGCAACAGTATGTTTTCTGGATGATGCCCCTCCTCAAATAAAATATGTTCTGTTGGCAGCGAAGAGAGTCATCTCCACTTGCTTATGATTCTTCAGCTCATTAAGATCACATTTAGGAAAAGAGCACTCAGTTTGAATAAATGAGCTCTGCTCTCAACTGTATGTGCTCTGTCTGCAGGATTAAATCTATAGTTTTATTTGTGCTTGAGTAATAGCAAAAGCAGTCTCTCAGTCTTCAGTGGGATGTTGTAGCATGTTGTAGATTGTTTGACTCTTAACTGTGCTTTTGTTTCTCTTTTATTTTGGTTTTCATCTCCTCAACTCCTGGATTGACAGTCACGTCGCAGGCCAAGGCAGATGGGCAAGCAATACAAGCTGTGAATTTATTCTTGACCCCTGTAGGACAGTGACCACCTTCATTTTTTGTCTTCACCATACAGATATGCACTGCCAATAAGGTGAGAATGTAATGCTTTTTATTTCCTCTAACAAGTGTACGCTGTCTGCTCTGGGCTGTAATCAGTGTGGACACCTTACTGGTGTGTCTGTACGATTACCTACCCGTCATACGTTTGTACTTCCCTTTCCTGGCAGTAGAGGTCCTTGAGAAACTCTCGTCAGAAAAAATTCCATTAACTCTGGTGACTCAGTTCGGTGACTTACAGGACAGTGGGTTCCAGATGAGTGGTTTTATGCTCACCTCAGGTCAGAGCATATTCAGTTACTAAAAGATGATAGTATGAATGGAAAAGTTCACAGGCTTTGATTTTTGTTGTAAATTGCCACACGTAAAATTGTATAAATCCTTCCCGCACTTTTATGAAGGTTTTCAGCGGTTCTTGTTGCTTGCAGCCCCCTTGATTTTTCCAGTGTCCTGAGTTCCTCCTGTGCACTAAACTTCGTCTGGCATAAGGATGCTTCCCAGGATAACTAGTCGCTACTGATGTGCCTGGGTGTCTCTCACTCCGGTTTGGGGAATGTTTTCAGTTCTTCTGATCTTTTTCCCTGAAATGCTGTAGTCAGACAGGATGTAATAGTGTCCATATATCACTCTGCTCTCCCTCTCCTCTCTCTCTCCTTCCCATATGGTTATGGAGAATACCTGGAAAAAACTAAGTCTCAAGGCTCAGCGGTCATACTGCCAATAAAAAGAACATAAATTTTTATTTTATTTCTTTAATCTGATTGTCATTAAGTCAGCCTGGGTTTTTGGACCTGTTCTATGATTTTTGAGTGCTTGGAATTGGCAATACTGCTAATGCTTAAAAAAAGATAAAGGGTCAGAAGAAAATTGCTCATGTCTTTAAATAAAAGAAAATGAAATGTGGTGGGTACTTGCAGAAAATCAAAGGATTTTTTTGGTTCTATTTGCAGCCAGAAAACTTAATTACTATAGCGTTCTATTTATGAGGGGCTGATCAGAAAGTCTCCATTGCAGAATAACTTTTTAATGTATACAGCATGTCATAGAGAAGTATGCAGCGCATAATTTACATTTTATTGTGGCTGCGGGGAAGGGTGCTGTGCTTTAAAGGGAAGTTGTATAAGCAAGTAGTTACATGCAAAGACATGCCTGTTACGGTTTACAAATGAGCTTGAATGGTGGGGGTGGATTGTAACCACTATATCTCTTTGGAGCAATAAGAATTTCTTGAGAGTGAAAAACCAGACGAAGTGCCTGTGCGCTGACACATTTTGTGTCTCAGTTTTGGAAGAAAACTGACTTGGTAGCAGCTATTGACCTGGGGGATCGAATAGAAGGAAGCTTTCTGTTACGACATTAACGTTTCCACAAAGCATTTAATTTTTTTCAGAATTAGTTTAGGTTGTATGGAAATGTATTTAGTTGCAGAAGCTACTAACATAGGAAAGACTTCTATCTCTTAATTAGAAGCAGCAATTGTTGATAGCATATTGGTCAAATCCTATGAACAACCAGATTGCATTATCCGCAATGTATTATTGCTAAGTCACCTCAAATATTTTAGCATTTGGCATTTCCTGTGATTACATGAGAAAGAATTTATTAAATGTTAAGCAAACATTTTGTGTTTAAAAAAAAAAAAAGTAACCTAGTGAAGTCTGGTGCAGAGGCATGACAAGAATACAGTGCTACGCTGCTTTTTTCTGTACCAGTGCACTTTGAGTTATAGTGGTTTTTTTGTGGACCTTAGATCAGATTTGTTTGGGCTGCTTTTCTTACTGTTGGACATTTTAGTCACTGAGTTTGGGGTACCCCTACTGGCCTCATTAGTTTGTTCGCGTTTCGTCTGGGGAGCAATCAAAATCAGGCCCCCTGTAAAACGAAGTAAGTGAAATAGGAGTTACTGGGGTAGAGGCTGCCTGCTTACAAACGTTCTCTCTGTCACTGGCTGTAACACGGGAGAGCTCACAGTAGTAACACGTGAAAGAAATGTGACCTGGCACCATGCGGCGAGCAGCCACAGAGAGGTTTCACAGCTCGAGACAGCGTCGCATGCTCAGACCCATCGTCTTTTCCGGCTTTCACATTTGTTTTGGGGGGAAGGCAGCAACGGCCCCGCTCCGTTTTGGGCAGACCTGGGTTCTTATCACTAAGTCTGTCAGAGGAACCGCACATGGGGCACGTTTGACTGAATGCATCCAAAATCAGGTCTCGGGAACCTTACTTTAAGCCTAACGGCCATACACGTGCGTTGGTGGCGTTACTCGCATGAGGAATCACATGGCTTCAGGGAGTAATGTCGCTGCCGTGTGTGAGCTCCGGGCGTGCTTACGCTTACCCTTCCAATTCAAGCAGCGTTCTTTCGGAGCCTGCTAAGCATCTTGCCTGAATAAGGACACGGGGATTAGTTAAAATAAACAAAACATATAAATAAATAGGGATACAGCTTTTTTTTTTAATAAATCATGACTTTAGTTAATTTTAGCCTGCTCTAAAAGACCTAGAGTTATTGTTATTTGTTCAGAGCATGCCCTGCCTCCTTCCACATAGGCAAATGACTCAATGCTTTCTTTTAAACAGTTGTGTTGACAGGATTTTGCATGAAACACTGGTCACTTCAACAACTAAAGAGTTCTTTTTAATTTTTTCCACTGTCAAGTCACTTGATATCTATTAATTGCATTATAGTACTGCATTGAATTAATAGCCACAGCCCATTTGTAAGAATTTTTTTCCTGAATTTTCCATATGTATGTCTATACACTACCTAATATGACTTTTTTTTTTTTAATGTAAGATGTAATTTCTGTTTTATGCAGACTTTTGGCTACGGCTGTCTGTAAATGGACAACAGTCTGTCCTTTTAAAATACTTATTAGTCAAAAAAAAAAAAAGAACTAATCAATCTATATTAGTGTGTCCAGTGGTAGCTTTTTGATAGCCTTGTCAGTGTCCTTTTATCCTAGCCAGTTTTATTTCTTCCCTCTCATGCTGTTTAGTAAGGCCTACAATAGCGATAGGGCTAAAAGAAGGTATGTGATGGAGATTTTGAACGTATTAGGAACACAAGTGAAACGGAGACGTGAACCAGATATAATTGGATAGTAATTAGTCTACATGAAAACACAAGGCTCCCGTTCATAGTGCGATATAAGCCAAGAGCTGAGGTTTGATTCATCTTCCAACTTTTGTTTTAAAGAGGTGTATCTGCACACGGAGTAAGAGACTTGCTGTCCCACACACTGTAACTTGTTAGCGTTGCTTTAATGCGGGGGCTTTCGGGTGTTAGAGTAGGTATTAGAGAGACAGAGAACTTTGGTGCGGCGTGGGATGAAAGGGGTGAGATGATTAGATGCGATGTGCAGTTGTTCATAAGCCTCAGCATCTGTGTGTGTCCTGCTCCTGCCCTCTCCCTTGGCCGTGGGCAGGGACGCACCGGTGGGTTTTGCGGTGCCTTGCTGTCAGGGGTGTGCTTTCGCTTGAAACTTAGCCCAAGTGGCAGTGTCTGGATTTGAGTGTGTTGGCTGAAGGGTTTCTTGTGGTGAGATACTGCGATGGAGGCAACCCCCAAGTTTGATAATTCCTCCTTTATTTTCTCATCAGGTGCTTAGCAGCGATCAGCTCATTTTGGGACTAGATGAAAACCTGACTTAAGGATTTATTGAGTCGCGCTCTGCTCTATAAAAAGTACAAATGTTGAAGTGTTTTGCACTCGTATTGGAGTGTGGTTGTGACTGTTACCACATTTTGTTTGTCAGTACCCACACGTCAAGGCCCTTGCAGTTTTGTAAATTTAGCATTTCTGTGAGGCCAGCTACTTAAAAGACAGTTAGGCTTTAACGGAGAAGGATAATTAGAAAAATCAGGCTTAATCCTCCTTTACTGTGCTCGGAATTTTTGCGCTAGTGAGTGTTTTCTCATCAGTGCAGATCCTTTTCAGTGCCATATGTACTAGCTGAGTAGAGAGTGATTTTTCCAATTAATATAATAGTAAAAGCATTTGTCCTCTTCTTTAGCCGCTGAGCATATCCCCTTCCTGGTATTGTGCCATGTTCATAGCTTTCCCCAGATAGTCTGATGGCAGGTAGATCCAGGATGGTTTGAAAATTCACTGTATGCAAGAGGGGGGAAAAAAAAGTAATCTTAGTTGATTATTGCAGTAGGAGTTGTAAGTTTATTCTCCATGTACCACTAGTGGTTAAAAACCCATAGCACTAATGATATGTAATGCATTTTTATTTACAGATTAGTAGGCTCTACTCTGACATATGACTAACAGTGAAGCCCCTCCCTTTAACAGTTGTATGTCATCTGCTTCAGAGAACTAATTACTTTGCAATTCCCATTTGATAATTCCCTCTTTATTTTCTGATGAGTTACTTAACAGTGATGAGCTTGTTGAGCAGAATACCGTGCTTAATCTGTGCTTCAGAAACTACAGTGCGGGCCTGGGGATATCATTGTTTTCTAAATGCTGTTTAGCCTTGCCATAGGAACATTGAAACCACACTAAGACATGTTAACAGTTCACAGTTAACAGTGAGCTTAACGTGAGTGATGCACAGCATTTGCCAAAAAAATAAAACAGGGGTTTAGATTATCGTTGCAGTGCAAACAGGATGTTAAATACATCATTTCTCCAAAAATCAAAACAGAACCTAACACAATTTAGACATTAGGAAGTAGAAGCTTGTGTCAGAGGTATCTTCTGTGTATCACTTCTTCCCTACACTGAAACANAAAAAAAAAAAGAAGAAAAATCACTGTTTTCTTGTAATGTCTGTTTGACAGTTCAGCTGATACTGATGATTGTTGTGCTGTTTTAGTATGAGATACTTAAGTAAATTATCACTGTGTTTTCTCTGCTGTTACCTGTCTGTCTGTTCCCTCCCAATCCCTTTTCACATTCTTTTACTCTAGTGGCCACAGCAACCCTTGTTTCTGGCAAGGGAATGCATTACAAGTCTCACTGCTAATTACAACATCGCAGTGTTCCTAGAGGGTACCTGAGTTCAGTGGCGCTTAGCTACAGCGCTGGGCAAGGGGATTTATGGGGTGATGTGACATCAGTCTGCCCACGGCAGTCCTACTAAGGTCAGAGTGAGTCTCTCCTGCAGACCAGGGGTCAGATGGATCCTGTTCAGACCCAGTGTCTCTGAAATACAACCGTGTGAAACCATGCTGTTGAATCTGATTGTTGACTTCACCAGAGGAAGGTCTGTGCATCAGCTACAGTCACTTGGACTAGCTGGTGGCATTATCCCACAGATACCGATACCCGAAAAACTGGATTTTAGCTGACCCAGTGCTATAAGTTGAGAATTGGGCTATTTTCTTTTACTTGAATAAGAAGTGTAGTATTTTGAGTATTAGCTCACATTACATTGCATCATCAGGCTTGCTGATTTATTAGATGTTCACAATGATATCTCTTGGCCGGTAGTGAAAGCTGTGTCACAGGCTTGTTTTATCAATGAGAAGAATGCATTTGTACGTAGTTACATGTGTTTTTTTGTAAAATTAATCAGAGGAACAGTGATTTTATGAAACATAGAATTTAGAACAGATTAATTGTGTTCGTGAAGTACACCAGCTATAAAGTCTTTTGAAAGGAATATTAATCAAGTTGATCAAAGGTGGCCTGAAGTACAGAATTCAAATATGAACACAATTACTTTCTATCTGTATGTTTGCTGCAGCTTGGGTGATTATTTTTAAAATTTACTTAATGTGAAAATAAGTTCCATTTTGCTTTTTGGATATTTTTTCCTACAGAATATGTCACGTTTTAAAAGCAAAGATGCAAGAGGGTAAGATAGGTAAAATTTTGCATTTTATAAAATGCAGTAAGTAGGGAGCGTAGTAAAATAAGCAAGTAAAACCCAACAGAAAGTCATTGAACCATTTTTTTCTTTTTTTTTCCCTTTTCTTTTTTTTCCTATTTACATTCTTTTAATGACTTAAGGTGCCTCGGGTAGTGCTGCATAGGTGTTACCAAAACCAGAAATCCTCCATCAGAATCAGAACAGAGAACTATGACCACGAGCAGAATGCCCCGCCTGTGATCTGAAAGGTTTGCTTACACACCTGGGAGTTGTGCCTTGACAGATCTTTCTACAAACTGTTAGGGCTGTTGTGAAGGGATCTGCATCCTAAACCCT
Source organism: Chionis minor (assembly GCA_013398295.1). Lineage (NCBI taxonomy): Eukaryota > Metazoa > Chordata > Aves > Charadriiformes > Chionidae > Chionis > Chionis minor. The sequence continues at coordinate 252,092 of VZSF01007665.1, read as the reverse complement.
GCCGTCGGATTCATTTTGCAGAGGCAACCAAAGAGCTGTTAATATGGGGATTTGGGCTGGTCTTCAACTGCCTGCTCAGAGGCGAAATGTTGCAGTGGTGGTTCTCCAGCTGTGAATTGTCCAAACCACCCTCTCTTCACCTTCCTCTTTGGGCTTAGCAGCATTTCCCCAAAGACTGAGACTCCACTCGAGCAGCATTGCCTGTGATTTCAGAAGCAATTGTGCCTAAGGGCATAAAATTTGGTCCAAGGTATTTTCTCCCCTCAGCAAGGGGAGGCAGTGTTGCTTGTCACTAAGATTGAAATTTTGAGTAAAATGTTTGACCACAGACACACCAATACTGGTACGTCTATCAATATTTGTGCAAGACTACCCTATGAGTGTTGTGAACATGATCTTTCAGCTAATACAAGTTTTGACTGCATACTAATGTCTTAAGATTTGAGCATCTGGTTTAAAACAAACAAAACTGAACTCATTAATGTATGGTGGAGGTTTCTCGGCTGATGACTGTTGTGTCCCTGACACCCAGATGAAAATGGTACCTTCCCCCCTGCTTTGTTCCAAGCGAGAGAACCAATACATCCTAGATTTTTTTATTTCTTTCCTCTAGATTCTTTCTCCCACACACCAGCTACCCTGGCCTGTGTTAGCATGACTTCTCAGTGGCTATGCCATGAGCAAGCATGGCTCAAAGGTGAACTGGTAGATCTGGGCAAACACTTTGCCCTTGTGTTTCCTAGCCTGCAGAACTGAGAAGCTGCTTCACCTCTCTGCTCAGGTCTCATCTGTCTCCTGTCTGAACTGGGGACAAGTTTCATGTTTCCTATTTATCAGTCTTGCTAAATTTTCTTGGGTCTCTGCTGTGATCTGGCCTGATATTTTTGTTGTTGATGACACAGTCTTGGAAATCACTTGTGATTTCCTTTGTGAACTTGACAGTTGATTAATTAAATTGTGGGGAGATAAGTGAGATGGCAGTGCCGTCTCTGTAACGTGTTCTGAGGTCTGTGTTCTATTTGATGGGAAAAGAGGGTGATGGTAGATCTTACAGACCAATAACCTATAGTTTAAAATTGCACTATGTGTTTGTTTGGACAGCACACAAGTATGTTATATATTGACTTAAATATATGTGATACTACAATACCAAAAGGACCAAAGGAGGAGTAAACATCTGTATTTTGTTCCACATTTGCACAAGCTGACAGAATAACTCAGTCCCGGTGCCTGCTGTTCAGGTATGAGGATGACACAAACCAGCATGGGTACGTCCTACCGCATGTTGGTCACAGCCAGTTTATTTTGCTTGCAGCTCAGCGACAGATTCAGGGACAATACAATGCGTAGTGACTGAGCCAATTGAAGTAATTCCTGAGTGGAAGTGTGATATTTGTTACGTGACACTGCTATCCAGATCTTGTTATCTCTTGCAGTACAGCCAGGAAGGGCCTGAAGGAAAAACTGAGGTGGGTAGAAGGTTTATAGTAAGCATCTGAAATACATTAAGCAGGAGCAGTCAAGTACGTCCCTGTTACCTAAAGGAGTCGAACTTGTTGAATGTCACGCTGGCTGTATGGAATGGGAGAAATGCAAACTAAGCCAGGACGTGCGCTTCATGTGCAGCTCCGCTATGAAGCGCGTTCATCTGAGCTGTCGGACGGCTGCAGCGTTCGATGCTGTTTGTACGGCTCAGCCGCACCGTCTCTCCGAAACCAGCAGCGCTGGTGCAGCCTGTGCTGGGACAGCTGGGTTTTTCTGCTTCTTCCCTTGTTTCGTGTGAACTGTGCGCGTTGTGCATTGCGCGGAGGCGCTTAGCCAGCCACAGGCATCCTTGGGATGAGGGCTCTGGTTCCCACCTCCGTTACTTAGGTGGATGGTGTAAATGGAGCCACGTGGGTGTTAAATGTGGTGTGATGGAGGATGGGAGCTGGCCTGGGGTCTCCGGGGGGGTGGGGTGGGGTGGGGTGGGTGTTGGGGGCCCTCTGGACTTGGAGCTGTTGCCGGCAGGTCAGCATTGGTTGGTGCTGCAGCAGTTGAGCGTTGGCTTGGGTTTTTCCTCCCGAGTGAAAAGGGAATGAAAACTGTTCCTCAGAGTGCCATTGGTCTTCTTCCCATGCTTCAGGTGGATGTGTTGGTGAATTAGACTAATCTTCATGTAGTCCAAGCAGCACTTTGCTCTTTCATCCTTATGTCCCGTTTTAACCTTTTCCAGACTTTATTCTTTTATTGCTGGCCAATTAATTTTTCTCCTTACCCCCTTCTCTACCAAGATTCTCCTGTGCTCAGCAGTTCCTGCTGCTGCGTATCTGACCTACTTGTACAGCTCCCTCACCAGGTTTGTTTCTTGCACGATACTCTGATGGTGTGTTGGCCCTTTCTTCAGCTTGATTTTTGTGTGCGTTTCTATGTGTCTAAAATCCATTTCTGCTCAGAGGGTTTCGATACCTCAGTAATTTTCTGCAGAGCTGCAAATTTGAATGTTGTTTCATCTACCGCTCTTCCTTCCTTGTTAGTCATAGCTGGATTCCGAGCTTTGCAACCCTGATGATCTGCCTGGACAAGCCTTTCACTCCATACAGCCTTCCCCTTCTCCTCCTGGGTAAAACCCCTGTATTTCTTCTCTGCAGCTTCACTGTGGGTGCCCATTTCCCTGAGCAAACATTGGATTTTCAGTCCCGTGTAGCCCTGCCAGTCTTCCCTGGCTTCCAGCTGCAGTCTCTTTAGCAGGCATCTTGCTTTTTCAGGCTTGTCAGCTGGTCTTTAACAGATCAGTTGCATATATTTGTTTGTATAGTATTACATGCTGACAGCGTTAAAAAAAAAAAAAAAAAAAAAAAATACCCAGTTGTTTTCTCTGTACCTGAGCGTGAGCTGGAAGTCACCCCCTTTGGGTCATTTGTTCCCAAATGAGGTCACTTTTACTTTATTATCATATCGTGTGGTCTGCTAATCAAAGAATCCTTTTACTGTGTTAATAGCAGCACTTCAAATTGTTAAGGTTATGTAGCTTTAAAATGTAATATAATTTTCATGTGTCATGCTGGTGAGACAAAAGTAACAGCTTGGGCAGTTTTCCTTGGATTTCCTGTCATTTTCATACCGTGATTCTCCTCCACTGGCAAAGTTCTGTAGTAGCAGGTTGCAGAACTTTCAAGATAAAATGTAAGCTAAAGCGAAAAAGAATGTTTGAAAAGCACTTCATTCAGAAAAAGAAAAGAAATTGAACATGGTATGCATTTTGAGTGAGGCTCTTCAGCAAGGGGAAAAATTCCTGGACTGCTATGGAGAAGTACAGGAATGAAGCACTGTACCACTGAATGATGGAAGTTCACAGAAGGTAGGAAGTGAAAAATGTGAGGTTTTTTTTTCTTTGCGTATCATTGTGTTTTTGCCAAGAACTGGCAATTGGGATGATAATGTGATTATAGTAGAGTTTAAAAAAAAAAAAAAAAACCAACCAATAAGACTTTTGGTTTATAATTTTGGAGATACGCTTTCTCAAAAAACTAGGCTTTTGACTGAAAGGAAAACTGTCAAAAATAATGCTTTTATCCAAAAATTGATAACCCCTTCTTGTTATAGGTAACACCAAAAAGGTTACAGACTAAAGGATATTAGAGAAAAATCCACATTTTCAAATGGATTTACTCAGTGTATTTAAACAATAGCTTGCATAGAGTTAGTTTCACTTTTCCCGCTTGTAGACAATTTCTCAAGGTGAGAGAAACATCTGAAGAAAAAACAACCCCACATGTTTGCAAGATCATGAAAATTGGTGCAGTGAGCTCAGAGGTAGGGCTTACCACTTCTAAAATTTTCCATTGAAAACAGGACTAGACTCCATATTGATGGAGTCCTTTTAAAGGCAGTGCCCTTTTAATCAGCAAACAGGTCCTCTGTGCATCAAATAATTAAAAATAGAGCAAAGTTTCTGAACAAGGCGTCTGGCAGAAGCGTCTGTACTTCCATCTGTGCATGATTAGCAGAATGTTTCATGATATTTAAATAGCACAAGCTTTGCTCTCTTTTTTATTATTTGTTGTGCTGAAGACCTGTTTGCTTGTTAAGTGGTCTTTTTTGAATAGTTACTGGCAAGGAATCAGGAAAGTGTATGAAGACATCTTGTACACACTGCAAATGCCAAATTGTCCCTTTTTTTCAAAGAGGCACTGCCCTTACTATTTTTTTTTTTTTTTTTTTTTTTGATAGGAGTTTTACCACATCCTACACTTGGTTGTTAAAATGTCTTACGGGCCAGTTCAGTGTGAGTTGTGGTTGCTGCGCATGGACTACGGTTTCACCAATACGGCTGTTATTTTTCTATCAGTGGAGCTCGGAGGCGCGTCACGGTGCGAGTATGCACCGGGGTGTGTTTGCCAAGTGTGTGCGCTGCTTCAGATCTGCAGCTTCTTGCTGGCCACGCATGGGAGCCGTGCATCAGATCTGCTGCGCGCGCGCTGCTCCGAAGCTTTACCGTTTCAGGAGGGATGTAAGTGGCCAGGCAACAGCTTTTCCAAGTGGTTTCGATGCCTGAAACTGGGACTGCTCCTTGCTGGCAGTCATTCAGCATCCGATTGCGCCCTCGTCGCCTCTGGCTAGCAACATGGCCCTTTGCAGTGGTGGCCACTGATTTTCCTTCACGCTAGTGAAGTTTTGGTGTGTGTGTTTTACAGAGACCCGACCAAGTAGGTCTGCCATGAAAAGAAGCTGACATCTGGATAGTAGGTGCGTGGCTGTAGTGGGCTGAGGGCAGTTTTGTTACGTGCAAAGTGCCTGGTTGTTCAGAGCCAGCGGGGAGCTGAGACACCCCGATGGGCTCCAAGGTCTTTTGTGGAGAACTGGTATTCAGTCTCAGGACAATCTGTGTTCTTGGATGGGCGTGGAAAATAAGAGCTTTTGTGGCGTGTGTAAGTGGGGTTTACTCTGTAGCTGGGCTTTTTGTTGCTGGTTTGTTGGGTTTTTTCTTCTTGTGTTTGAGAAAGGCTGTGGTGTGTGAAGACTGACCTGGGTCATCTCTTAACTTCAGAACTTCAAAAGAAATCATGGTTACTACTGCTAGCAAAGCTGTTCACCTGTCAACATAAGCGTATAAACTCTGCGTGTTTGTTCCTCAGACAAAGCACCGAGAAGCTTCGGCCTTGGAGAAAGAGCCCGCTGTGAGCCTCCGCGTTGGGTTCAGCTCACCTAGATAGTGCCCTGTAACTGGTGTCCGTCTGGCTGTTTCTGGCCGAGCTTCTACAGAGCAGAGTGTTGCAGGGTCTCAGAGAAAGTTCTTCTCAGCAGGGTTATCTCTTATGTGGGTGAGTGGTTGGAAATTCAGGGGGGAGCAGTGGTAGAACTGTTTTGTAAATGCCTGTCCATCTTGTGGTTTGGCCTGGGGAGGCCTGAAGATAAATCGGTAGATGCGGAGGAGTCCTGGAAGGGCAAGAGAAGGAACTCTCTTGTTTTGCTGTAAAAGCTCAGGGCAACACGTATGCCTGTTCCTTCAGTGAGACCTCTCGACTAGGGCATGAAGCAGTTCCACTCACATTTTACCCACATCGCTCCTAAAACCTGTTAATACTGGTTCCCTTGACAACTAAATTCTGCAGAAAGTAGAATTACTTCTAGAGCTGGTTCTTGATCAGTGCTGTTTGGTGGGCCTAATGCTAGCATCCCTCCAGGAGCAGGAAGGAGAAGGAAGACTCGGGCTCATTTTAGAAAGATGTATAAAGTTGTGTTGGTGGGTTGGTTAAACTAAGCCAAGTTTTGTGTTTTGCTCCTAGTACTTGTTCTCAGAATATACCATAATGGGTATTTTGGAACAGCTTCGGCTTATGTTGTGAATATGACTTAATTAACATTAGTATGAATTGCATATTGTTGAATGGAATGTGTTTTTCTGTGTTTTCTGTCATGCTTAAGGTACTTCAAACTCTTTAAAGTGATGAACTCTTAAAGTTCAGCTTTAACAGTGCGGTGGCTGTGTAGACAAACATAGCTGTCCTTCTGGGTGCAACAGGAGATCAAATTTAAGGATGGTTTTGCTGGTTGGAGTGGGAAGAATACTGGTCATGATGTTAGTATTACTCCTGTTATTTTTTTAAAAAGCAGTTGTGACAGGCTCCTTATTTTGGCAGACTGGATTTTGCTCTTTATTACTTCATTTATAACTCTCAATGCAGTGTAAACAGAACGATGAAGAATTGCAGGGCACATTATTAATGAGCTGTTGTTTAAACCTCATTGTTGCATTCCTAGCCCTGATTATTTCACATCATGACATACTACATGAAAAAGCTGGTAGCGCTTGATTTCCTGAAATGAAACCAAAGTTTCCTTTTATGAACCTGCAAAAGCACATTGTAGCAAAGCAGGTAAACCCGGTTTCAGCCTAAGATGGTAGGATCCTGTTGATTTGTGTGAAAAATGAGGGTTCCATTAGTTGTCTGCAGGTCTCTGGAGGAGAGGGAGGTGCCTTCTATCACTCAAAAACAATTCCTTTCAGCTGGCTGGAGGGAAGTATGGATAGCATCCAACATACAGATGTCCACAAGTACAAAGATTATAATGGAAATGTTGATGACTGGTCAGTATAGAGATATTAGCAAGCATTTATATAACTCAGAGTTGTTGACTACTGAAGACATGTTGTTTTAGGCCTTGTTCCCACTGGCGTTCCTCCTGTTGACTTTTGGAGTGTTAGGATCAGACCCCTTTGGCTCAAATTTGGAGTGAAGTTAATTAAGACTGAAAGAAGCCTACACATTCTGAAGTCAGCTTCCTGTTTCAGAGGGGAGAACAGTGGAAGTAACTGACCTGTGCAATGATACTAAAGTACTTAATGGCATGGTCAAGCCATTCACTGAAAATAAAGCTTTCCTTGAGATATTTGGGATATTTCATTTTGATCTGTAGCTTGTAGTGTTGTCTGTTAATGGAAGACTTGATGTGGTTTTTGTGCATTCCTCATAAATCTGTTCTTTGACAAGGAGAAAAACTTATCTAATTAACATACACTTTTCTGTATACAGCAATAGGCATTCACTATTTTCAGTTTGCACTATTGTATGAAAGCTTCTCCAAAACTTTGGCAGCTTGGTAGGAAGTTCAGTGTGCAGCTGTGCAGCTCTAATGTATGTTGCTTTTAAAGACACCTACATGTTATAATAAAAACACCCCTTATGGCCAAAGACATGTAACCACAGTATAGATAATTACAAAAGAAAGAGACTCAACTGAGTAGTGAAACAGGAAAAAAAGCAAAAACGATTCTTTTTTTTTTTTTTTTTGAGTAGTAGAAATGATAAAGGAAAGAATTACTATTCCAGAAATGGGGGGGGGGAGAAAGCACTCAGTTGTTCACTATATTTTAAAGTTGCTATCGGTTAGGGAATATATGTGGAACAAAAGTCTGGAATACTAAATACTATAAATTCATTTGATATTCCGGACTCAGTTGCTTTCCAGAAAAAGAATAAGCATGTAGCTGTGCTAAAAACAACAAAAGCCAATTTGGGGAAATGTATGAGTACTGCTAGAAAAGCTGAACAATACATCTCTATGTAAAATTGCATGTGACTGGTGTAAGTGCTGTTCTGTCACAGCTAGGGGCTGCTGAAATTGTAAGCAGGTAGCAAAAATTTACTGTTAAATATTTCACGGATAATAATTGTTCTGAATGCTTTAAATAGCACAGGAAATGTAGTGTCACAAACTTGACATTTGAATATTAATATTGATACTGAAACAGGCTCACCACAAAGAATGCCAGGCCTACTGGAGGAAGGACAGCATTTTTATCAGATAAAGACAGAAGAGTTTTAAAACCCTTCAGATAGGTTGAAAAAAAAAATGCCTTATGAAAACTGGGGCAAAACTACTTTTCAGGATTGGACATTCTATGTCCGGTTTTGGGAATATCCCTATACAGGTAAAGTTGGAAGCAAAAAGATGTTGTTCTGTCATTTCTGTCTTCTGCCTCCCCCCCATTTGCTATTTGATGAAGACTGTCTCAAAAAGGTCAATAGCACAGGGTCACAAAGTGTTTTGCGTTCACTTGTGCAAATGCAAGTGTGTCTGGGTTCACAACAAGGTGCATGGGCATGTATGGTGTTTACTGTCCATTCTCAAACTTGCTTGAGAGGTATTGTAAGTTATCTTCTGCAACGTCAAGATTTGGCTACAAGTTACTTTATATTAAAGGGAGACCTTTCTTTTGTAAGCACAAAGTAGGGCTGACTTTTCCTTTTTTTTTTTTTTTTTTAAATAAGCAAGCTTGTTCTCCCTGCGTCTGCGTGCAGATGAGTGCGTGCACAGTCCCTTGCTGTAAGTTCATTATGGCTTGCCTGGTTCTTACTAAAATGTGTGGTGAGATCAGGAGAATAGAGCACTTTGTGTACAAAATACACAGTAAGTTGCAGCCTGCCTGCATGATGGAGCCCGAGGAGCGTTGCCTCTTTGCATTCACGGTGTAACAAACTCCACCCAAAGAGGATGCAAAATAAAGATGGAGACTCGTGAAAATCACTAATGATACTGTACTTTGCAAAGAGAAGAGGCCAGCCAGAGCCAAGCCCACCTGAGGATTTCTGTCCTGTCACTCTGTGTAGTGCGGTGGTGTTTGCGATGGTACCCCACTGTTGATAGAGCTCTTGGTAGCTTTTGGCAATTACGGCATTACGTAGATGACTTGGTAAGTCATTTAGCTTGTGATAGTGCTGATAGGTAGGTAGATTGTTTTCCAAAAGTCGTTATCACAGAATATGTAGAGCACATTTTTGGCTTTGTACTGCCACTGTACAGTGTGTGTACTGCCGGTGTGCCAGTCTGATTATAGCTGTTTAGCTACGTGCAAGCTAGTTAAAGGAGTTTTCTTTTTTGGGGGACAGGAAGGAAAAGTTTGTCAGCCTGCTTTCTGAAAGCGTTTTGGTACTTGTGACTTTTTTCCCTTCACAAATGTATCTTGCACTTTCAGGCGCTCTGATTTTCTGATGTGATTAATAGTAACTTTTATCTTTAGAATGCAAATGCAATTCTAGCATACTTTTGCACTGCATAATACTCCTCTCTGCACAAGCTGCTTACCAGGTAATTAAAAAAGATAGATATGTATTTAAAAAACAAACAAGCCAACCCAAAATACAGTTTACTTTCTGAAATACTTATATACTGATAATTGCAGGTGCTGCAACGTATTTATGCCAAAGTTGCACCATTCTGCTTCACCAAGTGTAAGCAGCTCCCTTTAGCTGTGTGTTACTCGCTGTAAGTAGGAGGAGAAGTCAGGCAGGTTGCTAGAACCCTTGCAATGCCTGTGTGTCTCAGCGGTGGTAACCGACACAGAATCAACCTCTCTGAGGTACCTTTTGCAGGGGGAGGGATGTTGGAGAAGCCTAGATCCTTGACAGTCATCACCATTTCTGTCCAAAGGGTGAAAAAATAGCACTTTCGTTAAGAAACGCAAATAGCTTTCGCTGTGCATATACAGACCAGCAGACTCCTGACCCCTAGGTGATACCAGTGGTGTTTTAGCCTGCCCGAGCTGTTGAATTCGTTAGGGACAATCTCATTTTAATGAAGGAGACCTGGACAAGATAGTAACACATGGAGATCTTACTCTGTGGGGCTGTGCTGTTTGTAAGGTGGCTCACAGCAGGTATAGAGGGGATGGAAAATGTTGCCTTGGAAGCGTTCCAGTTTGTTGTTGTTTTGAAGTCATTTTGCCCAGGCGCAAATGCTGATGATTGTATGGAGAGCCTCTAGAGATATGAAGAGTGGAACCTGAATCTCCCACACCTTAGGTTAGGTTGTAACTAGTAAATAGCATTTGATTTTGTGGCCAGCTATTCACATGACTATGCCAGGCTTCTGTTCTAAATAAAAACCAAGAAAATAAAATACTCGGGAGATCTTGTCTTGTTACAAGATGGGTTGCTGTTGCAGATTGTTATATAGATCTATTTTACTGCCTGTTCCTAACACTGAAATTTAGAAAGGCGTCTTGATTTTGAACTACCCAGAAACACAGCCCAAACTACGAGTAATCATAGCAATATAAATTACTTTCTTTGCATCTTATGCTCACTCTATTTCTTCAACTGTTTCCCAAAGAATCAGCTACATCTGCTGTCAGTGGTAGGATAATAGGTTACGTGAATCTTTCTTCTTTTTTTTTTTTTTAATACTCTGGTATAGTTGCTCTTAGGGACACAGAAGGAAATTGTTAAGATAACATTAATCTTCTGATTTAGTGCCTGAACCTGCTCCCTTGATGTTAGTGTAAATTAATGGAATTAGGATCAGACCTTTAAAGAGTAAGATTAATAAAAAAACCCCTAAACCCCCACAGTAGTATCTTAGAGCTGACCAAGTTAAAAACATGAATGAAAAATTGTGACATACACCTAATCCTCAGCTAATTTCCATGGTGAGTGGAATAATCTTCCATGGAGCTGTGAATGGCCAATGTGTTATTGTACATCAGGGCCCTATTAATCCATAGACTATTGACAGAGCATATGGTACCTGCTCCAAAGTATGCCATGTACACAACATGCTTTTATCTTTGTTTAAAACTACATTCTAACGTGTCACTGGGGATATGTGTATGTAGTCCTGGAAAAGCTGTTTGCACTGTGGTATTTGCTAGCAATACGGTATGTGGCCAGGATGTACACTAGATATTCAAATTATGTATGCTGCAGAATTCGTGAATTTGCATTTTAAAATACTTGTCATTTCTGGAAATACCCCGAGGTGTAACTGTCCACAACTTCCCTCTACTAAGTAATTATTAAATATTTGCTTTCAAAGCTGAATCATTAGGCAGCTGGGCAGTGGGTTTCCCAGCTGGTGATTTTAAAACCTTACAGTAAGGACTGTGGCCCAGAAGGTCTTCTTGGCATTATTGCTGTCCTGTTCATTAATACAGGTGAGGTATTGAAGCCTGTTAGCTAAATGCCCTGCCCAGTGCAGTTTGTTACCTTGACTTTTAGAAAAAGTGATACCTAGGGAGAAGCGTGTGCAAAATCACACACAATTTAGCTTAATCTGGAGGTACTTCACCTGGCATCAGTTGCCCAAGGAGAAAAAAGTTGTTTGCGCCTCTATTTAGAGCCACCTATTACAGATGTGAACCCTTTGGAGTAGGGGTTCAAACATGCAGGAGTAGATTGAAGTCTGTCCTTCCTGGGGGAACATTTCAGAGACTGGGGTGTGGGTTAGGGGAGTCCCTAGGGTTCTTATGCCTGAAACTGTGACAGGTGCTGCAGGGTCTGGTTTATCCCAAGAGGGTGCTTGTGGGTGCCCAGTGCCTTGGTGTAGCCAGGGTGTGGAGTAGAAAGAGGGATTGAGGCATGTAGGGGCTGCCTGTGAGCCTGCACACCATTGGTGAAGTTTCAGGGTACCCAGAAAATATTGAGGCAACTAATTACTGAGCCTGGAGTTTGTTTAAATACACCCCAAATGTTGCGTGATGTCTATAACCCATATTTTTCCATCCTTGAGGAACGTTGCCCCTTTGGGGTAGCTGGATACAACGTGGTATCGTGGATGTAGCAGTGCTGCACCGCACAGGCGTGACCGCAGGGCACGCGCGTGCCTTTGCAGCCCTCGCTGCAGGTTGCATACTACAAAGCGTTCTTGGTGACATTGGTTAATTGGTTTGCAGTGTAATGGTGGTTTTTAGTTTGTTCTCTGTGGTGGCAATAGTGACCAGTGACTGTGGTCTGTGAACCAGTTGATGGCAAGCCTGCCTCCGAAGAACCGTGACTGGGGAGAGCAAGCTTGCTGTCAGCCGGTGCCCGGTTGCTCTGTGGAGGGCTTCACTTCTACTGGGAAAACCTTAAGGAGCTTGCAAATGGAAAAAAGATTGAAAGCCTGCTCAGCCTTTCCGCAGGTGAAGTGAAATTATAAAGTTATCTTTTTGGCATGCTGATTGTTTTATAGATTATTAATTATTGTTTTTCATTTTCACATCCTTTTTCCCGCATCTTTCCCGTACACTTTCAGTCGATTGATATTTCTGTCTTTCTCTTCGAACATATGTGTGGGTTTTTGATATGTGAAATTCTTTATTGCTCTAATAAAATAATTAAATGGGGTGACTTTGAAAACATGGTGGGGTAGTTTAGTGAATTTATTTTAAAATTAATGTAATTAAATTAAAATTTCTGCAAAGTTACCAAAACTTCTGAGAGTAGTGTTGTCGTTATGGCTGTTTTCAGAGAACTTGAGAGTTTGCTGGAAAAATGATCCCGAGTAGAATATTTTCTGCTTGTTTTCATTACGAAAGGGAATAAATTGTTGCTGTCTGTGTGTGTGGGAATCCATCCATCCTTGTAGTAAATGATAATACTGCTCTGGCTATTTTTGAGATACTGAAGTGTGGAAGTGAAAAACCCCTCATTTAATTATTAAGATATATGCAAATAATCCTTTTTTTCCTTTTTTGCACTGTCTCTGACAGCTTTTTAAAACTTCCACTGCACCCCTGGTAGATGGGCCTGAAACAGGAGAAACCAGTCCTGAAAGTTCAGCCTGGTTCATATCTGAGCGTGCCGCTTCTCTTGCTTTGATGTGAATTCACAGCAACCCACCGGCACGATAACGTGGAACCAGCTGTGGAGTCATCTGCAACTTTGCTTAATCTTGAACAGTCAGGCTGGCAAGAGCGTGGAAAATGCTCTTCAGCCAGCAGGTTTGATGCTTAGAAAAGTCTGAGGATGGAGCACAGCGTTGTGCCAAGCGTGGGAGTAAATTCTCGCTCCTGTCCCATGCCCGTTGGTGCCACACTGCAGGGTGACAGAGGAAGGAGCAGCTGGTCCTGCCCATAGGGCAGGTTCCTGCCTGCCCTTCCTAGATGTGGTCCCCTGATGATTTGGTGGGCTTTGCCCACGCGCCGTGGCAGGGAGGTGCCTGCCAGGGGGGTTAGCTCTGCAGCGTTCTTCATGCTAGGACTTACGGAGCCTTACTGGAGTTCAAGTGCACTGTATAATTAGTACCATTTTAGCTTCCAGTCGCCTGTAATAGTACTAGGAGGCTGTTTCTGCTTTGCCTAACTTACTAGAAAAGATATTTTTACTTTTCTACATGTACGTCTTATATAGAAGAACACGCGGTGTGGCTTTTTGTCAGGAGACAGCATGAATTGTATTTTCCAGTGTCACGACCAGCAAAAGTGAAATCTGCATCAAAATGCTTTTCCCAAGCATCCTTTAGGCTGGCTAGGGAGAAATACTGCTGGGTGTGGAGGATGCTCATTCCTGAACTCAGGGCAAATGCCTACTTTGGTCCCCACTGGTGTCAATGGAGTTTTTCCATTGAGTATATTAGTAGTTGAACTGGGAAAATAACGTGAGAAATCTTCCAGTCTGAAGGATATGAAGTAGGAATGAATGGAAGGAACCCTAAGTGATATGAGGGAAGCGGTAGGCTAGGAGAAGGAGGGTCCAATAAAATCAAATAGTAAAACACACCCATAAAACTTCAGGACCTTAAGCTTGAAAGAGGTAGCTCCATGCTTACATGTTTGGCACAGCTTCCATTTTTAATTTCCCTCCTGGCTTCAGGTTTCCTCTTGTCAGAGAGGTGGTCTGTGTTCCTGCCTTCTGCGGCTGGAAACCCCCAGCAGCGCCTGAGGGCCGTAGCTAAGGGAGATAACAGTCTTCCCTGTAGTGGTCATTCCCTGTAGGCTCTTGGGTGGTTGTGGTTGGCTGGTTTTCCAGATCGTAGACTTCAGGCAATAGGGCATTAGAAGTATTACAGGCTATTAAATATATCATTGGAGCATTCGGCTGCGTTAACTGCTGCTTTGAATAGAGCTCAGATTTGAGATTTTTGGGACCGAGAGGGTTTGTACGTAAACTTTGTTAATTTGGTTTTGAAAAGGGAAGTTCTTTCATGCTTTGAAGGAAAAAAAAAAAAAACGAAGACAGAACTGCAAGTCTCTTCCTTAAATCAAGGTTTTCTGCCTGAAATGGGAACAATTCAGCAGAACAGTTTAAGTAAACATGGCCATAACTGCTTATCTGAGATACTGGCATCCTCTCTTCTTGCTGTGTTACTTTTTTGTGGTATCCTGGCGTTTCTCAGTCACTGGTGTGTTTGTTCTCGCAGCACCTCCTTCACAGGCATATACTTTTACGTCCATTTGATAGTTGCTGCCAAGATTTGAGACTTCATCTGAAGAGCTCGCTCCAGGAGTGTAGGTTTTCTACACCTCTGTAACGGAGATTTTTGAATTGCTGTCTGAAAGGTCTTTCCCGCTCCAGCCCCCGCTTTCCCTCTACCTCTGTGTGGCTTCTTCATTTATTATGGGGGGAAAAAACAGAGGCAGCTGTTCCTGAGTCATCTCAAGTTAGTGTTTAGCACAGAACAGTGCTGATCTGGGCCAGAGATGGCAAGTGACTGATGATGTCCGGTTGTAGCCTAGGCGGGGGGTGAGCAAGTATAGTATAAACACAGGAGAATTGCTGAAAATTGCATATGCATGCAAGAGGGCAAGGAGTTAGGTACTGTCCTCTGAAGCTAGTGCCTCAGCATGGTATCGTGTTTCTTCTACTTGGTAGAAAAAATGCACCATATTGTGAGAATGGCTTATTGATACCTAACAGTACCACCTGTGTGGTTTTGCCTCTGTGTTAAAATACTCCAGGTTCACACTGGGTCTCTTATCCCAGGGTGCACTGCCACACGTAAGTGACCTTTGTGCACTTAAGTGCTTCCACTGTACCACTGCTTGAAAGGTCACTATTAACAGTAATTTTTACTGAAGCTTATATTTTTCTCTTCTGACCGGCTTCTAAAGGACAAATTTATTTTAATTAGTACATGGAACAACAACTAAAATGTTTTAGTTACAGAACTTGGGAGTGCTCATGGATGAGAAGCTCAACAGGAGCTGGCAGTGCGCGCTGGCAGCCCAGAAAGCCAACCGTATCCTGGGTTGCATCAAAAGAAGCGTGGCCAGCAGGGCACGGGAGGTGATTCTCCCCCTCTACTCTGCGCTTGTGAGACCCCACCTGGAGTACTGTGTCCAGTTCTGGAGTCCTCAACATAGAAAGGACATGGAACTGTTGGAACAGGTCCAGCGAAGGGCCACTAAGATGATTAGAGGGATGGAGCACCTCTCCTATGAGGACAGGCTGAGAGAGCTGGGGCTGTTCAGCCTGGAGAAGAGAAGGCTCCGGGGAGACCTGAGAGCAGCCTTTCAGTATCTGAAGGGAGCCTACAGGAGAGCTGGAGAGGGACTCTTTGTCAGGAAGTCTAGGGATAGGACAAGGGGTAATGGTTTTAAATTGGAAGAGGGGAGATTTAGATTAGATATTAGGAAGAAGTTCTTTACTGTGAGGGTGGTGAGGCACTGGAACAGGTTACCCAGGGAAGTTGTGGAGGCCCCATCCCTGGAAGTGTTTAAGGCCAGGCTGGATGGGGCTTTGAGCAACCTGCTCTAGCGAGAGGTGTCCCTGCCCATGGCAGGGGGGTTGGAACTTGATGATCTTTAAGGTCCCTTCCAACTCTAACCATTCTATGATTCTATGAATACAGGATAATAGGTGTAGTAAAGTAAAAAATTCTGTGATGTTTAGTAGAGTACTTCAGTATGTTTTGTAGTATATTCTTTAAAGTAATGGAAGAATAAGAAATGAGAAGTGAGAGAAGCTTTTTGTTTTTTTTAATGGGAATTTACATTTGTGAGGCTTTAGTATATGTTTTTCCTGGTTTTGGCTGTGTTAGGAGGAATGAAGTCAATTAAAGAAAGAAAAAGAGAAAAAGAAGACTGTGCCTCTCTGCCAGTTCTGTTGTGCTTCAGATGATAGTGCATTAGGCCATGGGAAGTGATCTCGGCCATATTTTTAGTCATATTTTTAAAAAATGATACTTCTTGGTGAAGTAGTCTCCAAAATTACAAAGCTAGTATACATGCAAATATATTGCACTGCCAGTGTCAGTCTAGTACATAAAGAGCTTCACAACTGTTTGTATCTGCTCTTCTTTCATAATGGGCTGCAACTTGTTTACTAATGCTTGAAAGCATGTACACATCAAATAAATCTCTGGTATTTGGGCCATAGTGTACCAGCATTATGCAAAGGGAAGATTAACCACACTCTATATTAAGCTAAGATCCAGTCCAGTCTTGATTCCTAGCTATACTAAATCAACCAAACCATCAAAGAACAAAATTAGTGGAAGGGTTCCTCAGACAATGGATTTATTTCCATGTTGATTTGCCTTATTGTTAAGAAAAGGGCAATCAGAAGAGCAAATCTCCTTGGGGCTCAGGGCATTATAAATTAATCGTAGACATCAAGTGAGCTTTTGGGTGTGGAAAACTAGCAACAGATGCAAATACTACATAGCTGCATCGTATGGTGTGTACGGTGTTGCTGCAACAGCTGAGATGCAATAAGCTCACTTTGCGGGTGCTGTTAATAGATAGTCTTCAGTGGGCATTATATTGGCAAATCTGGCTCAGAATGAATTTGCAACAGTGACTCAAAAGACTTTCCTAACGTGAAGCATCTTTATTGCATATCATTTTAGCTCTTTCCTGTTTTTACTCTGCTCTCTTTCAGTGAAAAGGTCAAGAAAAGCAGTAGCTTGGTGGCTGAATTTTTCAGAAGTGCTTTACAGCAGGGAAAGTGGGGAAACCTCTTGACGTGGTGTCTTAATTCTGTAAGTTGAGCCTTTTGTTCTTCAGTTAATTTATTTTCCCTGTTTTTGTGTTGAGTCTTTTGCATCAGATTAATTAAAGTGACTTTTAAGCTATTTCCAAGCAGGTGTGGAACTCTTCATCCCCACCTCAGCTTTCTCCCTCCCCCAGAGGCAGGCTTTGCTGTATGAAATCTGTCAGCCCACCTTGCTAGACACGGTAGCATTGAGTCAACTGTGTATTTTCATAACGTGACTGTCCATCTGCACTGAATGTGCTTTGTTGCCGTATTCAGATTTGGAGAATTACAACATAGCGTGTGTGCCTCTCTCTTCACTTTCCCCGCACATGTGTGTGTGTGCACCCACACGCTTGAATAATACTCTCCCTTTGTCATTGCACTCTGAAAGCCACTATCTGAATTAATGAGAGATTTTCAAAGCCCAAAACAGGAGTTTTGGTCTTTCCCTAAAGCAGTAAGATACGCATATTCAGTGTTTCGATCGCTATTGCTACAAGGAATTAAAAAAGAACTGTATCCTTTTCAGTAATAGATAGAAATGGAGGCATACAGGAAGATTTTCTTGATCTAGCTAGAGCTTCAGCTAGTGCTGGTGCCTTACTATTGGTTCAGATTAAAGGTTAGAGCCTAAAAAAGTTAAGTGCTGAATATTCAAAATTAATTTTTAGCATTAAATTAGGGTGTCTTATAAGTTTAACTAGCTTTAAGGGTGCTAAGTATTTCCAGCTGAGGCCAAAAGGACTTTTAGCTGGTCAGCAGTTCTTGCGATTGGGCCTGATACTACTTACTGTAATTTTCTTGCACACCTGATATTTGCTGCATTTTTCACAGGTATGAATTTCTTTGCTCACATCTTTTCATGCCTCATTTGCTAACTCTTCTGTTCTGCAAAATTGGCAGGATGACAGCAGGCAACTCCCTCATCCTTTTCTGTTAGGACTAATCCTCAGGGTTCTTTCTGATGTGTCTCCAGAAATATGTATTCAGCTTAGGCTGAATGCTGGTTTCATTTGTAATACTAAAATGTGGACAGTGCAGATCGCTTTCTGAGTATTTTCTGTCTCTTAAAAAGAAATCATTGTAGCAGTGTACGTGAACAGTTCCAGAGTTTTAAGCTCTCTGTCACATAAAAAATGTTTTTAAAATACAGATGTACTTTGGCACATGCCTAAGTATTTTGCTCAATCTCTAAGATGGGCTTCGTTTAGCATACTTGGAGCTTTACAAATAGCAATTAGATGAATGGTCATTTAACAGGTTGTGGTATTTTAGTGCTCTGAATTGTGTTTTTCTGCTCTGGCATGATAGACAGATTTTTGTTTTGATTTCAGATTATATGGCTTGGTTTTACTTCACTCTTTTTTTTACTTAATGTATGATTTAATTAAAAATTTTGTTTCAGTGATTGATAGTTGCTTTGTTTGATACCTGTTTATAGCCATGTATTCATTACTTTTTCAGTGTACTGATATTTGTCAGAATAGAATGATATTATTTCTTTTGTCAATGAAAATGAGGCTATAAATTACTGTAATTCTGGGGTACGTTTCTGATATGAGCGAACAGTATTCCCTTGGTGAGTTTTCCGCTATGGAAAACTGGGTTATGCATAATATGTTTTAGAAGAGACCTGTATTCTTCTGAAGAGGAATGGCATTGTGCAACTCCTGGAAACTGTAAGAAGAATCTAAATGTATGTATATTTGTATTCAAAGTATGCCTCAGCATCTGCAGTGTTTTTCCTTGTGGTTCACGTAGGGGACTGGAAAGGCTTGGCTGTGAGATCTGTTCCTGATTTTATTTTTTTTTTACCCCCGTTCTGTAGGACATTAGGTTAATGGTTCAACACTGCACGCCTCAGTGCAATCACCTGCCAGGTTCTTCCCAGAGCTGCCCTGTGTCTGCCACTGCTGCAGCTGTGTTAGGTCCTGAGGTGATGATACCCACAATCACCAAAGATTAAAATGAAAGTCAGAGATGTATGCCTTCGTATTTTACTGACAAGTACAAAAGGATTTAGCAAAATTACGACTCAAGAGTAAGCTGTGGGAGGAGGGAGGATATGATATATTCTTCCCTGCTAAAATCACAGCGTTAAAATTCTTGGCAGTGTCACTGAGCTCCGCAGTAACTTCTGGTTTACATTTTAAAAATGCACCAAATAGCCTATACTGTTTGATTCCGGGTTGCATTACGCAACAGAATGCGATTGCCTCAGTGAAGCACATCTGCATTGCGAGAGTAAACTCTCCTGGGAAGCAAGCGCATCTTCCGCAGAAGTCAGAGTGAGGCGTGGGCAGGGCATTGCTATTTTGGCAAGCAGAGGGAGCCAGCATTGGAAAGCTGCCTCACCTTTCACTTTCCATGGAACTTACCCTTTCTCCCTGTTTCAGGCACCAGCCACTGCCACTTGCTTCTCCTAGTGCTGATGTGGGACTAGGGATGCTTTCAGTGGTTGATTAAACCATTAATCTGGGTTCTGGGAGCCATGGTCTTCGCTGTCTGGCTGGCTTGTTCGTGATCCCTGAGCAGGACAGGCTGTTAGGGAGCAGTAAGGAGTGCAATTCAAAAAACAGCTGGAAGAGCTAAGAAAATGTTTTGCTTTTATTTAAAAAAAAAAAAAAAATCAGAAAAACTTAAACAAAACCAAGCCTACACCTCTGTGGTAGTATCTTCTTTAGCTGATAAGTTGTCAGCAGTTGACGGCAGGTACAAAATTCCTGTCATTTTTATACTGGGTTTCAGTTTGCTTCTTACAAGCCTCTCTTGCTGGAAGCAAAGTCAGGCCTCTGCTGTCTCAGGTCAGCTGAAGTTCTTCCTGTCATCCTAAAGCTTGGTTGTCAAGCCTCCTATTCCTCTTATCAGCATGCATTGCATTTTTATGGCAGTGTTTAGCAAAGACTTTCCAACGGCGCCTATGACAATGTAATTGGACTTCTCTGTCTGATAGAAATTATCCCCTCTTTAATGGGGGGCTCTGGATGCTTTCTAACATGCTTTCTTTGAAGCAAGCTGGGTGTCTGGTCAGCTGGTCTGTAATGTGGGTGCACAGAACATCACCAGGCACTATTCAAAATAGTTATTCATGGTTTGCTGTTAAACTGTAAGACTGGAGTGAGTGAGATTCCCCAGGGGTCTGTACTGGCTGTGGTAATACTCATTGTTTTCATTACTGAAATGATGGATGGAGCAGAGAGAGCAGTTATTAAATTTACATAGGATAAGAAGCATGGAGGGGGGCTGCAGGCTCCTTGAAGGGCAGGATTAAAGTTCAGAGCTGCCCTGGCTAACTGGAGGAATGGTTTGAGGGGAAAAAAACAGGAGACAAACTTAGAGGCGGTGCAGAGGGATAGAAATACTCAGTTGCGTGACACAGGATGGAGAGTGGCTGACTCAATAGTGGTCCTACAGAAGAAGGTCTGTGAGCTGGAGTTGGGCTGTGCTGGAGGCAGTTTGGCCTGGGTTACTTGAATAGGGTGTTAAAAATCACAGCTGGTTCCCAGACCACCAGAGAAAACCAGCCTGCAGCATGTCCTGCTCTCCTGTCCCCTGGGATCTGGGCTGCCAGTGCTCTGCTGAGTGGGCAGCTTTTCCTTCCCTCCCCTGCCTGCTTTGGCTCCCACGCCGGAGCTGGCGACCCTGCAGCTCCATCGTGAGCGCCTGTGGGGAAGAGCCCCAGTTCAACTCCTCCCAGCCCTGAAGGAGATCGTAGACCTGAGACCGGGGGTGTCACGCTATCATACGAGGAACAAAGCGCTCGAAAAAGCACTCTTTTGGGGTGTGTGAAGAAAAGGCACGAAATAACCCATCCACTCCACTCTTGTTGGAAGTGGCTCAACGTCTAGTTTGGGGCACAAGGTAGTAAAGAGCCAGCTGGATGGCATCCAGGGAGAAGGCAGTGAAAATGATCAAAGATTTGGAAAACATGACCTGGGAAGGAAGATGAAAGAATTGGGATTGTTTAGTCTACAGGGGAGAAGGCCAGTAACAGACATGATAGCAGTGTTCAAGTATGTGGAAGGTTCCTACAGGGAGGAAGGGAATAAACTGTGCTGCACAGCTGCTGGGGTTAGGATGAGAAGAAATGGGCTTAATTTGAAGGTGGCAAGACGTAGGTGAACTTTTATGGAAGCTTTCAAGTGATAAGGGTATTTTGGTGCTGCAGTCATTTGCCTTTGAGAAAGCCATGGAAGCATCATCACTGGAGTTTTTTATAAAACAGACAAACCTCCTCCAGGAATATTTTGGGCATTGCTTTGGGGAAGGAGGTGCAATACATGCTTCTAAAGGTTGTTTCCCAGGAAATAATGAAGATTTTATTTATTGATTTATTTTTATGATCCTGTGAACTTGGCTAATCTCTAACAACCCAACAAATAACTCGGAAGATAGTGACAATTCATTATTGCAACATATCAGTGGTAAATAGACAGCTGATTTATGCACAAAAAACGATGATGATGATATCCTTCTGCTCTCTGTTCTAGTTTAAAAAAAATTCTGTGAGTAAGCTAATTTTACTGGAACGTTTCAAAAGGCTGTTCCTGTAAATATATTACTCTATACAGAATTAGAGGAAGTGATGTTGGTTGGCTCGCTTATTGAAATATTGTGCAAACACAATCAGTATAATACATAGCGTGGCCGTAGTAAAGCCAGCAGTACTCCACGAGGCATGGGAGTTTTACACTAGAGCATGATGTTGTATTTTCAACCTAGATGTTTGTGCACTTGTGTTTTCTTTTATGTGGAGTCAGTGAGCAGGCTGAGAAGAACTACGCTTTAATTACCTCATTGCTATCTATATACATGAGTTATTCTTCTCTGTTGTCTTGTTACATTAAGTGCATGAGGCAGCAATTGAAGAACAAACCTCAAACTTGTCTTTTGCTTCTTAAGCCAAAAAGCACTTTGGCAGCTCCTGCAGCCACTGTGATTGCATCTCCCCATGCATTTGCTGTTCAGTGTGTGGGGGCGGCATGGGGGAAGAGGAGAGGTTCTTCCCTGTAGTGTAACCTCCTGCCTTGAGAAATGGCTTGTGGTGTCCCCATGGATACTTTCCTCCTCCTTTTGTTCTCAATGGAGGATCACCTCCATGACTTTGCAAGTTTCTGCAGATCCCCTGAAGCTGCGTAACTCAATTTCTGCTATAAGAACAAAAAAGTATTTTTCCTTTTGAAACTCAGCTTCCCCTGTCCTCATTGGTGTGCAGGATAGGGAAGAGGAGGTCTGTGCTGCTGTAACTTGTGGGAACAACCTGGGTGGTGGAGGTGCTACAGGACACCCGTAGGAGAGACTCCCGAGTAGGTAGGGGCAGGCAGTTTGGGTCCGGTGAGAGCATCCAGGCTCCTTGTCTCCAGCTCAGTGCAACTCCCAGCTTGACAGCTCTAAGCAGTGTTTTGTCACTGTCATCCCAGGACTAGGAGCACTGGCGGAGGATGGTGCAGAGTCACCATGTGCCCAGCACAGATTTAGCAAGGCTTATTGTAATCCTGGCAGGATCCACGCTAACCCCAAGCGGTCAGACATCACCATGCGTTCATGTCCCTGGCGCTGCAGCTCTGGCCACGCAGTGCTGTGCTTACGCCAGGAAACCTGCTGCTGAGCCAGTCCTGATACTTCTGCATCTGGAGGAGCTGCCCTGAGTGCTAAAGGGTTACTGACCATTATCTCTTTGCAAAAGCTTTCTCCTCCTGGTCTGCTGCTATGCAGGTCTGTGTCCTTATTGAGCACGATAACAGAATGAGGGCATCCATTCACATGTGCACATACGTGCATATATATTTCAGCCTCCTGCCTTTTTTAATGTGAAATACTAGTGTGTGTGTGTTTCTGTCCCAGTGGATCTGCCATGCATCAGCAAACCAACATTCTTCATGATCCTGAGTGTCCCATCTCACGTGAAATGAATCAGCGCTGCTCCTCCTGTGGAG
The DNA here is from genome assembly GCA_013398295.1 of Chionis minor. NCBI lineage: Eukaryota > Metazoa > Chordata > Aves > Charadriiformes > Chionidae > Chionis > Chionis minor. The sequence continues at coordinate 229,498 of VZSF01007665.1, read as the reverse complement.
GGCTCTTCAGGGGGATTTAAATGGCCGACTTCAATTGTGACTAAAATCAGCAAGCAGGAAAACAAATAATCAGCTTCTAAATCTTGTTTTGCATTTACTCTTTTCAGTTGTTGTCCTTAAAGAAGGGAATGCTTTTAGTACTTGAAATAATTTTATATATCTTTTTTTAAACTTAGACTACATTGTATTTCTACAGATGTTCCACCAGTAATCTGGTCTAACACAGATTTCTGTGGGCCTCTAATTTTTCTATTTTTTATTTTAATCGGTGATGCATTTTCTGTTCACTGTTTACTAGATTATATTTTTGCATGTGACTGATATCAAGCTACATTCACATGAGACTAAACGTTCAGCAAAAATGCATAAAAAGGAGATTTTGAAACATTTCTGTCGTGCAACTTAAAGCTTCCTTAAAATAGGAGCTTGGAAATAGGAGAGAAAGAAATTAAACTTGTTTTGCATTAAAATTAAGTAACTTTAAAAAGGAACAGTTAATTGTAGTTATTAAATCTTTTTTTTTTTTTGTCACAGTATCTTAGAGTTTTTGGAATCATAGATCACTTTCGTTAAGAAATTATTAGAACTCCTATTTTCTTACTTTTACAACTTAGAGTTCCTTTCTGATGTTTTAGCTAAGTATTTAACTCAGCCTGCTAAATGCACTGAAAAGATGAATATATCCTCCCTGGCCTGTCAGGAGAGACTGCTACTGCAAGCTGATGTAGGATGTCAGTCATGGAAGTGTAATCAGTAACTGCTCTCCGTTCCAAGGTTTGATATTCTTGGAGATACCAGCAACAAACGCATCCTTCTTTAAATGTTACTTAAAAAAATCCTCTGAATTCAAATGGTTTTGATAGATACAATGTTTGAACGTAATATGGATCATCACAACCTAGTTTAAAATATGTCTTAATTTACGTACATAAACGCATGAGGGAGAAGTCACTTATATACTAGTCTGTATGCAGAAGGTGGTGACCTACCTCCACTGTGCCCAGAGGGAGAGAAGAGGGTTGCATAGCAGACCGGGGAGAGGAACAGGGTTTTGGGGCTTTGCCGTTGTGTTCCCCGTCACGGTCTTGGATCTTGCAAAAGTGACTCTGTCTTTCAGGTTCATCCAGTTGTAAACAAGGAAGTGAGACTGAGCACTGTTGAGAGAGATTTTAGGAATAAAGTTGTTTTCTGATGCGCTACATAATCTCTCACAGGAAAAGGCAAACGAAATGCTGCTTTACTGTTTCATGCCACCGTCCCTTCAGGACTGCAGCGATGGCTGTTGGTCCCACGGCGGGCAGCAAGCTCAGGGCACATATGGATCAAGTGTGATAACACTGATCGCTTGTGGAGTCTGGCGGCTTTCTTCTCGGGAAGCTTTGCAAACATGAGCTGGAAGTAAAGATACTAGACAAACTCATTTTCTTTCTCTAGTGTGTGTATGAAAGGCCAGTTCTTGGAAACTGGGGAAGGAATTAAGGATGTGGTGCTGAGATATATCTTCAGAGGTGTGCATGGGCCGGAGGATCAGGTGATTTCCCCCTCTTCTGTCTCTCTTAGCCATGACGTCTTTTGCTGTGCACACTTGTTGGCATTGCTCCTGGTCACAGTTCACGCAGGGGGAGAAGTTATTGCTCCTGGCACGGACTGTGCTGGTTAACGCTTAGCAACAGGCGCTCTGTGCTCTATCACTTACACCTTCCCCTTCTGCTCTCCTAGCTTGACACCTGTCCTTGGCCACCTTTGAGGCAGGGTGTCACCCTCGCCTAGCTGTGTCTTGCGTCCATCCGTAGGTGGATGAGTGCATCAGATGGCTCCTTTCGAAAGTGGATGTGCAGAAGTGTGTTTATTGCCAGGAGGCTGTGGCCAAGAGACATGGGAACCTTTTTGCAGAACTATCAGTAATGGTTTGTCATTGATTTGTCACTGTTTAGCAGCCTCCGTGCTTGAGGGCCTGAGAGCCCCGTGGTGGGAGTTATGTAGGTGCAGCACTTTCTCCAGGCTGAGGACAAGGGTCCTCACTGAGCCTGCATCTGACTTCTGATCACAATTTGTTGCTAATTGTCTTCGGGTTAGTCAGCGCTCTATGTCCACATGCAAATTGTGCAGTGCATTTCAGGAATCGCCTACAGAATATATAGAAGCACTTGCATCATGAATTTGAAGAAAATCAAAGAGCCCACGGAGTGTGAAAACCATCAGTAAAATGGGCATAAGGGTGTTTCTGCATGGACAAACCCTTTGAGGGGTAATGGAAAGATTAGACTGTGGGGAACAAAGAAAAGTTGTGCATCAGCTTCCACAAATCATCTATTTATTTATTTATTTTTAAAACAGATTGCCAGTGGAAGCTGTAATCAGGAGCATGTTTGTTTGCAGAGCTACAAGGGGGAGGCCAACACAGTGATTTGTGGTTGCAGACTGATTCACTGCTGCTGCGGCCAGCAAGTGGTGGGCAGGGTGGGGTGGGTTTCAGGAGCACAAGAGGCATTAACTACAGGCAGCTAAGGAGGACCTTCTGCGAACAAGTAAAGAGAGAGCAGTTCTTCTGCAGGCAGGCCAGAAAATGGAAGTAGCAGCTAGCAAAGCCTCTAGACAAGATTAAAACCGACAGGAAATGAAAACTAACTTCACTGTTTTTCTTACAGGCTGACCGCCCTCCCCCTTTGCTAATGCTCGCGATGTCCGTAGGAGAGCAGTTCCTCTACCTACTTCTTGGAAGGCGCACGCTGGGGTTAGAAAAGTGCATGACCAAAGTGCAGAGCCAAGCTCTGCTGTCATTGGGGCTGCGTGAGCCTTGACTCTCAGTCCAGCTTTATTTTAGACACGCTGTTACTGTCATTATCTCCATAAAGCTGCATTTGAACGCAAGGACGTGTGTAAAGAAGGAGAGTACGGCTCTTTCCTCTCTCTCTCTCTCTCTCTCCCTCTCTCTCTCTGCCTGTTAATCTGTTACAACAGATCTGTTGCTGTGCAGAGTGTGTTAGGCTCAGCAACTGCTCTTCCTCAGTGTACCTGCCAACTTTTGAAGTCTATAAATAAGGATGTTTGAAGCGGGGGGGAATAGACACACCACCTAACTCCATTGAAATACTTGGACACAATGTGCTTATTTTGGCAGTATGGGTTGGGAAAAATGAAATATATATATATTTTGCTAGAATATAGGGACTATCTCTCTCAAATAGAACAGCTGGCATGTATATGTGGCTAAAGCAGATTTGCTTAGATTTATGCTAGTCATGCTATGAGCTGCACTAAAAGAAAATGAAACAAGTCATCTTTCATCCCCCTCAAATGCAGACCTTTGCCAAAGTTTGTTTCTTAGAAATTAGATGAACCTGATGAAGCAGGATCTTGTGTCTAAAAATAGACCATTTTACTTTCCATCTTGCCCCTCTCAGCCAGGGTATAATTTTACCTCAGTCAAGAAGTGAGATCAAAGGCGATTGAACTTTGCCTTATGTCTCTGCCCTCTTTTGAGCTTGTCACAGGGGGCCCTCGTCTTTCCTGACCAGGTTCAAAGCGAGTAGGGATCCCGACAGTGAAGAACCACCATTGCAGGTCGCTTGTGCGGTCAGGACAGCAGCTGCATTTTGCCGGTGGCGTGGCCTTGCCTACAACTGTATGGTTTCTGCTACCCAGGAACGTGTCACTTGGCCTCTTGGGACTGAACGTTCTGCTCTCGCAGCAAAACCGGGGTTTGCAATCCTGAAGAAAAAGATGGAGCTTTAAACTGGAGTTTTGCAAAGCTACCTGAGCTGCAGGTATATTGGAGCGTAGCTCCGCAAATAGCCCCAACCTGCCCTTTTGGGCTTCTGGAGACACATGTGAGCGTGAGCTGCCTCCTGGCTCTGCAGGTACATGCTGGAGAGGCAGAAAGGGGCAGAGGGCTGCAACGCTGCAGCCTGCTGCCCTTGGCACCCACCAGGAAGGCAGAGTCTGACTAGCAGGAAGAGAAATGTTGGCTGTTGGCCAGGTTGAATGCCGTGATCCCAGTGACAGCTTCCTTCCCCCCACCCCCTTTCTCTTTTTCCCCACCCCGCTGCCTGGGCGGTTTGGAGGGTGGCGTCCCAGGGCACTCATCGGGGTGTGTGCGTGTCGCTTTGCTTTTCTGCGCTTTTTATTTTCTGCATGTAGATCTGTCTGCACCTGTTCCTCGGCTGCTTTTCTAACCTCGTTGCGCCGTGTGCTTAGATTCACGGGACCGCCAGTGGACGAACCAGCATGCGGCAGCTTGGCACGACCATTTCATTAGAGCAAAGGGGGCCTGTGTCCTGCAGGGCTGTTTTAGTAAAGACATGTCCCATCTGCTGCTTCTTATCACCCTTTTTATCTGTGCTGCTGACTCATGCAGTGTGGTCTGCTCAGCTCTCCATTGCAGTCACATCACACTTTGAGTTACCTTTACTACGACTCGTGCTTGTTTTTTCACTTGGCAAGTGTCAAGCCAAAAACAACCCAGCCTTGTCCCTTCCTCACGTGTTCTGTCCTGTCCTACCCTCTAGCTCCTAATCTTGTTCCTCTGTCATAGTCTTGTCCTTCCCCTCAAGTAAATCACCTGTGACTAAGTCTTAAGCTGTGTAATTTCATCTTTTGTAGCATCTCTGTGCACCTGAGGCTAGTGAGATTGCCTACAATATGTTAATTCCTCTTACTTGCCTTCACAGGTATGTTTGGTGGAGAATTTTGTTTTTGTTTCCTCTGTTTAAAAAAAAAAAAGGTGTATATTAATGTGTTGGTGTGAAATTTTGCATTGGGACATGTGCATCTTCCATATCTTGATACGTAGTATATGCATACGGAGCCGAAGCCTCTTGACTTCAAATTTACCTGCGTGTTGGGCTAATGAGACCGCAGCTTTGAACAACTTGTGCTGAGGTTTCCCTTGCTTGCTCTTGGCCTGTATTTCCAGAATCGGCTTGTAAACCAAGACGTGCATCCTGCGTGGGCACTTGGTAACTCTGTACACTGAGCTTGAAATCCCCACTTGAAGTGTTAGTGTATTGTTTCCAGGTTGCAGAGGATGACTGAGTTGTGCTAGTGAAGGCTTGGTGTTTCCTTGCTTCAGGTGAGGGGAATTTTGCCAGCGATTTCTTTGTGGACAGATTTGTGTCCCTTTGGCCCTTTTCAGTGCTGAGATCCCTAAATCCTTTTCAAAGGAGAGCCTGGTGTATACTTCACTGAGTACAGATGTTTGGCAAATGTTGCTGTACGGTTAAACTGATGCTGAGTTTTGTATCTTACTGTCCTGAACCCTTTGTTACATCAGACTTCAGCTAGAACTGGCAGTTGGGTTGAAATTTGTTTGCCTTGAATAAACTTTGTAGAATTGGGCTTGTATATTGCCATTGTGATAACTATTTTGATATCATAGAAACTGGCCTAGAAACGAAGGACAGAAATTCTAGGAAAAAGTTTTAGAACAGGAAGGGGGTGTAATGCCAGATTTTTTTTTATTTAGGAAAAAAAAAACAACCACGTTTTCCTCATGTTCTAACAAAACACTAGGCAGGTTTAGATTGCTGTATCAGTTTTCTAAGAACAAAATTAGACTTTATTGGGGCACACATGGATGATGAAAATGCACATCTGTCTCTGCTAGACTTGTGTGCAGAAAACCATTTTTAGTGTTGAATGTGTAACGTTTTTTTGGACCGAGCTGCTTAAAACTTTTCCAAAGAATAAGTGCACTGTTGATTCATCTGTGCCTTTGGACATAGCCTTTGAAGTAGCACCACCTGATCAGGCAGGCTCTCCATTCCCATCTTGGCTCTCTGAGGTGGAGAAAAGTCCTTTCTGTCCCCCATCTACAGGGGGTCCTGTTGGTTAGGGACTTTGTAACTCCTTCCCGTGGAAGGCACCAGACCACCTTTCAGCATTTCCCTGGTGGTGTGTGTGCTGAACAGTGGCTTTGGATGGATTTGTCCCTTTGCTGCTAGCAGCTTGGCCTGAAAATGTCAGGGGATATGCGGTGAGGGCAGAAGCTTCACCCTTCCAAGCTTGTGGGACTGGCTTCGCTCTGTGGGCTGGTATGTCATGTCCCCTCCTGTTCCCGTCTCTCCTCCCTGTTTAGCTTGAAAACTTCATGGTTCTGTAAATTGCTGTTGCTGGGTGTCCCTGGCGGTGTGCTGCCAAGCTTTCTTGGTCCCTGGTGTAAATAAATGGAGTTAATAGTGATAGTAAGCAAAATATTCCATTGTTTCTGAGAAGCATCTTGTTTTCTTGTGAGTCTAAAGTAATACAGTCCATCACTCCGAACCACAAATGTATGTTCCTCCTGCCCAACGTGTGACATCTGAGTAGGAAATAGGGGTTGCTCATTTGAGTCCTTGACCCTTGGAAGGTTTTGCCTTTGCGAGAACATGGCTGTGTATGGGGTGCATGTCGGAGTGTGTGTGTGCGTATGTGTTTATGCGCATATATATATATATAGTGCTGTCCCTGACTTGCTGCAGATGCTGCTGAGGTATGTCATGGGCACGGGACGCGGTTCAGAGGAGATGGGTTCTTGTTGACAGAGGTCCATGTGCCTCGCAGGCATGCGCAGTGGCTGCACCCTTGGGAAGAGGGTGGCATGTGGAGACTTCTCCATTTTTGGGTTTCACTCGGGGCGTGCGGGCAGCCGGTGCGGTGCTGTGCCCTCCTGCCAGTTACAGCTGGGTGGCTCTCGCCTCGGCAAGAGCAAGGTGGTGCACCCCCTGCCTCGGGACACCAGGCAAGATCGGCACAGGCTTAGGTTTACTCCGTGGCTCATTTTACCCATATGCAAAATAGATGTGTAATGATACCTGCCTTTGTTGTGGAACTGAGGCTTAATTAATTAATTAATTGATGTTCGCTAAATGCCTCGAGATCCAAGAATCACTGCATATGCCCCAGAGCTGCAGCAACACTTTGAGGTTGGAGAACCATCTTCTCTCTCATGATGAGGTTTCCCAACAGGAGAGGCTCCAGCCCCTCCCTCCCCAGCTCCTCTCTGGTTTTTTTGGATGAAACAGTGCCATGCTGCGCGTTAATTGTATGGCTTGCTCCCTCTGACTTCTGCCTAAATAAATAAATAAATAAACTGATGTGCTTAATGCAGTCAGCACATAGGGCACTTGCCAAAAGAATTTCACAAAGCAGCAAAGCTGGGTTGCCAAATGTCATGTCTTTTATATAAAACATTCTTCAGGAAGCAAAGTTGCACAGGGGAAAAAAAAGAAGAAAATGTTATAAAAACTCTCACTGCAGTAAAAAACATTTTCTTCCCTCACAGGGAGAATGTCTGGGCCATGTCATGGTGGGATCAAGAGAGCCTATTTTTATTTCGTCTTAAAGGCCCCTCTCTCATTTCTTTTCTGCATTTCCCCTCCCAAAGAGTAACTCTCTACCACGCTGGCTTGGAGAACTTAGTTTAGATTAGCATTCAAAAGCAGGATTGTGGGATGGTCATCTTATATGTGAAAATATTTGCCAGTGGATTTTGGGTGGAGCGAAGGCTGTTTAAACAGAGTTGGTGCCAGAATGTTTATTAGTTTAATATGATTAATGATTGAGGAAAGCCAACAGAAATTTTTAATTTTTTTTTTTCTTGTAGAGAGCGTGGGGGAGGCAACGAAACTTCAACATCAAAAAATGAGACTTGCACGTGAATGTGTTTTTATTGAGAGAGCTTATATGCACGGTTTATAGTTTTAGGTGTGTCGGTGTTTAGGTGTGCATTGTGTCAGCTTGGTGAGCGTGAGCTGCAGTGGCTTGACCCTGGCTGGGCTCTGCAGGGTGGAGTTTGCCGCGGGATGTGCTGTGTTCGGAAAGGCTCGGAATCCAACCCCACTTGAACCGCATCTCCCGACTTGCCATGGGCTTGCAGCAGCAGAGGCAGAGGGTGCTGGGGGGGTGGGTGAGTGTGAGCAGGCGGCAGGCTGGGTCAGGTGTTTTGGGGGTCAGCATTGTGGCCCGCGGGCTGTGGGCTGGGCATGGGTGTCCTGGGTAGCTGGGCTGAGCAGCGAGCAGGGTTTTGCCTGGTTTTAGGGCCCTGCAGGGGTCCCCCATGGCAGCAGGCTGCTGCTGCTCAGCTCAGCAGGCTGCTTTTTGGTAGAGCCGTGGGAGGATGAGTTTTGGAAATCACTCTGTGTAGACTCATGGCATTGCTTCTGTTTATCCGTATACTCCCAGTTCCTATCTTGGGGCGGTTCGTACAGCTCCAGAGGCCAGAATTTTTTCCTCTAAAGTAAAGCTTTGTTTTGGCAGTGTGTTGTCTGTAAGTGTCTGCCCTCCCTACGGCGCTCGCAGTGCGGTGCACTAACCAGTTGACTTTTTAAGCCTGGTGTGTGCTTACACTGTAAATGTGGTTCACTGAATTGGTATCAATAATGGAGAATTGGAGCTATATTGAAGTTTACAAAACAGCGTTGAGATTGATTTTCTGAACTTCACCCCTCTACAGTGTTATAGCTTATGGGAGTATTTAATCTAATAGTGTAACGTGGGATCATTTTAGGCAGTAACAGAGCCTCACAGCGCAGTCCTGACATGCTATAGCTGCAAACTTGACTGAATACGGATTTAAACTATATATAATACTGTTTCTGTCTGTATCTGTCACAATTCATTCGAACTTCCGTCAGGGTTACTACATGGCACCACAGAATAATTAACACAGTATACATTAGCAGTATATTCATTTGTCCTATATTTTGTCAGGAAGACATAACCACCAGTAATCTGAAGGGCAGCAAGAGCTTCTGCTTTTGGATTCTTAATGCCTGTATTACAATAACCCAATAACGCATTGTCAATGAGTATTTTTAAGTCAGCAGAGTTAAATAATTTGAAACCGTTGTAAAAAAAGACTTTCTTTTCCTCCTCCTCCTTCCTTTTTCCAGGAGGGAAATTTGAGTTCTCTGTGGTGAAAAGCCCAGATCTCTGGGTATGGTGTCAGCGGGGAAGTCCTTGCCACAGTTTGTTGTGACAAGTGCTGGCATTTCTTCCAAGTCAGGCTGTGTCAGAAATAGGGACTCTTTAATCATACTTTTTCTTCCTTCTTATAATTGCACGCTTCTAAAGTCCTGCTCATCTCCTTGGGATGCAAACACTGAAATTCTCACTGTTGCTGGTGTGAGCCCTCACCCACATGTCTTGTGTGTTGAGCAAAGAGGAAAAACCAATTACCAAGCTAGTGCTCAGAAATTGGTGTACGTGATGTCTTTAAATTTATAGTGCAAGTGTTGTAATGTGATCTCCAGATTGGAAGAAAAGTGTTCTGAACAACAATTTCTGGTATATATTTGTATGACCAGAGCAATGAGATTGTGAATCAATATGGTGTGTGTTAGCATGATTTTAGATTAATTTCTGAATCGGCAAGTCGTATAGTCCTCAGAATATATGAAAGTGAATATCATATTTGCACAAAGAAAGAAAACGTGATAGGGAACCCTTCCATTTATTACTTAAGCACAGATGGTGTGGTGATGAGAATGGGGAGAGCTTGAATTGGTCAGAATTGCACTAATGTAAGTTTGCCATGAGCCCTCTACCTCTCACATTCCCTCTTGCTTACTTCTAGAGGTTTTTTCCTTCTTTCTTTTTCATTGCAGATTTATTTCTCTTCTCAGCGTTTTGCTTACAGCGTCGATACAGCAGTGTTTGTTCAGCTCAGACCAGGAGAGGTACTCGATTTTGCAGCTGACATTTATTTACAGGGTCACCTTTTAGTCTCTATGTTAGATTGCCATTCCTTATGAACAGTATCTCATGAGCGATATAACCTACTCGCTAAGGCGTCTTGGAGAAAACCATCTCTTTCTCTGAGTCCCTGGTAGAAAGCAGGTGGAAGCATACGTTAAGCGTTAGGTTATCACATTTCTGGAGCTTACACCAGTTATTTGAGACATAAGAAACCTCCAAGACTGCATGTGATTGAAGGTTTTCTAGTAGTCAGGTGCTGTGACTGAAGTGTGTGGCTTAGCTTGTGTGGATGGGTTTGAATGGATGGCTTTAAGCAACGTGATCTAGTGAAAGATGTCCCTGCCCATGGCAGGGGAGGGGTTGGCGTAGATGATCTTTAAACATGCCATCCAACCCAAACCATTCTGTGATTCTATGGATCTCTAAGAAGTTTTTACTGCTGTTTTTCTCCAGTGCAAGGATCTGCTTTGCATATTGCCAGTCCTTATTCCTTTACTACTAGGAGCAGAGGGTACTGTGTCTTTGAATGTTTTGACACTCATAGCTTTAGTTCTTGAGTCATGACTTACGTAAGTCTCTCGAGTAGGTTTCAGGTTGCTATTTAGAGGTGATGATATGTTTCTTGTGGAGATACCACGGAGGCAAGGAGATTTAGGCATTGATTGTCTTGCTTTCTTTGTTCTTTTCTCATGATTTTTGACACTTTTTTGTTTGTATGAATAGTCATGAAAAGCAAAAGCAGAGAAAATGGGTTCTTGGAAAAACATGTGTCCTTAAATGCAGATGTAGGCACATAAACAGTTATATCCAGATTCTAAATTTTGCTGGTTATCAGAGCGATTGAAAAACAACAGAAGAATCACTAGGTATCTCCAGGTGAAAGGCCCCTTTAATATAAGACCATAGCTGTCAAGGTGCTCAGATACGAATGCAGGAAACGTAAGTCCAGGTGTTCAGGTCTGAACACTTATGTAACATTATAAAAAGGGGAAGTGGAAAGAGGAGGAGTTGGGAAGTAAGGAACAAATAATATGGTGGCTTGTAGGGAAGCCCCAGATACTCAAAAACAGTTACTCTAGGCTTAAACATTTTCAGCTTTTAAAAACGTCAACTTCCTGCAACATTTTATTTGACTTTTTGTTATAATCTTCAGGCTTCTCCTTCTTTACTTTCTTTACAGCTTTGTAAGCTAGAAACCTAAGGGGGAAGAGCAAGCAAGAGCAAGTGTGACTTAGATTCTCACTTTATCAATAATGTGGTGGCAAGGAGGGGAGGAAGATAAATTTGTGAATAATACCATGCAAAAAAGTTCAGAACCTGGAACCATTCCAGGCCATGGGAGATCCTGTAAAGTTTCGTGCCTTGTTTAAGATGGTCAGAAGGTTATTTTCTTCTTGGCTGTGAAAGAAAACGGACTCCAGACCTACTTGAAATCTTGTGGGATTTGCTAAAAATCATAGCAATTGGTAACAGAAGTTCAGGGTGAATACAAGAGTTAACTCTAGATAGATGATTGTTTTGGATCTCTGTCTTCATACTTCTAAACTTAATTCCATTAAAAAGTTTGTTGTTAGACTTGTAAAATGTCTTTAGAGTCTTTGTAAGGTTTCTTGAAGTTGTCTGGAGGAAAAATATTAGGACCATGTTCTCCATGAATAATTTTTAGATTGTTTACAGTGTCTAAACTCTGTGTGCGTATATATTTATCAGAAGGACAAAACACTTTCCATCATGAGTGTTTTTGCTTTGTTCAGTATATTTCTTGTAAAATGGGAATGTGGATTTGGGGTATACTGTGGCTTTCTCCTGATATTTTATGCTTGTCGTTGTGCATTTGTAGGATACTTGTTTGACTTGTGAGTGAAATACCCTGTATGGTTGTAGGAGGAATTATGTTCAGCATTTGTAAGAACTCTGTAATGTACAAACATGATCTTTAACAGGTAGTTTATTTTCTGTGTACTATGATGGGGGCATTGGTCTTGTGATACTAGGAACAACTGAGTTTTTTGATAGTAGTAGTGATCTTTGCTTGCCTTGCTACAAATACGCTGAGTGGGTTTCTCAGGGATGAGATTTACTGCTTACTCTAGCAAGTTCTGCAAACAATATTTGACTTAATAATTTTACTTTCTGCTTGTAATTACATGTTACTTTTCTTTGTTAATGCCTTCAGAACTTCTCAGTTCATTATGAAGTCTCAGAACATAATTTAAGGAATAACGCATATCCTGGCTGGTCATAACGAGGCTGAAATTCCATCTTGGACTTTGGTGTCATCACAGAACTGGGATGGAATTACAGCTTTAATTTATGTACTATGGGGGATACATTATTTATTACTGTGCATTAGAAAATGATTAATCTCTGCTTGTGTTGTAAGGCTATCTTACTGCTCTGAGTCCCCAGGAAGTGCTGAGACATTGTAGAACTTCTTGTGCAAATTACAGCTTCATGAAGCTGCGAAAAAGACCACTGCATTATTTAAAAACTGCTAGAAGTGATCAAAATTTACTAAGCTGCTATGGGGTTTTTCTGAACTAGTAGAATTCCTACGAGGCTTTAGTTTGCTAAACCTGAGCATTTCCTTACCTTTAGTCCCTTCAACGTGTTTCATTTCACCTAAAGCCACGATCAGATAAATGGATTGAGGAGCACTGTGTTTTGAGGACCCTGATTCAACAAAGCATTCAACTGTAGTCAAGCTCAAACTGAAGATAACGGACATTAATCATGTGCTGAATTGGTTTGATGAATCAGTTCTTTAATTTCTACTTCTTTGGTTGTTCATAAAACCTGTTTCTTAGTTTGTCCTCCACTTCCCCAAATTATGTGTGCGTTATGTGTGCATGCACACACACGCATGCATCCGTGAGTACAGGGAAGCTGCAGTGGAACGATGCAAGATGTTGGAATGGAATTAATAATGGAAGATTGCTGTAAAATTAACTGTTTCTTGCAGTTTTCGTTCCAGTGCCCTTTTTTTAGTGTGTTTTGCCCTGATAACATTCAATTTTTATGAGCATTTTCAATACTATGAAAGTCAGTAATCAAGTTCTGGTATGTAATTACTAGTACCATGTAACTAGTTGTAATGTCCACAGCTATGGCTGTGATGAATTTGAGTCACAGCATTCCTTTACAGCCAGTTTTCAGTGGGGTTTAGCATTTTACAGGAACTGAGAATTTGTCTGTTTTTGTTTTACAGCCTGTGGACATGTGTTTTTACAGAGACCTAGTACCAGCCACAACACCATGCAGCTGTTACAAAGTAACATAACTAATCCATGCCTCTTCATAGACAGAGTTTGAGATTTAGGGGTAGGGGGGTTGCAATTTTGCATTTGGAACTGCTGTGCCCTGGTTTGGGGCGGGAATTTCAAATAAAAAACCCAAACCCTAAAGGTTTGTAGGAATTCTAATTAATAAACCCTAGCAAAATGTCTTCAAAAGTACTCAGCACCATTAGATCTAAAGAAAAGAACTAGATATTTGTAAAAGATCAAACAGATACAAATACCTTAAGAAAAGAAGTCACTGATGTAAACTAAATGAATTGCTTTATACTAGTACAAAAGTATTATAAAAAATTAAATACTCCCACTTTCTAAGGTGGCATTTTTATCTAAGGCTCTGATGACATGTGTAAGCCACTCAAGTTTCAGTCTTGTGGGTTATATTGTCACCAGAAGCTCTGACTAATAATACAGTAAAGTCTTACAAATGACAGTTGCATATAGTATGACTCTAAATGGCTTTTTTTGGTGTTTCATTATTGTCATATGTTTTAAGAAAAAAAGAAGAGAGAAAGTCGAAGTGCGTACTGACTAATTGGAGTTAGTGGGGAAGTGTTATCCTGGATTTAATTTGGGTGGCCATATTATAAATCACAGATGTGGAACCTAAAATACAGTGACAAAGCTGATAATCCTTGAGGTGTAAGAATCTTGAAGATGGTGTAGAGAAAAAGGTACAAAACATGCCGGCAGTTCTCCCCCACGCAAAATTGAAATGATTGTCATTTTTGCAGGGAACACCTTGGGAGTCAGAATTAGAGACATCCACCCCGCTTCAGTTTGAGAGCTGGAGAAATGGCTGCAGTTTCTATGCAGTTTCAGCCTGCTAGAGCTGTATAAATAGATCGCTGGCGCCGTGCAGATCTGTGCGGGACCAATCGCCGTTCTCTTCTACATCACGAGGAGATGCAGAAGAGCAGTCCTCTGAGACTACCTGTCCCGTGCCACTCATACTGATCAGTTGGCTTGGGACTTCTAGGGGCGGAAAGACTTGCTCAGATGGTGCTCCCTGCTCTGAAGGAGGCAGGCACGAGGCTTATGCAGATCTAAGCTAATGTTCTAAAGCCTCATTTGGATCTTAAGTGGGACATGGCATTTGTGCTAGCTTTCTGAATGAGTTGCAGCCTTGGGCAAATTCAGTACCATGTGAATCAAGATGGTATATCACATGAACAGGGAGGAAACCAGCTGTTTAGCATTGAGGCAGTTGTTCAGTTGTGTTATAATAGATACGTGAGACTGGAAATAAATACCGAGCAGCGTGAATTTTATATATACACCAGGATTTCTTACTTTTCTGCTTGCTATTTCTCTACAAGTGCTGTTGCCGGTTTTGTGTAGGGAGGGGCTTTGCTCTAAGTGTGATAGAACAGGTAGGAACAAGGATGAAAGTAAAAGTTTAAGGGTAGATTTCTCAAGGTGCTTAAGCTGCCTGTCTGTCCCGATGGTTGTAGGACAAATTATGTTGAGCCATCACAGTCCAAAAAAGTTGGATCTTGCTCCTGGCAGCCAAGGGTGACACTTTGGGTGTACATTTCTGGACACACATGAAGGACCAAATCCTCGGTCAAGCATAAGCTCAAAAGCAAACTGGAGAAGAGAGGAGAGAAAGAACGGCAGTAGGCTTTAACGTAGGATTTGGGTCCAGTAACTTCTTGGCATAGATGCCTGACTCTGGGAAATGAGTCTTAAGTTAGCGTTGTTATACATGTAGGAAAGTGTACCAGCCACTCCTTTCCTCTGCAGTTGCTTCCCGCTTACCTTGGCTGCAGAGCTAAACTGGAGGGACGTGGTGCTGCTCACTCTGGCTCAGAGCTAGGGCTGGTCCACCTTGTTCTTCAGAGGATGAGCTGTTTTATCACCTGAGTTTTTTTTCAGGATGAGTAAAGATTGGGTAGTCTCGTTGTGCTGTGCTGATACTTGGGGCTGGGTTGTACCTGCCTTGGTGCATTGCATGAGCTTGCAGAGTTGTGTAATTGCAAGTTTGCTGTCATACAACGAATGACTGATGGCGTAATTTGTATTTTCAAAATACATAAGCAGCTAAACCTAATCAGGTGGTGCGGTAAATATTTTCAGGAGATAAAAACAAAGTATTAGGGCAGGTGAACAGAGTTATAAACTTCCTTTAATGAGCTGCATATTGTTTGATCATGTTTTTTCATATACATGAGCTTCTGCATGCCAGATTCTAGTACTAATTGGCAGCTACCTCACAGTCCTGGAGAAATAATATTATAAATACCGGAAACAGACGAAGTGAGTGGATCTGTCAGTTTGCCTTTCAGACTACTGTGACTAGCAAGTGATTAGTACAAATGGTACAAGGCCCATTTATCCTTCTCGCTTGTAGAAATACAAAGAGAGGGAGACCTGGGGGAGCAAAAAGGACATGTTCAGCTCTTCCAGACAGTTAACAGCAGTACTGCTGACTGGCTTGGATTACAGTTGTGTCTGTGCGGGTGTTTAATTTGAAGACTGGAGCAGTCCTGCTCACTTGCTGAAGCCCCTGAAGTTAAGCATGTAAATGACTTGGGGCCTGAAAAGAGCCTTGTTGGCTCATTCTGGAGACGTTGCAGCAAAACCTTATGATGCAGGAAAACCCCCAAATAACAAGTCTTTTACCGCTTCCAGTGGGTGGCTGATGATGTCGATAGGATATGAGGCATGTCTGTTGGTCATGTATGCCAGTAGTCTTCAATGCTCCAAAAAGATGCAATAAATTAAAATATCTCATGTTTTTGCGTACAGATCAGTTGCCATCATTTTTCAAAGACAAAAACTTTACATGCCAAATGTTAACTTAAGGAATTTTTTAAGATATGTGGAAAACACTTCTGAAAAAATACTCAAATGAGAGCAAAGGATTTTTTTTTTAATTAAACATTTTCTGTAGTACAAATGTGTCAATGCTTGGTGAAAATCACACTCCTTGGAATTTTGGAGAGCAGGGGGAACAGTTCACTCTTTGACAATGAAGAACAGTTTGTTTTTAATGGTAATGAGAAGATCCTGGTAATAACTGTGAAGAGGCCTAGGAAAGTAGCACATTCATGGGTGGATGAAATTTTTCTACAGAGTTTGGATGTCTTTCTGAAAACGCTACACTATGCTGCAAATTTTTGAGGTTGATGCTACTCGCTTGTATGCAATGGAAGGATGATTCTCACTACAGAGGGGATTCTAGGCTGAAATTGCATGGCCTGTCACAGGGATTAGCATAAGCCTAAAGGAGCATAATGGTCCTTGCCGACATTAAAAATCTCTTAATTTTTGCTTAAAGCCTTAAGTTGGTTAATGTAGTTTAATAAATATAATGTATAATTATATCTATATTATAATATATAATAAATAGGATAATGTAATATAAATATATAATAATGTAATGCAAACTTACATTTAAATATATACCTATATGTTGAGGCACCTACATTTTAGCATAAAATATGAGCCTGGAGACTAGTACAAGGAGGTGTGTTTGTAGCTTTTTAGACATTGCTCTACTTCTTTTAAAGCAATTATGTAATGATCACTGGCTTTTTTTAGTAATATACCAGTCACTGGAAGCGGGATGTTGTCTGTTTTGCCCATTTGAAAGAAAGTTGTGCAGTTGGTTTCTTTGCAAACCTTGGTCCATCATCGTGCAGAGGCTGGCTGAAGGGTTACTTTCATTTTCTGCAGGACAGTGGTGGTGGGGAAGTTATGTGGTGTTGCAATCACTAGCTGTAGACACCAAAGAGAAACTCTAGGTATAAGATCGAGGAATGTTGGAAAAGACACTATATTACTAAAATTCACAGTAGTTGATGCTGGAAAAAGAAACCGTTGAGTGCTAGCTTTGTCGTGACAAATATTTGCAGGTTAAAAGCAGTTTTGACTTCAGTCTGAGTAAATGCTAGAGAGATTAGACTGCACTGCAGCCCACGTTAGTACATGTGTGTGTATGTAAAGGGGTACAATATCCTAAATAAATTAGAGGTTTGGGTGGTTTTTTTTCTGTTTATAAACTCTGTTCACCAAAAGTAATATGACAGTTGTAGCCATATGTAGCGTTGTGAATGTTCCATAGGCTTAGCTTTGTTCCTGATGTTGTCATTACCTATCTTATGTTATGAATCACATTGAGGAAAAATACCTTGTTTCACTCCTTTGGGGGAAAACCCCTTTCTCTATCTCACCTCTCGCCAAAAACCCCAGACACCTACTTGTCCTGTGTCATCTAAAGCAGATTTGAATCTGTTATCTGTACCCAAATCTACAGATATACTTTTCCTGTCTTGCATAGGAACAAATGTTGTCCCATTTTCTGCAGTTGCAATTTAGTAATATCACAAACAAGTTACAGTAGTAAACTGAATATGTTAAAGAAATGGAACAGAGGAAAGATTACAGTTTAATTCCCCAGAAAATATGCCTAATATTATTCATAAGCAGAATGCAATTCACAGTAAGTAAAACTACAGCTGTATTTCAAACCACTATAGGTAAAATAAACCTCCCTGGGCAAGACTGCTTGGATTTGATACTAATGAATCTGGCAGAACTGGCACTGCAGTTCTGATTTTTAACATCAGATCCATTTGTTTACCTTTCTTGCCAGTCCAACATCATTTCTCATGGGCCAAGACAGGTATTTTAGTTTGTTTTCTTTCTGGAGCTTGCTATCTCTCTCCTCAGTCTCCCCGCAGTAACGTTGGAATCCACTGGCCAGCTCCAGCTAAATTTAACAGATGGGTTGAGATCACGAAGTCCTTGAACTCCTAGCAGTTCTATGAAGAAGGCAAATTGATATAGGACAACAGCAGAACCTAGTGACCTTTCTGAAGGAAAGGCTTGCCTGTGTTACCAGGGATGTGAGAGCACAGTCGGGTGCGAGCCGTTGGCGGGTGCTCCCAGCGCAGGGCTAGCTCTGCTCAGAGCGCACATCTTACGGGCACGGGGTTACCTACCTGCGAGAGGCAGAGCCAGAAGAAACTAGCCTCCATGGGCTCCACTACTTATGGAACCACTTGGTCTTTTAAGGAGGGAGATTATCCTAACTCCCTTTGCTTCTCCCACACTTTGCTAATAAATGCGGTATCTTTAGGTTTCCAGCTTTCCTCTGCTCTGATTTAGAGCAGAACACCTTCACTCTTGTTACATAGCTTCGCTCTTGTTTCCCATGTTCTGCAGGAGGCAGATGGAGCCCAAGACAGACAAAGTGATGTGACCAGGGCTGTATGGGGGACGTAACATGGTTCTGGCCTGCGCAGCTGACCTGGGAGGTTAGAGCGCAACCACTCACCTTTTCTCTCCTGTGTGTAGACTCACTAGTAAATGCAGTTTAAACACATGGATCAGTTATTAAAGTTCCTGGACCTTCTTGGATGGCTTTCGAAAATGCAAGATGAGGAGTTAGGCACAAAGCTGTGCTGCCTTCTTTAACCACATTAGAAACCCTCTCTCTGTCTGGTTTGATGCATAGAAACAATTATCTTTGAAGGAAGTGAACAAAGATCCACAATGCTTTGAAGAGAGAGGCCAGACTGCATGATAGCAGTCGTGACAGGGCCCAGCTTCCCCTGCTGACTTTGCCCTTTTCATTAATGAAAATGGACAGTGGTGGTGAAGTGAGGGTGTGGATTTTACATGTACTTCCTCTGCACTTGGGCTTCCTGCTCAAAGGGAGCTTGGAGTCACCTCCTGCGTGTAGGACCAGTGGAAGGAGCATGAAGGAAGACAGAAGCTTTCAAGAAGTATTTAACTACTAGGAAAGTATTTTGCTTGGCCTCGGCCAGATCCTCAGTGCAGTGGTGAATGCCACTCCTGCTCATGAATTTGCTGCCAGGTCCAGAACAGTTTAGCAGAAGTTGAACAGATGGAGCAATGAGGTTAGTTGGTTTCCTGCAGCACAAGGAGGGTTTCCATCACTAGGTGTTTCTTAGCAACTTTGAGTGAAACTCTCGAGCGTTATGTTCTTGTTACTGCTAGGGACAAACAGCTTATGAGGAAAAGATCCTTTTCCTCTTCCCAATAATGTTTTCAACAAATGTAACGGAATGTGTAGCCAGGTGGCTTCCAGTTAGTGGTCCGCAGACCTCCGTCGGCTCAGGGAGGTACTTCTTAATAGGTGGCAAAAGGTTAAGTGGGAAAGCTAGACATCATGTTACAGGATTCTTAGCCTTTCATGCACTGAAAAGAGGTGCAATGACCGTCTTATTACTTGAATTGGTTATAAGAAATTTCAAGCTTTTAGGGGTCTTTTTAATGACGTTTGGCAAGAGAACATAAGATTTGCCGTGAGAAAAAATACCGGAGGATATTTAACATAAGCTCCGATGACAACAGTCACCTTTAAAAAGCACAACTGCCTAAAATTTTCTGCTGGCTGTTTTTACAACTAATGCCTGAAGTTTATTATATTTTTCATCGGGTTTAGTGGGTGAAGGGTAGTACTCTTTTCTGTGTTTTTATCCAGTTGGTTTTACTGTTCTCTTCTATAACCATTCTTTGCTATTTTGTGTAAGACGAAGAGAAAATATTTTGAAGAGTAGAGAACTCATTGTAAAACTACAGAAATTAGGTTCGTTATTGTAGTTGAAACTACTTTGATCTATTCTCTCTTCATTGTTTGCTTCAAAATGCTTTTGCTGCTGTCGCTATTATACTGATGCAATATTACAGTAGAATATAATAATATCATCTTCTTATTTGGTGGCATAAAGATGAGTAACAGCAGAATATTTGGGTTTTGTGATTATGAATACATTAGCAAGTAGTGTGGGCCAACTGGAGAGTATCTTTATAGTGAAAAACTTGATGCTGGGCTTGTGAGGTTCACACCAGGCACATTTCAGGGTTGCTTTTACTTCTGAGCAGTCTGATGCTGTTAACTGCATGCTCTGGAGAACATGGTGCTTCTAGTTTAGTTCCTTCCAAAAGGGATTCAGTTCACATGCTCCAGGACCATCCCACAATGCAACCAAAAGCCCTGGCAGGACGGATTATCTGGAGACTTGCTTCAAAAGCTGTGAGCCTGATCTGAACAAAAGCAGTAAGGTAGCTGTTCCCTATAGGCGCCTTGTGGGACGAAGGGATGGAAGGAAAGGTGTTCTCAGCGATCTGATCTTGCAGTTGTACCAGTTAGTAAAACGTATTTCATAATTTTTCTTTCTTAATGTTCTTTCTTCCCTTTTCTTTGTAGTTACTACGTGAAAGGGGAACGTTGTTGTGAGTAGGCCTCAGAGAAGGAAGGCTGTTTCGAGAAGTTAGAAAGAAGAAATCTTCCACCAAAAGAAGGATCGTGTCTTTAAGGAGCTATACAGTGCCAAATGCACATTAGGTGCTTAACCAGTAATGACTCATGTCTAGCAGTTTGTGCTTGACTTGCTGACATGAGCGTGTGCCACTGGAGTCGGTGCTCATGCCCTTAAATTAGAGTGGTCAGATACTGCACTGAACTGAAGCTATTGGTCATGGTAAGACACTGGCTGGGCATCCTTTATTTAAAGGTGTGTAGGCTTTTTTCAGTGTGTGTCCTGAGGCAGAGAAGGCACATGTGGTAGGGTGAAATGCAATGTCATATTAGTTCTAGCATGACTTGGAGAAATATATGATGTTACCTTTGAGAGTAGGTGTGAGAGCTAGTCTGGCAGATGTGACAGTCCTGCTTTCTGGATCTGACAGTTGGCAGCTCAGAGAGCTTGCTACCAAACCTGGTGTTTGCTGAAATGCTCATGTTATGATTTGTGCTGAAGAAAAGGAAGTAGAAATAGAAATGACAGAAGCGGTAGTACAATGCGGTTTTTTTAAAAAGAAAAGTCTGGACAAGCAGACTTACACAAAAGCTCTGTCTTTCTCAGAGTCGTGTCTCTCCTTGATTAAAAGAGTAGATTTGGCTACAAAAGCCAACCAGCTCGTGTAGCCAACCAACTCGCTGAATCCATGCAGCGGACAACTTTTTCTCCTCTGCCTGGAAGATTTTAGCTGCTGGCCAAGCTGCTGGACTAGTCCTCCTCATGTCAAAAAGTAAGACCAAGCTACAGTGGTGCCGAGCTGGTTGTGGCTTAGTCAGATTTCTGTTCTAAAAAAAGCTTATGGTCAGGCCTCCAGTTTCCTGCAGCAAAGGTCACCACAGGTTTCTGCTGAAGCGTCCTGTACTCTCTGGAATTCGTGATATGTAAATGTATAAGGAATATTGATTGTTCAGTATTTCTATATAGCAGCAAACATCTCAAAATCCAACCTCGTATAGCTAGAAGGTGGGTGAGCTGGAGCAAGTAAAGCAGAAGGTAATGGAGGAAAAAAATACCAGTCTCATCTGTCCCAAAGAACATGAAATTTCTTCTGTTTTCTAGAGCCTTTGCATTTGAAGAGCTTAGTATGGCACGCTTTGCAATGTCTAGATACATACTTCATTTTCCTAACATCTCTTTCTGAACTGTATGTGCCTTCTAGCAGAGAGACAGACACTAACCTGTTGCTTTACATGGGCTAAACATTAAAGCTTTACAAAAGGATGTGACTGTCCAGACCAGGTCAGGCAGTCAGACGGTGTATGGGTGGGTGGATGGTGTTTGAGCCCTTCCTCTGTTGTGATTCTGGTTTTTCCTGAGCCGGGAGCCAAGGAGGGTTGCCCCTTGGTGGGCGAAGGCAGTCAAATGGCGGCGTCCCCCCAGGATGAGGCCGCTGACGTGGGGTGCAGTGGTTCTCTCCCAGGCCTTCCCGCTGTGCTCAGGCACTGGGGTGAGGAAGCACGTAAGAAGAATCACTTCAGGAGTGATCACGGCTTGGGAAGACCTAACTCAGCCCTCTGGGTAAGCGGGAGAGCGTGGCTCTGCAGGCCACCTTGTCATCGGTAAACAGGCCACATCAAGGCCACGGGGGCGGTGAGCGAGGGCCAACAGCCCTTGCTCCAAAAATCATGTGATAAAGTCACTCCCGGCTGTTAAGAAAAGAGGGGAGTTTATGGTGTTTGTGCTTATGAGCAGAAGGCAAGAAGAAGAGTAAGTACCAAGTGGGCACGTGTGCCTGAGCCTGCCAGGTCCTGGGCAGAGGCAAGGGAGGGCAGCAGGCCCGTTTCTGTGAGGCTGGGGTAAACAGTCCCCAACCCCATGACAAGAGCTGCACAGGGAGCCCAGTGCTGCCATTTCTCCGTCCTTGATAGCTAGTCCCAAAATCAGATCGTGTTTTAGTACTCCACTTTGCTGTGACCCGACCTTGGCTCCATCCTGTCACACGTGATAGTACCACGGTGCTTTTGTCCAGGCCCACCCCAGAACGGCTTGGCCTGCGGACGGCGAGGGAGGCTGGTGGTCCTGTCTGCTGCCCAGGCCAGGAGGCAGGCAAGCCTGCCCCAAATCCAAAACTGTAAGTGGGAGCCCTTGTCTGTAGTTTGTCTTGGGGTTTCGTTTGTTTCTCTACTTGATTCTTTGTTTCCACTGCTGTGCTTTTTCGTTGGTTTTGAGCAGAGTCATGTCACGTCAGGTCTTGGTAACATAATGAACGTGCAAGTTGACTAGAATGGAAACTCAGCTCAGTCTGTTCAGCTCCATCGGCCCTTTGGGAGGGGCACCACTGCAAGATGAGGGAAGGCCAGGGGGGAAAGAGGGGTTCCACTGGTGGCGTTTTACCAGGCAGCTACTCTTGCGATATTTGATTTTCTTAAGGCCCCAGGCTGCCGAAGCAAGGGGTATTGTCTGTCTCAGCTTTTGTTAAAAAACAAAATATTTCTGCCTTCTGAATGCAGACCAGCACAACACCTGTTGCATTCCTATGGCTCTGAAGCCAGAAGGCAGAGAAAAAGACCTCATGCTTTTTTGCCCCGTCTTGTAGCTTTTGAGGGAGGTACCACGTTTGGAAGATATGTGTGCTGATTGACCGTCATTTAATTCTTGGGGGTTAGCAGTACAGTATGCTGCAGGTGTGACGTGTTGCTGCTTTTGGGGGACCCTGGCTGAATTCAGCTGCTTTGCAGCTGGCAGGGTTAATGCCACACATATGGGAGGAGAAAGGGGGGTTTGTACTTCAGAGTGAGCCTTCATTTAGCTCTGCTGCGGGCTAGAGAAGCCGAGCACCGCCTTGTCTATTGCACTGGGAAGAATAGAAGAGCTGACAAAATACTCCTATAACTTGTTTGAAACTGTATTAATTTCTCCAGAAGGGGGAGAGTGGAGTAGTTGAATGCTGAGAGGAATGTGCTTTATTCAGGACTCTCCTTCCTCTGTGACTTCAGCCCAGGCATTACAGAGAAAAATCAAGACATTTAGAAATGGTCAAATAGTCAAATCTACTCACGTGTTTTTGCAAAGTCCAGCATATCTGACTATTGAATGAGGCTTTGTACATGTGATTGAATAGTTCTGTATTAAGAGTTCACAGTTGTTTTTGATGCCATTCAGGTTGCTGAGCAAATATCATAAATACACAGAAGTGTAACGCATGAGTGGACAGTGACTGCAGGAAGAGCACATGTGCGTATGGCAGGCCTGCTGCTGCTTTCTGATCATGAAATTCGGCTCACAGTATCATGATGTAGCAAAAAGAAAAAAGAAAAAAAAGAGGGCAGAAACAGGTCTCCTTTTTTTTACACTGTATTTTTAGTGTTTTTTCCTCTACTGTATAAATTGTTACTTTTTTTTTTTTAAAGAAAACCAGAAAATGCCCTCCATCGTAGTTAAATCTCTTTTCATTTGACTGCCTGATTTGCTGCTCTTGTTTCTGTAAGGATCAGATGGGTAATGGAAGCTGTACAGCAAATTAATGTATGCTACTCGAGATAGTAAAATGCAGGGCTACAATAAGCCTTTTCTCAGCAGCTGTAAAGCTGTTGTGTGACTACAGTGAATCCATTCAGTCTCCCCCACGCTTGCTGGGAGCACCGAGGGGAAGAGAGTCATACTAGTGAAATGACTATCCAGCAAAATGGTTTCAGAAGGACGGGCTGACAACTCGCTCATCATTCTGGTTTACAGGTTCTTTTTCTGTGGACGTGAAGTTTCAGCCTCACATGAGTTAAGAGATCTATAACTTTGTCCGTGTTACCAGATTATCCACTAAGTCAGAATGGGTGTTGTGTTCCTTGCATCAACCCTCTGAGATGCGGGAATACTGTTACCTTTGCTGTAGAGAAAGGGGAAACTGAGGCACAGGAAAATTGGGGTTAAATGACAATGTGCATTAGGAGCCAAACTCTTACAGTTTAGTTGCACTGCAGAAGCTCAAGTGCCATTCAGAGCTATTTCAGCCCTTCAGGAATCATCACATAGCATTTGCCCATAGGTCATGCAAAAAGCCTGGAGGATAGCTGGGAATCTGTCCCTCGCACAGCATTATTTGTCTGTTTAAACGGAGCATTAAAAATGTAACTATATAAGTGAGAACAGGAGGATTTTATGCTGATTTTGGTCTTAAAATAGAATCCCCAGCCACCTTGTATTTGAGTCGGGGGAAAAAAATGAGAGGCAGAAGCTAGTTGATTCAGCAGAGTGACACTCCGTAAAATAATCCCTTTAACAATTTTTCTTAAATTAAGAATGGTTTCTAGGTGGCATGATTCACGGACAGGGTGTCCTCATTTCACTTTGAACTTCCAGCCTTCTCTGGATTTGTGTCACAGCTTTAGCGGGCTTTGTCCTCTTCCTGCCAGCCTGTAGGCTTGGCTGTTGCAACCTGTATTCACGTTGAGTGAGAGCAGGCTCCTTGAAGCAAGCAGCAACACCACGTAAGCAAGAACAAGCACGGTGGAGTGGGGGAGCAGGGTAATTTAAATGGAGTATTTTGGATTTGTTTGTACCGTAAGCAGTTTCGGGGAGTGGTGAGGTAGGCGCAGCCTCTGTGCAGGTGTCAAGGGAAGCCCACTTTCCCCCTTGTTTGTGTGTTGGCCTTTGCTCTGAGTTTTGGGTTTTTTTCTCTAGGGGTGTGTGTGGGAATAAACTGTGATGTAGAAAGCTGTGCTTCTTGAATTTCTGACCACTTTTGGAAAAGTTGTATTTTCTGAAGTATGTACAGCCACAGAAGGCGGTGGATAATGTCTCCGTTTCTTAATTAAAAGCAATGGAAAATATTATTCAGAGCTGTCTGTCTGTCCTAACTAAGGAAGAAAACCAAAGCAGTCTGGCTTCCATGCATGCAAGGTCAAATCCTCCTCTTCGCCGTGTTGTGAAAGTTTGTTAGCTTCAGTGGGGATACTCACAGGTGTAGCCCCAGGAATGGTTTTTCTTTCAGGCTTTTTACAGAGCAAGAATTGAATATAGTTGTTGGTCCTAAAAATTGCTTGTAGGGAAATAACTGGGATGCCTGTAATCCAGAGGGGCCATGCAAATGCAAGACTGCTCTCAGAGGGAAAGTGAACCCTGCACTGGCTGGCAGCGTTTGCTTCTCGTAGCCAGGGGATTTTCCTGCTGACAGAACCTGGTTTGGAGGCTTACGTACCCAGCCAGCTCCTGGCCTGCCTTGCTGCAGGTATGGGAGAAGGGAGGAGGGCGAAACAGGGGGCGGTGAGAGAGTGCTCTGGTAGCAGCACTCGCTGAAAACTC
The DNA here is from genome assembly GCA_013398295.1 of Chionis minor. Lineage (NCBI taxonomy): Eukaryota > Metazoa > Chordata > Aves > Charadriiformes > Chionidae > Chionis > Chionis minor. The sequence goes on along the minus strand of VZSF01007665.1, from coordinate 204,012 downwards.
AAAACCCTTCAGACCTTTTTTGGTGATGGTGGAGAATGTCAAAATTGATTGTATTAGAGACCTGCCAGTTTCTCTTACTCATTTGCTTCATCGCTTCTCCTCCCTTCCTTCCTCTATCGTCAGCCGGGCTGGGTTTTGTAGTGCTAATGCTGCATTGCTTCTGTAGCACGGCTACTACTTCCCCCACACCGCTACTACAGAAATACTACAGTAACTCAGTGAAGATGTAGGGAGTTGGCCATATACATATTATTGGTGGTAATAACAGCAACAGTAATAATAATAAAACTGAGGATTGCTCTCCCATGTAACGTTTTGATACTTTACATAATGATTTTTCTTCTGATTTGTATCTCTGGGCTTTCTTCCCTTTTCACCTTCATAAATTTGTGGAGTCTGGTATATGCTGGATTGTGTTTTAAATGTATACTTTGAAGTGTACTGTCTTGCAGGTTTTAAAAATAACAGTTTTGAGTGGTCTAAAATAGAGGGAGTTGGGGGGGGTGTATTGGTTGGGGTTGTTTTTTTTTTTGGAGATTTTTTTGTGTTTTTGTTTTTTAAAGTACGGCTTGCAGGAGAACGTTCATGCTGCTTCAGCTGGGGGGAGTTATCACATTTGCTTTAGATAATGAAATATACATTGGAGAAAGGTCAGGGATTTCCCCCAAGCCACCCACCAGTCCTTTGAAATGACGTTTTCATTCTGAGTGTTTCTTGTTTTGTTTTTGTTTAAGATCCTGGAGCACAGGGAAAGAGTTTTAATGCAGAACATCAGAGAAAAAAGGCTGCAACATCTCCTGTGAGAGAGGGGGGAAAAAAGGAGATTTACAATTGCATCTTGAAACACTTATATGATTTGAGGTAAGTGGTTGGAGGGTCTTGTCATAAGTTACAGTTAGTTTGTAATTAAATTAATCATTATTTACCTCAGAGTGTCGTCGTATTTCTGTCGAAGGCAGTAAAAACAGATGGGAGAGGGAGGGAGAGAACTTTTAACAGCAAACCCAGAAAAAGCAGTAAAAATATGTAATGCACTTATCTTTTTCAAAATGGGTCCCGTGAGGTCCAATCCCACAAACAGGCAATCATTCTAACATTTTTAAGGGTTAAACCCTGTTTAAATCAATGAGGCTATTCTCCCTGAAAGTTAGGCATGTGCCTAAATACTTCCAAGTTTGGAATCTATATCATATGGGAACTCTGCAGAAGAAAGCTATTGAAGAACATACAACACACAGCCAGAAAAATGCACATACAATTCTCTTACTGTTGGTGATAATGTCATGAGTAATCTGATTTTACAGCATTCTTAAGTGATATTTTTGTATTAAATACATAGTTCTCATGTTTATGTTTAAACATATCACTGAAACACCAAACTTCTTTACAGAGCCTGTAAATTCTACACCAGCTTTAATAATACATCTGCCTTAATTGCTTCGTCAGTGTGTCTTTGAACAAGTAGAGTTAAAAGTATAAAGAAAATAATGTCCCCTTTCATAACTAGAGTTGCAAATCGCACTTGGATATTTGAATAGCAGCCGAACTAAGAGTTCCCTGACTGAGGCCGAATTGTGTTATCCTGAGTTAACATTTTATTTTTTTTTAATAAGGGTAGTCGTGAGTTGCAGGGAAAATCTCACCTTTTCCCTCTAGTCTCCTTTTTTTTTTTGTTTGTTTTCATTTCTCATTAGAAAAGAACGAGCTCTGAGTCTTTTTTTTTTTGTCCAGTAAAGAGAAAAAGTTACAGTTGTAAAACTTTTAACCACTGAAAATGCTTCATAAATGAAAACTAAAAACCACCACCCACTTTCTTGAATAAAAATTTCAAATTATTTACTCAGTTCTGACCCATGAGTGTGCTGAAGGAGACAAAATTACCGTAAGAAACCTGCAGAATCAAAAAGACCCACATAACATGGAAGAAGCAAGGGATACAATCCAACAAATGTGTAGAATGTCAAAATCCTTTGGCTGGTGGCATTTGCAGACATTTGTTGCTTACCAGGTTTCAGAAGAGAGGAGAGCATAGCCGGCCCCTGGTGACTGCTCTGTATTTGCTTTGTAGGAATAGAGCTATTAAGTTTCTTTTGAAATCAACAGGCTCACTGCAGGGAGCTAAATATTTCCTTTCTGGTCAGCGGACAAGAGCCATTGCTTGGGAAATTGTAATAGTCCCGTAGGCATTTGTACTGATTTGTCCAAAAAGTTTCAAAGTTTTGCCAAATCATTGTAGCCAACTCCTTTTTACGTGCAGATCTTGTACTAGGGACTATAAGCCCAAACAGGAATACAATACTTTTTCAGTAGGAGTCTGAGGTGATTTTTGCAGTTGTGAAATGAGGTATTAATGCAAATCTGTGCGAAACTGCTGCCATGTGGCCTTCAGGGGCTCCAGTTCTTACCGTCCCCTCTCTCCCCCCATCCCTGCAGTTCATGGGGAAATGTCTTGCTCTCTGCAGCGAGCCCTGTTTCAGGTGTAGGGTGACAGTTCTGGCCAAACCAGTACGAGAGGGAGAAGTGCGCCACAGCGACCCACGTGTGATTGTTCTCAGCCCACCTTTGCTTTCTCTCCGTCCCACTCTCCTCGTGGCAATCATGCCACCTCAGCTCTGCAGAGTATAAATCAAAATACTTTTATTCCTGTCTTTTTTTTTTTCGTGGACATCAGACCAGGATAATGTGCTTGATTTTCCTTTCACAGCTGCCGCCTTTTTGCTCTCTGAGGCGGCACATGTTGAAGTTCAGGGGAGGCTATCTTCATACTATCTCTGTGGCCTTTCTAATCATTCAATCGGCTCTCTGCAGTCACAAAATTGTTGAATGTTGTTTAGTTTTCTCTGTATCAGAGAGTACAGGAGCTCATTGACAGAGTATTAAAGAAAGGGAAGTTCTTCGGTGGCGAGAAACGCATTTTAAGATACATTGAATTGTACCACTACTCCTGCCCTTTCTTGATGATTTTTTTTGCACATGAAGAAATAATACCCCCTTTTACGTGCCTGGAGAAAGTCCTGTGGTGTGTGCCAGGGGGTTGCATGGGTGCTGAACTGAGCAGGCAGAGGGACCGACTTTCTCCTGCCTTGTATTTTTCACTGGGAGTGAATACGAGAGACTGAGCCTGCTCAGATTAAACACATGCCCGTTTTGTTTTGCCTTTCTCTGCTCTTCTTTCGGCTGTCAGTGTGCCATGTTCAGATGGCAGTGATCAGTCACAAATTGTCCCTCATCCATGCTTCTCAACTCTCCTAAACCATTAGTTTTGTGGTGTTCTTCAACAAAGATGGCACCGGTTCGATTTTTTTTTCCTTTTCTTTTTTTTTTTTTCCCATCCCTAGCTAATGGAAAAAGAGGTTGTTTGTTTGTGTTTTCCCCTCAAGTCAGCTGCATTAGTTCCCAAAGCAACTTGTGTTAAGTGGAAATGAGGCTTTGATAATATGTGTGCTTGCTGGAGACTCACTTGGGGTTTGTTTAAATTTTTTTTTTTTCCCCCCTGTATATGGATCTTTTCAATGGGGCGCCTCTATTGTGAATCAGAAAGAAAGTGCACAGGCTGCCAGGCACATAATGGAATTGTTCATTTGTTTCTGTAAGTGTGTGTGAGCCTTTGTAAAGAGGAGGTGGTGGGGACAGAGAATAGAGACCTTTGCTGTGGGGAGCTGGGAGAGTGTGGTGGCACAGCTGAGGACACTGTTGCATTGGGATGCAGCTGTGCCAGCTCTGCTCAGCGCTGGTGGGCATTACCTGGGGCTTGCACTGCTTAGCACGTCACGTGAAAATGGGTGAAGCTTACACAGGCCTTGACTATGCTGGCTGTAAACCACATAAGGCCAAATATTCAAAAGCTGTAGTATTTCCAATGCTTTCCTTAAGCCATGTGCATTGGCTTTAGAAAAAGAGTGATGTAAATATGAACCGTGCCAATACTGTGCTTCCTCACTGTGAGGCTATTTATTATAAAGGACGTATGGTATAAGTCATTTTGGTATGGAGTAGATAAGAGCTTGAACCAAAGCCTTGGATCCAAGCCCACCAGCAGCTTTGCAAAAGGCAGGATCCAGATCTGAAGTCAGTGGTTCAGGCAGTTTCTAGTAGGGAGTGGTTTTAACTTACTCCATAAAATGGGAGTAGCCAGAAGTTTTAAATTGAGGCTTTTAAACAAGTTCTTGCCTTTTTCTCACCCACCGTTCTCCTCTGCCGTAGAAAGTTACTGTGAAAGCATACCAACCATTTTCTCCAAGCCACTGTGGCCAGGACACACCAACTCAGGGAGTGGAGAGGGGCCTCTTCCCTGTTAAATAGACGTATACTTTTTTTCCAGAGGAGTTTTTCTTCCGAGTTAGACCCCCCTTCTGGAAGAAGGTCTTTGAAGTCACAGTTGAGGCTTTGGAGGTAGGACCTTGGAAGTTTCACAGACACCAAGAAGCAGTTGATCAGGCCACAGTGGCTTGACTCCACACCTATTATAACGCCCTCTCTCGTGGTACCCTAGCTGAATTACAGAGGTGAAAAACTACAGCATTGTAAACAAGAAGTTCATAAAGCCTAAACATTCCTTTCTAGATATAGGACTCTTATTCTTCTCCTTCTCCTTTGCCCTTGGACACAACATTTTTAGGGCTTTTCAGTCTCTAGCTGTGCATTTACTAGAGAGGCGTCTGGTTATGTGTTACTTTACACATCTGTTACATACGTCAGAGAGCCAAATCCAGCACCCAGAGACTTTTTGTGGATTTGCAGCACTCCCTGTGGGACTTTGAATCTGTAAGCCAGTGAATGGCTTACGAGCATAGAAAACTGCGGTATTTCAGTCTACTGCATACATTACTGCAGTTTATTGCGTGTATATTGCATATATATACTACAGTCCCCTTTGTGTTTGGCAGAGAAATGCTGGTATGGGAAAGATGAGAAGTGCTGGTGAACTGGGAAGAACTTAGGTATGGCAGTTAATTTGCTCCCTCCTAAAAACATCTTCTTTCTGGTTAGCAGTAAGAAAACCAGTTTTCTTGGTGATTCGAACATCTCTAAAAGATACTGCCCAAACACCTGGTCTTGCGTATTTCAAACTTCAGAGTTGTCGAACTGTGGGGAGATACCAAATACCTGGGGCAGCGTTGGTAACTGAGACAAAGCTGAGGCTTGGCAGTTTCATCTGGAGAATGTACTGTTCCTATGTACTACTGTACTGTTCACAGCCTGTATAGGAAACAAGAGTTAGAAGTAAGTATCTTTGATTTGAACAGTGTTTCTGTCTTCACTAACCTCGCTGTTCAGGGTTCTGCATTTCTTTTCCTTTGGTTGGTAGTGCTGCAAGTGCATAACGTTTGGAGAAAACATGTGGTTCCTTAGCTGCTCTTTTTTCATGATCCATGTAGAAACCAAATGTGATAGATGTTATTTCTACAAATTATGAATTTGGAGTACTGATTTGTGTGCTGTGCATGCCAGTGAGCAGACGGACTTAATTGTAGCTTTTTGTGTCTTCCTGTTTGCCTTGGTGGGACGGTGCTCTGTGCTGGCGATCCTTGGCTAGAGCGACCGAGGAGAGCGTTGCCGATAAACTCATGTGCATGTTGTGTCCTGTTTTTCTGATGCATAGCAGTGCAATTGCTTGCCATCTAGGGAGATGAGTGATAGCCATCGTAAGAGCAGCGTATGTCAACCAATGCTTTGGAGCTGCTTCCTAGCTCTCTCTGAAAACCTGATGGCGGAGTATAAAAAGGGGCTGGGTAACACAGGGGTTAGCGCAGAGAAGCTGGAACGGGGAAGATTTTGTTGAATACGAGAGACTGTGAAAATGCAAATTTGGCAGAAGGCACGCTATGGCAAGAGCCTGAACGCAGAGCGAGCAGTGTGCTTCCCCTCTGCTCGAGGGCTCCGCAGCTGGAGCCCATGTGGGAGCCCTTTGCTGCCTAGCAGTGGCCCTTTGTTCCACAACAGGGGGAAACCCTGGGTGCAAGGAGTAGCTGTCCTGAGGGCTCATGGACCCTGCAGCCCACCCGCCCTCTGCCGCGAGGAGTCCTTGGGCAGCTGTCCACCCTCTTCTCCCCTGGCTCTCTGCAACGTGGTTGCTGTGGGCAGGGTGCTGCAGCTGCTTTGTTTGAAATGATAATATTTTACGCTGTTACTGTGGAATACTGCAGTATTTTTTGTAATTATGGGCTGCATGCCAGTAATGTACAATAACATTTTGCTCTTCCTGTGCCGTTGCTACTGCAGGCATTCATTCCAATTTGGGCTGCATTTGCAGTACGTGGTATTTTTTTTTTTTTCCCCCTAGACTCTGCTCATTATCTATTGTGGATATTTTTGGATTATTCATTTCTACCCACGTCTGTCCATACAAATCTATCTCAGAAAGCACTTCAGAGAGTGGCTGTCTCCGTTGAACAAGCAATTGTTGTGGCTTTCACAGAATTACGTTCTTGTGAAAGTATGAGGCAAGAATGAGATGAAAATTAAGATGAAAATTGCTTTGTAAGTTTAAAAATGGCTATGGTTTTAAAAATGTTTGAGACAGATATGAGGCTAAGCCTTTCTTTGACTGGTGGTAAGCGTATTCAGCACTAAAGTCCTGGTCTGCACCAAGCTGTAGGTGGCTGAAACCTGTAGAATGGCAGAATCTGGGAGGCGCTTACCATTGTCAGAGCCTGTAATGATTCTACACAGTTTTGGTTTTAATTCTTAAATTTTTTTTTTTTGTATTTCATTTCCAGCGGAAAGTAATCGTAACTTGGAAGATGGTCAGTAGTGTTCATGCCAACGATTGTTTATTAACGTTGTCATGCTCTGGAGATGAAATTTTTGTGAAAGGGAAATTAAAGTCCTAGACATCAGAGATTACAGCTAGTCAGTGTGCATGCAGTTTGTTTCTGGAAGGTAGAGGTGTAGCCCAAAAGGAGATGAAGGAGGCACAACACAAAGGAGACAATTAATTTGTTTTCTGGTAAATTTGGAATAAAATACAGTGTGTTAAACAGAAAGGATTGCACTTTTCTCGCGTGTAATTTTAGTGTCCTTTTACTGTGCTGACTCACTGAACTGCTTCAGTTTCAAGTCTGCATTTGGTTTAGATTACCTCAGAGGCCTGCATTTTTACGCTATTCTGTAAAGTACTTCTCGTCTCCAATCAAGATTTTTATTTTTTTTTTTTTTCCCCAACTGACTTGTCTTTTTTCATTTTCCAGGTCTCTGTTTTACTAACACTTGAAACCAATCACTCTGCCTGCTTGGGCCATGCAATAGGCAAAAGCCATGTTGCAGCAACAGATAAAACAAGGAGTTAATCAATGCTTTCTGCCTTTCCATTAGATTACCTAAACCACTACACATAAATATTGCTTTATGTACGATACAGCAGCATGATTATCTCACTGCACTGACGGAACAGTGGTAGAAGTGAATATAATTCTTCTTCTATTACATCTTTAATGAGCTACAATTAAAAATAGTGTGGTGGAGTGCCAGACTAGATGTGTTATTCTCAGAATTTTATTGAAGCCGTTTTGGCTGTTAGACTTTGTTGCTATCATGTTGTTCTGAAAGCCTTAAGAATTAAACAGCATAAAAATCTGCTTTGCTAGGTGGAAGTTAACTGGACAGTAAAATCCATCGACTAAAAAGATTTGGGTCAATATGGAGTGTGAAAGCCTGCTTTTTGTCTGTCTTTGAGGGTGAATTTTTTACTATGTAGTAAAAAATAAATAAATCGCAAAGCAGCAGGTTTCTACAGAGCTGCAGTTAGGTCCCGGGTCTCTTGACACCTGTGGCAGCAAGACTGAGTCACAGATAGCACAAAGCTGTGAAGCCTAATACTCTCAGTATTCAAAACCACACCTACATAGGAGCTTAATTTCAAGTGCTTCTTTTAGCTCTGGGTTTTTTCCCCCCACCAAACTAATAAAATTTAAGAGTCATTCTTAGAATTTTGCAGAGAAAAATTTTCTCAGCGTTTGTGGCTTTGTGAAGGTTTGACATCACTTGCAGATCAGAGAATAGCACTGTCAGGTTTAGCTTGACAGCATTCCATTCTCTGCTTCAAAAACCTGTGAATAACAATGGATGAGTCAAAAATTTCTTGGAATTTTCTTTATTTTTTTTTTCCTCCCCCCCTTGTGCAATTCCATTTTTAGCATGGACGGCAGTTCTCCAAAGAATGTCCCATGTGCTTGAACTGTGATTTCTTGAACATTCAGAACAAAATCGAGTTGTGTCAGACGACAGAAATCATTGTCTGTTTCTATGCATTTTGGTAACATTACGTGAGTTTTATTGAAGAATCTACAGTAAAAGGCAGGAGGCATTTGATAGAGAGCTGTTGCATCTCCACTTCAGCAGCACGGAGATCTCCCTATCGTGCTGCTTTGTTATGTTGTGATGAATTTTTGCTTAATTATTTTCTGGTTTTTATCAGCTGTGTTCAGCGAAGTCATGCCTGACAAAACAAATTCTCAGTGGATTTGGGAGACTTGGACCAGCTTGAAGCACTTGTTGAACCACAACATCCTTCTGTCTTTGCCTCAGTTTTCTGTGTGGAAAACCAAGGATTATGTCTCATGTATTTTAGCGTCATGTTGAGAGTAGACACATTAAGCACAGAGAATTGTGCGGGTACTACTGTTACCTAAGTGATGTGGTGTGTTTAAGATAAGCAGTGTTGTCAGCTGTTCTTAGGGTTATGATGAGTGAAATTTTTAACTCTGAGTATTGGGTTTTTTTAAATTGCAGAAGTGGCCTGTATCAGGCATATTCTGACATGTCAGGATGAATGTGGGAAGTATGATGCCATATGAAGCTGCTGAAGAGTAATGTGAGGGGGAAGCAGGTTAAAGTCATTGTAAAGGGAGGATCTGGACGTTTTTCTTCTTCAATAGGTAGCTTGTATTTTACTGAATATTGGACAAAAAAAAGGAGAGAGGGAAAAAGTGCAAGTGTCCCCTTAAGAGCTGCTGTGTCAAATTTGAAAAATTATTTGAATTCAGTCATTAAAGTGTGAAATGGAGGGATTTTAGTTCTGCCTTAAATTTATGCATCTCAAATTAACCTTAGCTGCAGAGTCTCTGCTGACGCCCCCATAATGACACATTATTGGTACTAATGGCTTCTTTGTGACTTGAGATACAAACAGACATTCTAGACAGAAACATTTCAGCTTTGAACTAAATAAAACACACGGCGAGCATTTCCACCTTGGTTTTCTAGTGGCAGAACCCTGCTCTCGTGGTGGCTGGTGCTTATGAGCTCTTCTTTCCAGCTTCCATGCGCTGCTCCTCGTCCTGGCAGGTGGGGGCAGCTGAGTGAAAACCTGCTTCGCAAGCGTGGAAGAGCAGGGGAGCAATAAATTTAGAGTAAGTGTGGAGCCCAGCCAGAAGCCGAGCATTGTAGGGAGCCAGGACAAAGACTGGGATGTGGGCAGTGGAGGGGAGGAGGAACTTCCAGCAGATGATAATCTCGGGAGGAAAAGGACCCAAAATTGTGAGGGAAGTGGAGAAGAGATGCCAGGACTTCAGGAGGAAATTGCTAAATAAGGGAGGGGTGAGATTAATAAATAATATAAGCAGTAGTGGTTTGTTAACTCTTTATGTGCCGTGCTGACATGAAAAGGGGCCATATTTTTGGAGCTCTGCACACTTAAGTCTTCCTTCTGAAGCTCACCGTCATTGTTTGAAAAACTCTACCTCTGCTGAGAATTTCACTCATGGGTTTTGCAGCTTTCTCTGTGCCGCTGGTGTTTCTTCTGGAACAAAACGCGTAGTTGCTACCTGCACGTAGCTACTGGGTGGGCAGCCTGAACGTGGCTGTGAATGAGTGAGAATGGCGTGGCCTGGGGAGAGGTGTACAGAAGATGCGCAGAGTTTTACATGTGGGTGGAAAAAGGAGTGGCTCGGCAAGGCAGGCCCAGAATTTAGACCCTGGATTCTCTTCCCAAAGATACTCACTAGCTCACTGTTTTATCCTCATTTTTTCGGTGGGATGTCGAGATGTGGGATATTTGCTGCCTGCCTTTACAAGCTACAGTTCTGGGAATTTGCTTGTTGGCTTTGGCAGGAGTGATGGAGAGGTGCTGCTGCCCCGTGGTTGTGTTGAGTGGTCTGTTACAAACTGTGCGACATTGTGTGACTTTCCGTATGGGTCTGCTCTGAGCAGAGAGTGCTGGGGAGAAAGTAATCTTGTGGTATTGTGGATCTAAAGCAGGATGGCATTTGAGTATGTGGAATCAAATTGAAAAAAGTATTCAGATGCCTCCTTTGTATTCCTCAAAGGAAATACGGTCCTGAACTGAGACCCAAGATAATTAAGAAAAAAGAAGAGTAGATATGCTATATGTCACATTTACTAATGCATTACAGATATTTCTATGAATAATTAAAACACCATTTAGGATTGCCACAGTAATAGAACAGAATGTGTTTTGTCATTTTTCTTTTCTGTTCCTTTTTGTTGATTGATGAATTTATTGATTTCTTCCATTAATTTAGAGTAGGTATCCTAAACATTATTGCAAATTAACAAGAATCTACTTTACGTTAATAAGCTGTCGAAGCACTAATGGAGTGAAAAGAAGCCAGAATTCCGTAACAAAGGACTGAAAAAATGAGGCCTAGAACACATATCTAGTATTTTGCATCAAATATGTTTGTAAAATAGTAGAGCCTTTGTTTGTCCTAATTGTTAATTCCAAAAAATATTCATTTGATATTCATTTTGAATAGCCTAGTAGCACATTGGAAAAAATGGAAAATAAAGGCAATAGACTACCTCAGATTCTCAGACTGTATTTGTCGTTAACCTTAAGCTGGTTGGAGTCAGTGGGAATATGTTGTGTGGATTGGAGGGCAGAACTTCACTGCTGAAGAGACAGCAGTCCTTCTGAAACCATGCATGAAAAAAATAATAAACTTCTGAAACGGAAGTCTGAAAAACAGACAGGTGTGATCCAAGGGACCTGAAGTATTTGTAGTAGTTGTATTAAAGTCCACACACGTGTACACAAAATCTTTTCGTATTTCTTGGCTCAGATTTCTTCTGATTTGTTTTTTACTTTTCCTTATTGTGTATATTTAATTTGTTAACCTGTTTTCTCATCTTTTTTCCTAACTTCAGAAATACGTGGTTTATGAATATGCTAGAATATATGTTAAGTATGAACACTTAAAAATTTTTAGGTCAGTGTTGTGATCCTTTTTCAGGACTGTGTTTCTCTGTTTTCCAGCTACAATGGACAATTTGTTGTAACACGAATTAGTATAATATGTTTTGTTTGGTACTATTGTTTTAGCCATGCTTGGAGTATGTGTTTTCATGTGTATTTTTGGGACCAGTTTTAGATGCAATAATATGATGACTGGTAACAAACGACACTTAATCCGTTGGGTTGTGCTATCTTCTGGGTGTTTGTGTCATGTCATGTCTGATGGTATGCATTGACCATCTCCTTGTGTGTTGTGCTGTGTACTCTGAGTTTATTTGCCATTGTACACATTATTAACATCACGGGAATTATAGTTGATGACAAAAAGAACATAAAATACAGTGGGTGCTCGGAATGCATTTATTTTTTTGTCTTATTGTTTGGTTTGGATATGGTGTGAGCTGGGTGTGTTTTGTGGGGTTTTTTCAGCTTTTTGTCTTTCCTGTTGGTGAGCAGTGTGAGGGGAGCAGTGCTGGCAGTCAAGGCCTCTGCTCATTTCCATGTCTTGTGCTAATAGCAATATGTACATACTTCCTACCTAGCTTTTTTCCAAGGCTTTGCAAGCAGAAGCTCATCTCTTATATTTTCTAGCAGCTCTCCTGCATGTGTGCCATCCCAAAGTGACGGTTTGTTTAGGGCAGAGCTTGGCCCCATGTGTTGCTCATGCTGTTGGCTGCCTCTCTTGGGAGGCAGGAGTTGTGCTGTCAGAAGCACATCCTTCTGTTTGCCAGCTACTGCTGATGTCCAAACTCTACTGGGGAGTAGGAGTTGGTCTGGCTATAGGTGTGGCCACTCCTTAAGTCTAACTTTTAGCCCTGGTTCTAGGGAGTGGTTACCACTCTGGCCTTGATTTGAGGTGCTTTGCTCTGTTGCCATAATACAAAGTGAGCTATAGAAACTGTCTGCTGCACAGGGGGATGTAGAATAACTGTCTCAGTATGGAAAGTGCTGTATGAAATTGTTCCACTTACTGTTGTTACGTGTAACACCTACAATGACTATAAATGAAGGATATTAGAGGGGGGAAAAAAGGGTATTATTTCAGTTAGTTTACTTCGTGCATATTTGACAGCCCTCTGTGTATAGTCAGTTACATAATTTCCTGGGATAGTCAGTTTTCTCATTATTTGTGTGGCTCTTTCAGCAATAGGGAAAGAAAATGCATTAAGGATCAGAAAATGTGGCTGTAAAGCCAGGAAAAATTGTCCGCAACCTCAGGAGGAGATCTAAGTACGTGGAACTGCTTTTGACTCATCTTCCAAAAGCAACTCAATTCCGGAATAATAGTGCCCTTTCAGGCTACATTTCAAGACGGTATGATTGTACTCAGACAGGAATTAGAAGGATCGATAGCCAGCCCAGCACATCCTTTCTTTTCATGACAGGTTCTCTGATTGCCACCAGAGCAATAATAGTGCACTGGTCAGCATAAACACCAGAAGCAGTAATCATGGATTTGTGTCTCAATCATAGTGTGTGTTTAGGGTTACGCTGTTTGTTGTGGCGGGTCTGCACCCATGGTCCAGGGGTGCATGGAAGTTTCCCCCGTTCACCTTCCCCTTTGCCTTGTCCTTATGCTTCCACCTTGAGTTGGGGCTGCACGGTTTGGTGTCTTTCGAAGGACAGAGCAGGGCAGGGAGAGCATGCCTAGCCAAAAAGATAAGAGAATAGGTCATTTTGAGATACCAGTGTTTCATGAAGTATGTGTTTTGCTGCATATCCTGCTTAGGAACTGGTAAGGAGCAAGATTTTCCCTGGGTGTGTGTCAGGCACCCTTCTGTGTCAGGGCTGTGGTGGGGCTGAGCGTGGGATTTCTTTTCCTCAAGGGAAGGCCCCGTGCTTTTGCTGTGTTTTGGCAGCCTGACATGGCAGCAAGTCAGTAACCTGTGTGCATGTTGTTGGTTTTGGGTTTGGGGGGTTTTTTTGTTTTTTTTTTTTCCTCTCATCTGCCTTCCTCGGTTAACTGAAGCTCTGTGACTTTTTAACCTGCTGTCCATGGGCCGTTGTTTTACAAGCTCATTAAGGTGGCCGGGATGGTGACGGCAGCAGTCCTGCCCTCCCTCCCCCCATGGGTACTCATTAGATGGCTTCCTTGTGCTGACATAAGCGTTGTGTAGTCGTGCTCTCAGCCAGGTCTGGGAAAGGAGCCAAGTCAAAAATAATCCCTAAAAAAAAGAAAAAAAAAAGGAAAAAAAAAAAAGTATGTTTGCAGCAGGATCTGTTCCCGGATCTAACTCACCATCTCTCTCGTACTGGCTTGGAAAGCCTGAGGGTGGGGGGGTAGTACCGGTGTGGGGGGCAGGTGGGGATGAGCAGCCGGGGCGGGCAAGGTGGTCCTGCTGCTGGCGGCAGGAAAGCTGAATGCTCATGTGGCATCAGACGGAGGAAACAGGGCTTTCATAAGTGTGCTGCCTGTCTTTCCTCAAGTCTGTGGGCCTGGCTGCATTTCCAATAACTTCCCAAGCTGTGAGGTGGTTTTGGCCAAATTTGCCTGAAAGGCAGTGTTTGAAGGTGTGAAGACCCAGACGCCCTGAGCTCAGTGATACATGGTAGCTGGTAGATGGACCCAAATCAACTCTCCCCAGTGATACAAAGTTGTTAGCAGGGGCTCAGCTGCTGACCTTGTCAGGCCTCCTCTTGAGACACCATCCTGCCAACCCATTCAATTTGGGTTGAATTGTGCCTGTTTTGGGAGTGGGTCAGCTGATAAACAGCTAAGAGGAGAGGATTGCAAAGTGCTCTCTGGGGATGACTGTTCATCTCAAGGGACAGGAACAGTTCACCTCCTGTGTCCCAACTGTGGTGGGGGGCTGCACTTCCAGTTGTGGGGTGGGGAGGTTTTTAATTTGTGTTCTGTGGTGGTGTTTTTTTAATTCCCTCTAGGGATCAAAATTTATGGAAGCTGGGAAAGTTCAGAGGTGAGACTCCCTTAAGCTTTTGTTTGGGTGGCCAAACCAAAGTCAAACAGGTCTTTCTAGACTCACCTCTATATAGCTTCCCTTGAACACCTTTGTGTTTCATTGGGTCCAGCCTCCATCCCCACGGGGCTGAGCTCCTCTTTGGCTGGTGTGCCCAGGTTTCACCTGCTCAGCCCACCCCGCTGCTTGCGTAGCACTGCTCTGCACCACCGCTGAGGAGCTAATATGAAGACACATATTGTGGTTTCCTGCTGTTTTGCTTTGTAACCAGTCCACTGGTAAATATAGCTTGTGTGTGGTTATAAATTCATCCTCTCATTATGGGTGGTTGTTGTGCAATAATTGTGTAGAAATTATGACCGAGGATTGTTGTGGATGGGGGTTTTTTTTGTTTTGTTTATTTACTTATTTCTGCGCTTGGCATGCCCTGCAGTGGGAAGGGTAGGCTTTGGTATCTGCCCTAGCGAAGAACAGGGCCACAAGCAGGTGTCAGGATTTGGCGTGGGCACAGGCACTGTCTTGCAGGCTGATGACTTTTATGTGGCTCCCTTTGCATGGCTATACGGGCACTGCAAGGCAAATCAGGACCTGTGCTATTCAGGCACCTTTTTATTTTTGCTTTACTCTGTGGGCAGATGTGTGGGCCCTCCCTGCAGGTTTGGTACTGTACCTGTGTTTATTCTGAAATAAATCCCTTGCATCTCTTTGGAGGTGTTGGTGGTACCCTTCCTGAAACCATTGTATCTCTGGCTCCGTCCAGTCCTGCTGTCTGGGCAGGGTCCTCCAAGTCCTGCTGCCTGGCAGTGGGCTTGGGGTCTCTGCCCCCAGCAGAAGTGCTCAGGTCCTGCTCCCTCGAGGTCTTCCCTTCACATAGGGTCCCTCCCACGATCCTCCTCTGTTTGGATGTGGAGTTAAAATAAGGGTGGGGGTTTTATTCATTTTTGCCCCTCCGTTCCTTTATTTAAAATTCCAGTCAAGCAGATCCAGAACAACACTGCTTGTCCCTGCTGTGTTCTCATTTTCCTCCCATCCCTCCTTTAATTTTACATTATCCCGTGCGCTGTGTTTGCAGGCCATATGTGTCCTTTGAACTCTGAAGAAGCTGTGCCAAGAGGAAGCTTTCCTCTCCTCCGTTCCACCCATCGTGGAGCTGCTCTTAGATAATTGCAATTAGTATATAGTGCAGAGCAAACCCAGAAGTGAAGTTCATGGGTGAGTGTCTCCATATTTCCCAAGAGCTTCAGAAACGCTTGTGCTCAGTCTTTGCTTTTGCTTTTTAAACCTGCAGCAGTTCCTCCAGTCTGAAACAGTGGCTCCTGCTCTGGGAGAGGTGTTCATAACCCAAATTTGCCTACTGCACCCCTGTTGAGATGTGGGGTCGACTGAAGCAGCTGGTGGGGTGCCACAGCTCAGCCAGGGGTTCTGTGCAGAGGGAGGTGGAGCTGCTTGTCATTGTGTCACGGAGCTCGGCAGAAGTGAGACGGGGAATAAGTGGCTTCAGGAGCATGCTGTAGTAGGACAAGCCCTTCAGCAGCGTTCCTGGGGAGAGACGGGCAGGTTGCCTGCCGCACACTGATGGGAGTGGAAAAAGTAAATCTCGTCCCATTAAACAGAAAGTGGGAGAACTGCTTCTCATCATTCACGAGCTGCCGAGAGAAGAGGAGCGTGTGGCTGGGCCAGTGTGCCTCTGCAGCTGCTGTGCAGGGGGCCAGCAGCAGCTGGAGAGCTTGCTGTTGTGCTGGCCTTCAGTTTTCAAGGGGGATGTCCTCTGTGGAGAAGGGTGACATGTGCCTTTTGGGTCCTTTCCCCTTCAGCCTCTGAGAAGTGTCATGTGCATTAAAATAAGTTTCTGACCACATTTCTCAAAGGAGTTTTAAATGGGGAGAAATAGGAGTATTAATTAGTGCCTCATTAAGTACTTGTAGTCAAGTATGATAGTTTTCTTGAAAGGATAATGTATTAGATGAATAAAAATACTCTCCATTAAAAAATGAATACAAGGTCCTGTTAAACCACAAAGATTATTGTACATTTCTGAAAAATTAATGTGATTAAAGCAAAATATATTTAATAAATTTAAAAGACCCTGTTAGGCTGTTTAACTTGTTGATCCCTAATTAGCTATTCTCAAATCTAGTGCTTCAGGACTTCAACCTTACCTGCAGGGAAAGAAAATAATTTTTCCCCCACCTCATTTTTTTAGCTTGTAATGATTAAGTTTGAGTTGTGGGTGTGGTGGTTTTCCTTTTTTCTTTTTTTCTTTTCTTTTTTTTCTTTTCTGCTGTCTTTCTTGGAGATTGGCCACAACGAAAGATGAGACCTAAAGAGGGCAGAGTGGTGATCAGAAATGATAAGGAGATACTTTAATGGGTTTGATTACTGTGATGTACGTATGTGCTGATTTCTAGGTTTGGACGTGAGAAGTATTTTCATAGATATTTCCTCTTGTCCCTTTTGTCTATGACATGGTGTAGGTCATGTCTGCCAGGATCACATAGGCTTCCTTCAGTTACTTCATATAACTTCACACAAGTTAAATTAATTTTTTCCACACATAGTTTGCCCCTTAGATTAGTTTTGGATTAGACATTTCCTTAACTCTCTACTGAGCTGCTTCACAGTCAACTACTTAATGAGAATTGCTTTCTGTGTTGTGGAAGACAATAAAGTAAATGGTTGGAGCTGGAGACATAACCCAGATCCATTGGTTTGCCATAGTTGCTGATGAAGTTCACGTCTATTTTTAGAGAGGACATAACCACTGATAAGAAATTTCAGTGTAAAACGGAGCAGGTACTAGGTTTATAGTAGCCTGTTTAAAAAACTTCGAGTTTTGTGGCATTAGGAATGAAAGCACTTCCCCATCAGTCTCGTCACAAACTTTGCAAGTGTTTTATTCCCTCTTGCTTGGTATGTTCCCTTGGTAGGGATATCTACAGCGCAGGTATCTGGTACTTGAATCCCCCCAAACAGTTGTTCCTCATAACAGGCCTGTGGTACAGATTCAGAGAATGCTAGTAGTTGGTTCTCAAGGTTTACTAGTATGCTATTTTTTATGGTTTAGGTACCTGAGAACCATGTGACTTCTGAAAATATTATTAAAAATTGTCCAGTAGGCTAAAATACACTACCTGGCAGTTTGGGTACCAGCCCACACTCTCTCAGGTGCATTCTGAATTCTCAGGCTGTTTGATGATGATGACTGCCAGTTTTCTTTCATCACAGAATGTTAAGGGTTGGAAGGGACCTCTAGAGATCATCTGGTCCAACCCCCCTGCCAGAGCAGGTCCACCTATCACGAGACACATCTTTAAGTATTCTCCATGTCTAAGCAGACAGCCTTTGCATTTGATTCTCCATCCTTGTATTTTCATTTCAGCTTTGCTGCTTTTGTCCAATTGCAGCATTGCCAGCCTAAGGCAACTGAGGTGATAGCTGCTGCCTTCTGGCGATAGTAACCTCGATTTGTGTTGTATCTAAAGGTGTTTTTCTCAGCAGAGCCATTACATACACTGTACCCTGATCAGCCGTCTTGTTCAGGCAGTGTATATGCAAGAAAGACATTTTCCTTGTCTTTGGGACACTTGCAGAGCCTGCAATGGCCAGATAATTGCCTATTGAAGGTTTTGAGGCATTTGTCCTTTTGTTTGAGAAGGTGGTGGCAGCTAGGGGCTTCTTGGTGGTGTATGAAAATAGCTACAGTAGATAGCTCCAGAGTTCAAGGAGCCCGTCGTCTATGTGGAGCGGTGCTCTAGGACACTTACGTGACCTCTGTTGTTATTATACAAAGTGCCTCCCAAGATGAATGGTCTGTGCTACCATAATGTTCCGATGTATGAGTAATAGTCTTTTCTGGTCTTAAATGAGACCAAATCTATCCGTTGACTTACCTTGAAAATCCTCTTAGTGCAAATGATCTCATTTTCAAAACCACCTTCTAAGGTTACAACTGTAGTGTAAGCACCCAGCTGGCTGGGGTTGTGCCTGCAGCACGGCTGCTGTAACGACACCCCCAGGTGTAGCTGTGTAGATGTGCCTGTGCAAAATCCATTTCGCATGGTTGCCAGCGTGCCAGTTACCTTCCGTTGTTGTCTCTGTGTTTTCCTCACCTCTCACAGAGGCCACAATCAGGCTATTTTATTTTATTTTAAATTGTGACATTGCAGCTATAAATCTGTAAAAATTACAAAGGCAAGACAAAGAGTAGATCTGACTGATGGCACTGTTACCTTTTTCTTACTATTTCCCTGGAATACTAACTGTATTAGTCCCTTGATACAAATAGGTTATTTGCAAGGAGTACTGTTTAAGCTAGCAGATTATCGTGGCAATGTGTGAGACTAACCGTACCAGAGAATAAAGGGTGGCGCAGCATTTAATGATGATAAAATAATTTCAGGTCATGTCTTTTTATTTCTTTGTGTAGTTTTTCTTTTATTACTGGTGCTAAAATGGCTCTTGCAGCGCAAGTGAGAAAACCAGACTGAACCTCCTGTTTTTTTGTTGGGCTCCCAGCTGGAAACCCCTCCCTCAATTTTCCGTTGATAAAAGTGTCACAAAGGGAATCTAGAGCAGAGGAACAGGCGGAAATAGAACAATATGAAGTCTTGGACTTGAATCACAAAAGGAGTTAAGTAATGTAGATACAGTACTGGACGAGCTGCTGCTCCTTTCATGACCAGGTTCATTTAACTGTGGTCTTAGCATTCGTGGCTGCCCTCAGAGCAAATCAGCTATTTATTGTCTTTTTACTGCAAAGGCTCTTTAAAGGGATATTGCAGAGCATTTTCCTCTCTCCCTTTCTACGGACTGCTTTATCTGACCTTCAAGAATTCAGAGTCGCAACAGGAGCCAAAAAACCTCACATACAAGAATGCTTTTATTGTTAATTTATAAAATACGTCTTTCACTAATAAAATAAAGGTGTGACATTTATAGAGGTTTGATAAGGAACGCAGCAATAGAAAAGGCCCAGGTCTCCTACTGTTAAAATTAAGGGCAGCTGATTTCAATGAGAGAAGAAGCAGGCTTGTTAGATGTGCAGGTTAACGCATACACTCAGGTGTTCCCATGATGCTTGAAAAACTTCCAGGAATATTTTGCAAGTATAGAGAAGTAACTTCCTAGAGGACTTATTTCAGTTGAACTACCGAAGGTACTTAGGGCTCCTTCAGACTGTTCAGAGCGGGAAGATTGCTTGGGCTTAATTCCATTAGGTGGTAAGTTTATACTTTTTCTATGACTGTCTCAGCATTGTATCACTAAAACAATGGCTTCTCTATTGCTGCTGTGTTTGACCTCTGTGTCAGGGGAGAAGAGCTGACTTGATGGTTACTACAGTGTCTGTGTGCTCACCTCCTCATTGTGTGGCATAGGTGTCTGCATGTGATGGTGGTGAGGAGGGGGTTTGGAAGCACCTGTGGATGACAACTGGTGCATGTCTTGTCACCCTGCATGCTGCAGGGAACATGATTGCCTGTGACCCAGAAAGCTTGATCCTGAGTGAGGCGCCGATCTGCTTTCTGCAGCTGCAGTGGGATCAGCGGGTCCTCAGCACCCCAGTGCGCAGCACCCTGCTTGTTGCTGACCGACCTTTTAGATCTCTTGAGCTTTAATGCGAAGAACTGTGGTTGTCCCCTTGGCATACCTTCCTACATGGAAGAGTAAGTGCTGCTCGTCTCTTTCCCTGCTGTTAGCCTCCTCTCTTTTTTCCCCCTCTCTACCTTTTCCTGTCTTTCTTAAACTTGCCAAAATGCCACAGAGCCGCACAACGAAGTCTGTTTCCTTGTTCTGACAGTTTTTTGTGATGGGGTAACAAGAACACACAACTATTGGAAGTATGGGATGTTGATATAGCAGGAGTCTGTTATGTAAAGAGCAAGTAAGCGTAATACGGTTGGCCTCTCCATATGCTATTGCAAAGGTATAAAGGAAAATATGCAAAACAGTAAATGATCAAGAAGGAAGACTGGAAGTGGTGTTTGGATTTAATGGACATTTCTCATCTCTTCACCTGACCCTATAAATCAGAGCTGTTGTATTTTGTGCTGTTTTTTCTCATTAAATTTTTACTGGGCCATCCTTCTTTTAAGCAAAAAAAGGAAATGCGAGAGGCAAAAATACTTTCAGCTGAAGAACGAGTAAGAATAAGTCATGGTGTGCTACCTTAGTAATGCTATTAAAAATTTGCTTTCCAGTGAAACAGGCTGAAACTTAGGAGTAACTGATTGCATTAAATGATGTAATCTGTGTAGCACTCTGAATCTGCGGGAGTTATTTTTCTTGTCAGTATAGGGAGATAAGAGTTGATAAAGTCAGGTTTCTTATTGTCGCCGCTCTGCCCAGCGTGCTGTTTCCATGCAAAGAGGTAGATGAACATGCTGTTTCCATGCACAGGGATGGAAGAACATGCTATTTCCATGCAGAAGGATGGACTTTCCATGCCTATGCCTTATTTGTCGTAATGAAAATACATGATAGTCAAAATATGCCCTTGCCTAAGATACACATTCTGTGTATGAGTAAATATGACAACGCAGGCCATTTATTTTGATCGCTAATTTGTGTAATATGCAGTAACCAAATGCGAATATACCATATACAGCAGAGGAAAATGCTAAAAGCCAATTCTTGCTAGATGCTAAATGGAATAGTAGTTGGTGAATGATTAAAAATAAGGCTAGCCTGCATTGTCCTTAAGAGACTCAGATTTGCAGAAGGCATGTTCTCTGTAATAGTGGGCAGAGCATCCACTGAATCAAAGTGTTTTGGTTTCAGAAAGGGATGCCAGACATCAAAGGGAGGGGAGGTGTTGCTATTTAATGCTCTTGGTGCCAAAGAAGCAGAATAAAGAAAGGTGTAACATTCTGCAGGTGGATTTTTTTCCTGTTTGTTACATAAAAAAATTAGATATTTATCAGAAATGATGGCAATTTAGTAGTGTGTTAAGCTGTGGACAGTTGTAACACTGACAGGATGGAAGCAGTATAAGCAGTAGCTACAATTATAGCTGCAGTTACTAAGAGAAATCCATGTTCTGTTACTTAAATGCAGCATTCACTGTCTGCCTGAAAGGCAGCAGTATCTTAGAGGCAGGGGAGAAAAGTTGTGTGCGTGATTCATCTAAGAGGTCAAATCCAGTTTTTCCCTTGCACCCAGAGCAGTTTAAAGAGTTTTAAGAAGAGAGTAAGTATGCATTTAAAAAAACCCAAAAAGTATATCTATAAAAAAACAAAGTATCAGTATGACAGCAAAATGGAACTCTTGAGTTTGTATTCCTTGTTGCCCACCAAGACTTACGGGTCATGCAGAAATTATTCAAAGGGTGATTTCCCTTACGTTTGTCATCAGGTTTCTTAGTATTGTGAGCCATTATTTGCTTCCTTTCAGTGATGTGTCAACAAACAGATTTCTTTTCTTTGTAGATATGATTGAATTTTATTCATTAGAGAGATTACAACACATGAACAGTTCTGCCTTTAAAGTACTGGCATTTAAGCTGTTCATAAGGAATGTGTTTATGCTTTGGATAGAGATCACTTGGTGCTGGTGTGAAGGGCTGAAGTCATGGAAACCTTGACTTTTTGCTCACTTCATGAATCCTGGCAATTTAGCATGTATGGCAGGCACCTCACTCATTGCAGTTTCCAAGTGTAAACAAACGGTGTATTCAGGGACACTAGGACATAAAAAGATATTATTAATACTGGTTTTATCTCCTGTATCTTATAAATGAAAGAGGCAGGTGTATGGCTGGTATAAATTAGCATATTTCAATCAAGTAAAGTTATGCCAAGAGAGGCAGAATGGGAATTTGTCCTCCTGGCCAGTATTTTTAAAGAAAGTGCTGCAAACTGCTTGTGTAGTTGTCTTTGTATGTTTGTTTCTTCTGTTCTCGTTTACTATCACTGTGGCAAAATTTATTTTCTAGTCATCCTTTTTTTTTTTTTTCAGGTGACCAAACACACTTTTCCAGCAAGTTCCACCTTCTTGCTCTTCTCTAAACTTCTGTTATTTCCATTCTTCCCATTTTCCAATTTTGAATACAAAAGTAACTTTTCCCATCCCTATGTTTCCAGTTACAGCAGCAGGATAGGATGTCTTTACTCCTTTCCTGCCCTTCTGTACCCATCCCTCTTGATTCACACATCCTGTGGAACTGCTTGAACTTAAACTCAAGTTATGTCTTCATCCACATGACACAGAAAGCCCAGCAAAAAATAGTACGGCTCTGTGAGTTGAGAAGTGTTAGTTACGTTTCTATAGTGCAGAGTCGGGGGAAAAGTTTGTGTGGGTTGTGCAAGGGTTTGCTGTGTGACTAGATAGATGCTTTGCAAATCCTGCTGTGCAGGCTCACAGCGTATTTCTCTCTGGACTTCGCAGTGGGTAAAATTGTACCAAATTGGATGAGCCATTCACATTCAAAATGTCAAATTTGCGTTGCTTAATTTCCAGTGAGGATGTAATGTGATAGTAAAATTGTTCTGTAAAGGGTCATACACTGTTTCACTGTCAGTTTGTGAGGCTCAGGCAGAAGGAAATGATCAAAAACACTCAATGCTCATTATTTATTAATTGAGTTCTGGCAGAGACTTTCTACATTCTGGCTTTTTGTTTGTTTCTTTGTTTACAAACAAAAAAAGAACAGCACAGTTCACAAAAAAAACAAAAAGGGAAATTTGTTAACAAAGATTTCTGACAAGGAAGAAATGGCATTTGGGGGCGTTTGAGTGGAGGTGCCTTGGCATACAGGGAGGGCAACTTTGCATTGCAGTGTCACCCTCCCTGAGAGTTGCTCCTGAAAGAGAAGAATACTTCAGAGAACAGCAGACCATGAATCTTTGATACAGGTATACTGGGTTACCAGAAAATATTTACCCTGGTAAGTTCTGTGGTGGAGATATTTTAAGTGCTTGTACTTTGCTGCTTATATGGATTTACTTCCTTTAAAAAAAAAATATCAAATTAACAAGAAGTTCAAAGTGTTTCTTCACTTTTCTGTGTCTCTTCCTTCTTTCTATACATATTCAGGTAAAGAAGAGTACATTGAAATAAGCATGTCTGTCTTTACTAACTGTGGTTTCTTGACTTCAAAAGTCTCGAAGCTGCTCGGAGCTTAGTCTTTTGTTCTGCAGTGAACCCTGTGAGGACAGACCCTTTCATAGATGCTGTGGCCTGAATGGAGCTGTATTGGAGCCTGAGGTGTGAAGTTCAGCCTGATGAAAGCTAAAGCTTTCTGAAGGCTTCAGCTGCTGATTTTTTTTTTATTTTTTTTTTTCCCCCCCAAGGATTTAAAATTAACCAAATATAGGTGATTTTTCACAGAATAGCTAAAAACACATCTCGGATGAGAGTGACCCTTCTGCCAAATTTTCAGCCTTGCTCCAGAGCCTGAAGCCGTCTTTATATCTCAATAAATCAGTAACAGCAGCAGAAATACATCTGACACAGTAAAAGCTGCGTATTTATTTGCCTACTTTTTTCTCTAATATGACAGAATTTTTTTTTTGCTGAAGCTTGCCCACAAAAGAGAGTCTGAGACAGATGTTACCATGGAAGATTTTAATTAAAATATTTGCCAGGGTTGTAAAAAGCTAAACCCGAAGGTTTTGAGGGAGAGGACCGAATAGTCTTAAGTGTCATGGTTGCTATGAGAATTACTTTCTTTGGGCTGCTGGTCTAAAGGTGGTGTCTTCAGGTTGAAGCACCTGTAGCACTATATACCCTGTCCTTGAGATACGCATTTCTCTGCCTTTCACTTTCCTCTCCTGCTTTTCTGTGTAATAGTACAAAAAATTGGTCCAGGAGATCGTTGTTTTGAGGTCACTTAGATCCGCATTGTTTCAGCTCTCCTTTCCTTGTCTGCTTCTTTGACTTCACAAATATTTATTTCCTCCCTTTGGATTAGAGATGGAACTTAAAAAGGCAAAATATGCAGCAAGGCCTGTTGGACTTCATCATGCTCTGGCCCTGTCCTCATCAGTTGAGCCCCTGGGGTTCTTCAGCATTGTCCTTCCTCAAAAAACAAGAAGCCATTGGCAGCTGCTGAAGTTCCTGCTGCTTTGCTCTGCTTTTACCCCACCAGTGCTTTTTGGACAACTGTGGAAGTAATGATATCCAACAGGAGTTTGTTTGCAGTTCCTCTCGCCTGGCTAAATGTCTGTGGTAGCTTTTCTTGGACCATGTCAAAAACAGTGAGCCTCCTGCTTTCCAGGTTGCGAGTCAGGGTCCTGTCTCCGGTTGTCTCTAGGCCACCCCCTACTTTTGGGCAAAACCAGTGTGCTCAGCTGTCATTACTGGGTTTCCGTGGGAAGGGAGCTCCAGCATGGGAATGGGGAAGGAATGGCAGTATGTCCCAGCCAGATTTTGTGGTTGGGGCAGTCAGGACCTGGGACATGTCACGGGATGCACCCGTGTCTGCACACCACCTTGATGATTTTGGCAGCATAACCAGTCAGGATACAGAAAATATTTGCTCATCTGGGTCTCCTGAAAAGGAAAAGCAGGACTTCAGTTTCAGGCTCTGACTTACAGCGTATCTAAGAAGTCAGTCAGGGTGGGACTATCGAAAGCGCTTGCAGACATGCAAGATCCCAGCTTTCCCTGGCTGTGAGCTGACTCTCTGAAGGACTGCTGAAAATCCCCCTCACCATTTCTCTGTGCTCAGTCTTCTCCAGTTGAAGCTGGGAGTAATATTTGCATACCTCGCTGGTTGTTCAGGCTAAATTAATATTTGTAGAGCACACTGTGTTCCCCGTATTGAAAGGACTACATGAATGCTCCTGTTTCTAGGCAGTTACATCCTATTCTTGAATGTTGTAAATGTACTTGACCAGGACAGACAAGACTCATTGCATTTGTTTAGAAAACCCCTGTCAGTCCCTCAGCATATGGTGAATGCATTTGTTTTTACATAGGCGGTGTGTTTATAGTAAAGCGGAAACTCCCTTCTCTTGAAAGAGTCCTGTTTCAAAGGTTGGGTTTTGTGTTCATTTGCCGTTTGTTACTCTGATTGCCACTGCATTGCATACTGGGAGGGAGTATATATAGTTTTTTCAGGGTCTTTCCTTGCTTATAGAAGCCTTCTAGTGCATGCCTAAATCCTCTAGCAATGCTTTTTCTTATGCTGAGAACATAAATAGAGTAGATAATTGTCTGGTAAAGCTGATTGGTATTCCTGAAATCTTGATCTCATCCTTTGCTTATTCACACATCATCTGCACAGAAGATATTTCTGTTGTCTTCTGAACTCTATTTCACACAGTTCAGTGAGATGTTAAAAAATAATAAGTTTATAAATCTTTTTAAAACCAAATTAGAGCATTAAGTCTGAAAAAATAATTAGTTCAAGCTATCAAACGTTCTTCTACTCATAGATTGTCAAAATTGTCCTGAAGCGCGTGAAAGACGGTGATTTCTCCAAAGATCCTGCTTGCAGAGCATCTTCTGGAGATGACAGCACCAGGAAAAATAGAACCAGATGCAGCATCAGTGCCATTGCACAGTTAGCATCACGGCCTGGTGCAGCACGTTCTCCTGCAGGAAAACCTGGGCTTGTAACTCTCAATGGCCAGGATTCTGCTTGTCGTGTCATGCTGCTGTAAATCCTGAGCAGCTCGATTGAAACGGAGGGAATTACTCCAGATTTATGCCAGTTTCGATGACAAGAGGCTTTCTGCTGAATGAATCCAGGCAGCCACTCGCCAGGTGGAAGGGAAAGAAGTGACTCAGCGTTCGGCAGTTATTGCTGATCACTGGCTTTTGCCAAGTGTGGAGTCACAGATTTCTTTTTTTTCCTCCTCCTTCTTCTCCCTGTCCCCCCCTGAACTCCCGCCCCCCCNTCAATTCCCCCCCCCCCCCCCTTTTTTTTTTTCTTAACCTGGGTGAGTGGCTGCTTTGTTGCACACTGCAGAAAAGAGGGCTTAATTTCTTATAGAAGAAGGGATGCAGGGGCTCCTGGACCAGCCTGAGTCCTTGTTGTGAGCAAGGAGCTTGTGGAGGGACAGACCACCCTTGCTAGGAGCAACTGGCCCTTCATTTCGGAGTGTGCAATACTGACCGCTTCTTCTTAGTCCTGGGAGATAAACGTTTATAAGAGGGAGTTAGCTGTCCTCGTATTTCTGTCTGTGCAGTAATAACCTGGCTAAGGCCAGTGACAGCAGCTCCTCCCGCAGGTGCACACAAGGGAGCGAAGCGTGCAGCAGAGCAGAGTGAGGTGCAGCCAGGTGCTGCCTGCGCAGCCTCTTGCTTTACCCCCCATCCGCTGCTGCCACCCCGCTCTGTCTCCCCAGCAAGCTCACCTTCTCTGAGCCAGCAGCAGTGGCCTTATCTGCACCCAAAAAAAGGTAAAGGAAGGGGGAGAAAAACCTCATAGCTAGGTTCCAGGGCTATGTGCTGGTTGAGTAAATACTGGGGTTTATTTTGGGCTACCCAACAAGGGGAGTCCAAGTTTAGAAACAATGTTAAATTATTGCAATGAAAAAAGTGATTTAAAAGCTCTAAACGGGGAAGACAATAGCTTACTGTACATCTTTGAAAAACATGGGCTGATGAACTGAAGCTCCCTGAATGTTTCAGCCCATCTGTCTTGTTAGTTTCTGTGTCTTAATCACGGATTCCATGAAGTGTCTAATTTTCTTTTTTTAGCTTTCTGTCTTCCTCTTGTATAAAAGTTAAGGCAGGGAAATCATCTGAGCTGGATTTACTTTTGCATCTGAGAGAAAAGCAGTCTATAAAAAGAAGTGAGTGGTGTGTGTGCTGGGAAACCAAGTTTGTCTGCTTTGGGTTTGGGGGGCAAGATTTTCCCACCCTCACTTCTGCTGCTGTGGTGGTTATTGGGACAGTTGGGGAGTGCAAGTATGGGCGCATAACTGGTAGCTGACAGTGTTTTTAATTGTCTGACTCTGATTGTCTAAACAGTGTGGACTGGCTCTGCTGAAGTCACTAGCAAAATTCCCTTGCTGTCCCTCCCGCTGCTGCCACTGTTCCTGGCAGCTGTCGAGATGTACTGGCAAGTCCCTGCTCCCTCTGGCACCTCGGGAAGCCTGCAACAGCTCTTCCAAACCAGAGAACTACTTCCTATTCATATCGGGGGGGGGGAGGGGGGGGAGGGAGAACAAACCAAGCAACAGAAATGTCCCCCCAGAAGTCAGAGCGTTCTAATGGCCCCTCAGGAGGGTTGTGCATCTCCTGGTTCTTCCTGTGTGAGTCCATCACGCGGAGCTCACTCAGTTTTTAGGAACAGTGGAAATTTTTTGCCACCCCCCACCCAGCATAGATAAGGCTGTGTATATTTGTAGTGTGTGCTGTGCAGAAGACACTGATTGACATTAATTAGGAGTGGGTGGTGTGAAAGTGTAAAAATAAAATTCCTTTCTGTCGGGTTTACTACTGGAAGTGAAGTACATGGTGTGACACTGAGTGCGTGTGTGTGTGTGGAGTGGAGGGTCTCTTCAGCATTTAGAACAATAGCAGGAGTGAAACATTACAGGTTTAAACATCTATGAAAGTGTGATTGCAACCTTTTTCTCATGAGCTGTTTAGTGAAATGTGCTTGAAAATTGTTCAAAACGCTGTGCTAAGAAACATACAATGCTGCAGATTGCAGCTTGTGTCAGTTTAACTGCCTCTGCCTGCTTTGTGCTGTTACAGGGACTGTTTTGAGAAGAGATCGGGAGAGACAACATTTTCAGTAAATTTTAGCAGGAGCAACATTTTGAAATTCAGTGGTTCACCATTTAACAAGCTGGTATTGCATGACGATGATATTTATTAATTCCTTCTCTGTGCATATACTGAGAATAAGAAGCAATAAATGAATTCCACTGTGTTAATGGTTCGTGAAGTGTGTTGTTGGATGTGGCTGCCTTTCTCTTATGAACTAAATGGACAATCATCTGTGTCACTTTAAACACATATTCTTTGGATCTTAACTGCAGTGTTATCTGAGCTCCAGGACTGTTGCCTATGAAATTTCTTCAGTATCAATGTTTTATGTGGGTGATACTGCCAGAGGGTTATCTATGGAGCTTTTAATAGCTATCTACTCTACCTGGCTGTTTATATTTATTCTTTATACGGGAAAGTTCAAAACACAGGCACTTTCTCAGCCTAATTCACTGGTCACTGAACTGAGTGGCACTGACTGAAGAGCTCTTCCCCAGTGGTTGAGGCCTTTCCATGCCAAACTGCAAGTTTGTGTTTGGTCTTCATTGATTATAGTGAAAGGACTAGTCTCCTCTTTCTGTAGCACCTCTGAAATTATGCGTTGCCCTGATTTGTGCTTTTTTGAGTAAGCTCTTTTTAAGCAGACCCCTTTTTATTATTGCCCAGTGTTTTGATGGAAATGAGTTGTTAGTCTCTTAATTTCCTAGCGGAATCTCTCTCTGTTGACAAACTGAACATTTGCTGGGGGAGAGGTTGGGAGTGACACCTCAGCTCTCCTCTCCAAGCCTGCAAGCTGCTGGTAGTACATGCTAAGGGCACCGTGAGCTGTGGCTGCTTGTGCTGTGCCTCTGATTGAGATATAGACCTGTTACTTTGGCCTTCTGGTTAAGTATCATTTTCTAGTACATTACTTAATGTAGGTTTAATGTGTTGCATATTAAGGTACAGGATTCTCTTCCTCCTAGAAGGAAAACACCAAAGCTGACACACTGGTCAGCGCTGGCCTTACTAACATTGGTAGTGCTGCTTTAGCATCATAATATGTCAGAACTGGCTCAGAAAAATCCCAAACCAAACCCCCAAACCCATCCTGTCTTGCTGGTACTGATCCTTCCCCTTACAGGCTGATGTTCTGGGGAATGTGTCCAGTGTTGCTGAGAAGGGGCATGTGGCTTCAGCTGCGAGAGGTTGCCGACGATGGGAACACGGAGCTAAGGGTACTGCTGGCAGCTATTTTCTAGCCAGCTTTGGTGTCAAATGTACAGAGTGAATGTGATAAAGCACTTCACGTACTACGTTGTGGGGACAGGAATTCAGAGGTTTCACCAAATGTGTACCAAAGGCCCCTCTTGATTAAACTAACTGCACGTGGCTTCTGTAGGGGTGCACAGGCTTGTAGCTTGATGCTAACTACGCTGTCCCTGGGTGAGCCTTCGGCATGCCTGATCTGTGGCAGCTTGATTGATGTGGATGGGGAGAATGTTTGAATTAACTGCAGAAGCGTGAAAAGCAATTCACAGGTACGCAAACACTGAGGTTTCCCCTGCATGGGGCAAGATGCTGTAGCTTAGTTAAGGAAACCACAAGGAGGTTGCTTTCTGGGTTTTGGTTTTGTTTTATTTGTTAGTATAACAGTTTGCTTGTGTTTTGAAAGGGTTAAGCAGAGATAAGTTCATGATTGAAGCTGCAGCGATGTGCACAGAATCCATGACGTATCTGATGTCAAAGAAGTCGCTTGTAATCACATATGTGTAGATAAAAATATACTGACTTTTAAGCAGTCTTTTTTTCCTGGCTATAATTGTGATGTTAGTACTAGTTAATCACAATTGAGTTTCATGACTGTGTTTTCTTGCTGTAAACCTCAATTCAGTGAATTGAGCAAAGATATGTCAACCGTGAAGAAAAAAAGAAGGGGGGGGGGGGGGGACGGGGACGGGACAAAAGGGGGTGTGTACAGAAAGACCATGTTTGAAGTCATATTCAGACTGTTTCCATGTTTAAGGCCCGGTCAAGCACTGCTCTTGGGAGAGTTATTCAGGGCGTAAAGGGTTCAATGCATACTCAGTGTCTTCTAGAATGAGATCTTTAGCAACTGAAGAACCTTGTGGCCTTCTGCGACTACATCTATATCTATAAATATATCTATGTATAGATACGTTCCTTTCTTGGGGACTGTAACCACTGAAGTCAAACCCACCAGTAATATAAAACGTAGGAATCCCAGGTCTTGATCTTCATACACATGAAGGCCACTTTACAGTCTTGATGCAAGTAAAAAGATCTTGAACCACGTATAAATCGTCTAATTAACTTAGCCTTCTTCCCCTTTTCACACTGATTATTATATGCTTAACCATAAAACACACAAGTAAAATGCGTGTGTGAAAACACTGTGTAGGTTCATATCCTTCAATGATTGGGTAGCTATTGTAAGCTTGAATTAATTAGTTGGGCTGACATGTGCAATCCGTTCAGTTTTGTGGGGGCTGGACAGTTTGTGGGTAAGCAGGAGGGAAATCCTTCAAGGGATGTGTCACTGTAGGACACTCATACTAAAATTTGGGGGGGGGGGGGGGGAAAAGGNGGGGGGGGAGAAATGAAAGTACTATTAGAAAATCTGCTTGTGATCCTCCATGCCATGAACATCTTTTAAAACCAGAGCCTGTGTTTCATATGGTTCTTCAGTTGTCATCGTGTTTTTCAGTTCCCTGTTATAAAACAGAGCATTAAATTATTTTTAACACAATGTATAAAGGCAGGGCTTGAAATAGTTTGTAATCAGCTATACCAAGTCATGAGTTCATTGGTAGGTGCTTCCCTCTTAGTGTTTATAGAAGAAAATAGTGTGCACAGTTCAAATGCTTTTCATGTCAGCACTGATCACATTTGTTTGCAGCCTTAAGAAAACAGAACATGAGATTTCACATCAAAACTATTTTAACAAAACTTTTTAATAATTGTTGATTGTGTTTCAGAAACATGCTGGTAGTGAAAATGTTACCATAACTATAGCCGTAAAGTTCAAATAGAGCTGCTATTATTTTTGGAGTGTGTCTAAACCAGTGATTTTTCAAGTGGAAATGTTGGCAGAATTTCATTGTGTATGTTAAATTCAAAGTTACTTGCTTCCTTCCTCCATCCCCTCCAGTTGTAGTTATCTGTTTGGTGAAGAACAGAATAACAGCAATGCAGGATTCGCTTTCCAGGGACCATCTAGGGAGTCTGCGTGTGACACGTGAATAAATACCTGAGCATCTCAGGCTTCCCTGCGTCTGTTCCCACAGTGCTCCCCTCAGATGGGGAAGCTGTGGTGCTTCTACTGCTCAGATGCCGAAACCAGCCCAGAGGTAGGCTTGCACCCTGGCCTGAAGAGCGGCACAGCAGGGAGCGCTCCCAAGTCCCACCCTAAGGCTCTCGGCACTGCATCATCCTTCCTCCGTTCTGTTGTTTAAAGGCCTGAGATGGGTTTAATGGTGAGCGACGTTCATGAACGTGCTCTTCGATGCC
Organism: Chionis minor; assembly: GCA_013398295.1. NCBI lineage: Eukaryota > Metazoa > Chordata > Aves > Charadriiformes > Chionidae > Chionis > Chionis minor. The sequence continues at coordinate 172,725 of VZSF01007665.1, read as the reverse complement.
ATTGACTAGCATGAGTAAAACTCCTTCCATTGTGAGAGGATGCGGTGGAGCTGCTGACACAACTTGTCTGGGAAGCTTTCTTTGCTGGAGAGTGTTAAAGCGGCGATCATGTTTGCCCTTTCCTGGGGAGGTTTTTTGCTGTGTGCATCAGTGATGCTTTGGTGGGTGTGTTGCTTTTTTCAGACTGGGATTCAGAGCTGTGCTTTTCATTTTTCACTTGCACTTAAACAGTAAAGCAATGTTTTGTAACACCAGCGCTTTCAAATCCTGTGATCACTGAAGTTGCCAAATCATTATTTATTGGGAGTAGAGGTTTTTCATTGTATAAGCTTTGTACTAAATCAGAAGGAATAGTGCTTCAGGAAATTTTTTTAATAGAAAAAAATGATAATAACTTGACATTCCATGGTGCACATAAATTGTTGAAAGTCAAAAGACCATTTGCTTCGAGGCTGCGCATAATGATCTCATTTGTTATTATGTGGTCTGCACAGGCTACTCGCAAGACGTGTAGGATTTCTTCCTCCCTAATGTTTCTGCATCATTGTAATAGATCTGAATACTCCATAGATATTTGGCCATCTGGTTCTCTTAATTCCGCTAAATTTACCAGAAGAAAAAGTAATGTATTATGCCTTTCTAAATATAGTTCTTGTTCCATGATTGAAAATTGAATCACTTATTCTGTGGAAGACTCTGATATTCTGTAGTTTTCCTTTATTGTAATTTGAATATTCTTAGGAAAAGTAAACCCTCGATTTCTTGATACAAGTATGGTGGGGTTTTTTTAGATTTCTTTTCTTTTGCTGGCATTTTGGGATCCAGACATTCTCCAACTCTATAAACCAAGTAAATGTATTAGCGACCTCTTTTATTCTCCAGATAATGGTAATAGTAAAGATTTTAAAATGCCTTAGAAGGAAGGCAGTGTAAAAAGAAAGCTAGCCTGCTGGGAGGAATAATTTAAAACAGAAATTTGAGGCACTTCTGTAGTAAATCTCAAACCTAATAAAACTCTTTGTGATTGGCGTTTGAGGTTGAAATTGGATTTGTAATTTGGAGCCTTCCACTGGCATGACGTCTTCTAAGAGGGTTCAGCGTGTGTTTCAGGGTTAGTACGAGCGGTTTCAGTTGCTGAATCAAGGTTCCAGGAGGTGCGCTTGAAGCAGTTCAGACTTCGCTGCAAATCTGTGCAGCGATTTCACTGAGTGAATATGAATGCAACAATCTCCTCAGTGCCACTAGGAAAAAGAGTGGTATTAGTAACAACAAGAAGAGGGACTAGCACTTGATGCGATGACAGTTTCTGTTTGCCAGCCAAGTAAATGTGTCAGGAGGTCACCGAGGAGTATCTATGGCAACCGAAGGACGGAGGATAGCTCTACTGGGCCAGTGTTGCTTGCTGGGCAGAACCCCAGGCAGTGAACTGTGATATGACCTGATTAGGACTAAGCTACTAACTGAAATTGATAGTATTTATCAGTCAGAGTCTTTAAAAATCAGCAGACAGGAAAAAAAAAAAAGGGACCGAGCAAATTTGTCTATCTTTCCATTTAATAAAAAATAAAATATAATTCCATACACGCTGAAGTGTGGTTAGCCTGATCTCTGGAGAGAGGAGAGATAGTTCTTTGTTCTGCTAGGAATGTTTTTACTCTGTGTTGTCTTAATTTTTCTTTAAATTTATTTTTTTAAAGAATTCAGGCTGGTCAGGAATCTTACAGACCAACCCCAGGCTTGCCATTGGGCTAGCCATAAATTTTGTGAAGCGAAATTTCTTGTGTAGTTATTGAACAGAAAAAACAACGAAAAAGCACGGTCTTTCAAACCTTTGATGGAAAATATCATTGAAATCCAGTCTGCAGCGTGGGTTAACTGAATTCCCAGCATAACGCTGTTAAAGCAACCGTCTCAGATAATAAATGGTGGTATGTTGTATGACTCACTTGAGGGGTCATTATTTTTGGTTGGCCTGAAAGCCGATGTTGTTTGCTGGGCTGTAGCGAGGAAGGTGTCAGCCAGGGCCGCGTGTGCGATCTAAGTGGCATAGCAGAAGAGCAAAGACAAGTTTCCTTGGTGACCACTCTGGATGCAGGTTGGGCAGAGGAGATGAATTGCCAACTGTTTCTTTGGCCTGTAACCCACAGTATTAAAATCTGCTATAAAAGCACTGTATGTTCCTTTCCCTTCACCACCCTCCATTTTGTGCTGGAACATGGAAGCCCAAAAAGTAGTACTGCAGCATTGGTACTTCAGGGTTAGAAGGGTTATGGCACTACGCTAAATTATTGAGGGGATTGATAATCTCCTCGACACATTGTAATTTGATTGATAGTAATAAGCACACATGTAAATAACATGGTAAAAATCTGCAGTTTGCCTGAGCACCCTTCTTTCTGGGGGCCTGCTGCCCTCTTTATAACCCAAAGTTTTGCATCTGAAGTACTTCTTAATGCTGAGATGGTCTTCTCTAGCATGACCCTGTGCTCTGATGCTTAGTTTGCTCAGAGCCAGCCTCAGACCGGCAGCCTTGTGAACACTGCATGTTCCTCTCAAACCCTCATTTGGGTCTTTTATGTTCCTACGTTTTGTCAGGTGCCAGCTGGCGCTGCAGCCCCACAGGTCCTACATGGAGGAGCCCAGGGTCACTGTGAGCTTGGTGGGGCACTGGCTGCTGCAGGGCCACCACCTTCAACCGCAGGGGAGCTGGGAGGGGTATGTCGTGTTGGTCTCGAGATGCTTCCTCTGCATACTTGTTGAGCAACATGAATAGGTCTTCTGTATCTCTGCCAAGCAGAACGTCACTACAGCACACTGTTGTTTGGGAGCAGTAAAGGGAAATAAAAGGTGAAAATGTTTGTAGGATCGCAGAACTGTTGACTCTTTGAAACCCCTACAAAAGTAAATGATTGAAGAAGCCTTCAGCTGGTTCAGTAGGGATGTGCAGCTCAAGCTGTAGATTTGTGTTGTGAGATAAAATCTGGTTATTGTTTAAGGAAATAGAAAGTTAAGGCTTTCAATTGCAAACAATTCAGATGTTTTTATTCCACAAGATTGTGGGGCATTTTTTGTTTTGTTTCCTGTCTTCTGATGTCAGTATCTTAAAGTTTACTCTGATACGTCCGAGTGACAGAGAACATGGTTTGTTGTGGCATGAGGAGAACAGCCAGGCAGTGTTTCTCTAGGTTCAGAAAGCCTGGGGAGAGGAAAGAAGTAAGTCAAACTGGCTGCTGCAAAATGTTGCTGGAAAATTACTTCATAAAGCCTTTCCCAAGTGCTCATGAACCCAAAAAGCTTTTCTGTGCTACTGAATTTACTGTGCTAAGGTTGTGTGTGCTGGGTCTGTTCATTCTAGCAGAGGTGGAATGGAGTGCTTGTCTGGGAGATGATAAGTTTGAAATAATTTCTGACTGATGGTTGTAATGCTGTTTGCACCCATACTTCAGATGTCTGTGAAACGTGTTACAATGGTGATTCTTAAAAAACCTGACAAATTCTTTTGCTCATAGTACACAGAAACTGCCCTAGAATTTTCCTTGTTATCTGTTTTTGAACCCTGTTTTGTTGGCAGTATGGTACAAGCTATAGCTGGCACCCACATCATACAGTGCTGGGCTTTGTGTAAAAATACACAAGAGTGAATGTGGGCAGGGCTGTAGCCTCTGCAGTTGCTCTATTTGTAGCACAGTTCCTTCATCTTTCGTACGTGATATTTGGACAGATTTTAACAAACCTGGCTTAAAGTCTGATGTGGCAACCAGGATCATATCAAAGCATTTAGTGTATTATGAAAGGACCATGTTTATACAGCACAAGTTATGTATAGCTAGCTATTTTGTTTGAATGACATAAGGAAAAGGTATTTGGAAAGTATTTTAAAAAGTCTACAGATTTTTATTCTGTATCAAACTGCAGGATTTGGTGCAGAGGGTTTACCCTTAGTAGTGGCATGAAGTTCTTTAGGGAACACAGATGAAGTGTTTCAGCAGATGAGATATGATGGGTGAAGCACATGCAGTATCACCAACCTCATCCGCTAAATCAGACAAAAATGTTTTAAGAAATAACTTGGGTTTACTCATACCTAAGCACTTGACTTGAAATATTAGGGAAAATAATAGTGGATTTTCTCTCTTCTAAATGTAAAAGAGCCATTGGAAATGTTTTTAAACAGGCAAACTACAGATTAAAAAATACGTATAGCTAATTTATCACAGACAAGGCATGCTTATGTCCCTCACTCCTTTGCTTGAGAGACAATGTTAACTAGTTTGTTTTCTGGGACTGCAACGCATGCAGACATTAAGCAGAGAACAGTAGAAAGTAGAGGGCTAATAGCAGCGATGGCAGAAACACCACTTAGCTTCTTATTAAATAAAAACTGGTTTGCTTCCAAATTCTTAAGTTGCTATAGTTAGTTAATCTCGTTTGCCCAGCCTGTCTTTTTAAGGCATTTGTTCCGCTCAAAGATGCAAGGAATTTTTTTTTGCCAGAACACTTTTTGGTTTAGATAATAACCCTTTTTTCCATCAGTTTTGTTCAACACATGAGATAAAACAGTTTCAGATTAAGGCTTGGCCCTCATTAATTGGAGTTTCAGGAAGCAGAAAAAGAGAGTGCTAACAGAGTGCCTTCAAATAAATCATGATTAATTGCATGTAGAAATGCTCTGACTTCATTTGAATATGCTTAACAAGCCTTTACTGACTACCACCAGCTTCTGCTGTTCGAGTAAAACTGAGAGTACGTAGCATCAATACCTATTTGAATATACGCCTGGTCCTGCTTTCGCTGCTAGAAAGCACAAGCAGTAGTTCTGCTGTAGTCTGCTGTTGGCAGCAAGAAAGAGCTGTCAATGAGAGCAGACTGGATCCTGAAACTGGACATCTTGTGTGTACAATGTGGGTACAGCTCTTTTTCCCCAGCAACAGTGAGCATCGAAGTCTTTTTTGAAAGAGGATTCTGCTTTGTTCACCTCCATTTACCTGCTGAGTGCCCTTTTCCCTGCTCTCCCTTAAAAAAAGGCCTTTCCCAGTACCCAACCCATTGAACCAAAGGCTTTCACAGCATTAGTTGGCCATATTTGAGTTTTTCATTGCTGTTAGAGCAGCCTGCGTGATACGGCTTTCTGTGCTGTTGAACGTGTTTGTAGTATTTCTGTCTGTGCCCCATCACACTCGTGATTTCGGGGGCCTGGCCATTTTGCAAGGCAAATTCTTTCTTGCTCACGGCTGCCAGTGTGCAGTTCTGCTTTCTCCAGGGTACTTTTCCTATGAAAGCCACTCTTGCTATATCAGTAAGTGGAGGGTGCTCGTTTTGAGGCTGGGGGACAATAAAGGGTGAAAAAAGTAATTTTCATGCTCTAAGCTGCTATCACCGAAGTCATCTAATACATTTGCTATATCAACCATTGGTTGATATACACCCCTTTTACCCCTATTACACCCCTTTATCGTTCATCATCTTCATCAGTGTGTTCAGCTTTGGTGATGAAGGTTAACTTGGGAGAAGAGATTCCAATTTGTTGAGATGCACTAGGATGCAACTCTCATTAACAAGTGGCAGCCAGAGGAGCCCAGCTCCTCAGCCTCAGTAGAAAATGCATCCCCAGAGGACAGTTCCTCTGGCTTTGGTGTGATACCCACCATCTTTCTTTAACCAAAGTCTGTGGTTAAGTCAGAAAGGACAGCTGCCTTCTACAGCTTTGTCATACTTGACAACTAAGGAAGGAGAAAAGCTTTCCTCTTAACAGCTTGATGTAGCCAAGATCCAAGAAGCCCCAAATTCTCTGTAGTTGTGTTGTTGCTGCCAACTTGCAGTCTCATTTGGGGGCATTATGCTTAATCGCTCTGAGACTCTTTTCTTCTTTGTGGGCTTTAAGTCCCCTCCCCTCCTTCTTTCAGGGGACAGCTGGGTGGCGTTTTCCATGATCCATTCTGAGCAACGCAGCCTTGCGAAGGTCTCCTAGTTTTATGCTGATGAAGGTGCCTCCTTTCTAAAATCATGTAATAGCGAGGTGCCGTGAGCCCAGCGCTTAGCTGGCTGAGAAGGGGTGTCAAGCCATCTGTCCTGAAAACTGATTCCAGTCAGCTTTTATAATTTTGATCTGTGCCTTTGATGATATTTTTCATGTCCTGCCTTTTAAAGGAAGCAAAGGCAATGCTTTTATCTGTTATCAGTTCCATAGATTCGTGTTAGGGATTTTTTTGAGTTTCTGATGTTAGTAAAAAACCCAGAGGCTGTTATTAAAAACATATTATTAAAAACAGATTATCAGCAGGGAGAAGGAGCAGGAGGATGGTAACCGCTGTCTGGAAGAGAAATGGAAAAGCCAAGTAACATGAGAAAGGAGCTGCAGGTTGAGGGTTGGGAAGATACTGGAGGTGGGAGCTAGAGCATCGGTAAAGTGCGTATGGGACAGCTGAAAATGTAGGATAGGAAAGACAGAGAAGAGACAGTAGAAAACACATGCATTGAGAAGTGCTGGCAGTGGATTTGAGGGGCAGGAATATGATATATTTGTATATAATACTTCAGCAGTATAAAAGCCTGGAGTTTATTCTTGTTGATGGGCTAATAAGAGCTCAAGCTTTTATATCTTACCTCTCTGGAAAGAGAGTGGCTGCAGAGTGAAGAGATTTGCCACAGCAGACATAAACCAGTTGTTGAGAAGGTCTTGTCTTCTGTCCTTCTTACACGGTCAAGAGAGTTGTAAAGCAATGGGAACGTTCAGAGATGTATGCAATTCCTGTCCTAACCTTTGTTCCGCCCCATTCTTTTGAGTTTTCTTAAACTTAGCTAGCTAATACTCCAACAGCAAAATACTAATTGCTGCTAGGAAAAGTGATGGTATTTTTAAGTGTGTTTTAAAGGAATCCACAGGTGAGGTGCTTCATGGTAAACATTTAATTTTTATTTTGGTTGTTTAGATATACACTTTATTCCTCCTCCTCATTTGTGCTTGACCAGATTGTCTTTCAGATAACACAGAAAAAATTATGTCCTGTTCTTTTGCTCTTTGCTTCTTTTTTCTTAAATTAACAAACTGGCTTACTAGAAACACATTTTGAGAGGAAAAGTTTCTTTTTCTTGGAATTTTCATGATACCTGAGACTAAGGTATCTCACTAGCAATTAAGAAATACCTTTATTTTTCATAACCATATTGCACTTCTTACTGTGCTACACATACATCTATTTCCAACCTTTCTCATCTAGCAACTTTTCATGAAATCCAGCTTAATTTTAGTTGCAGGTTTTTGCATTTTTATTCCAGTCTTAGTTCTTTCCAGAAGAAAGGCAAATTACAGAAACAACCTGTGAGAGACACAAACTCCTAGGTGATGATATCAATTTGCTTTTCACAGTTAGGCACAATAAATTACTTTTCATTGCAGGTGAAATTTGCTGCACTGACATGTTTCCTCCTCCACAGAACACAGTTGGGTTCTGAGACAGGGACAAAGAGCTAGCAGTCATGAAACTGAAGCAGCATTTAACTTTTTATTTAACTTCGTTTTTATCTGCTTGATAAGCTGCATGGTAAGCTATACGGGCAGGTTATTTTCCTATTGTATTTTAATTTCCTGTTACCTGTGCGGAATTTGCACTGCACTTTGTAATAAGCTTCCCCAGGGAGCATAACACTATAGTCCAAAAAAAACCCCTCTGAATCCTATAGGCCTTGCTTTTTCAAAATTCCTCATGTGAAAAAATAGAAGAGCTTTTCTGTTGTAGGGAATGAGGAAAGAAACCTCTTGAGTCAACTACATTTTGACAAAGCAGATCTTATTTTTATGGCTTGATTCGGTATTAGATTATTGCAGTCTCATTCCATCTTAATTTCATCAATCAGTGGAGTTATTTCAGCATAAACCTGGCACAGGGAATGGCAGAGTTAGCCCCTCTGTGTGTAATTATTCTCTAGTCTGCAAGAGTAAAAAGTACCTTCTGGAGGACAGCAACACTGCCCTATTAAATCTGCTGCAAATGTGATCTGAGGCCTTGAACACTTTGAAATTTAAGTACTTTAAACAGAACTTTGAAAGTAATTTTTGGTTATTGTGAATACACCAAGGATTTATTGCAAGAAAAAGGGACTAATGCCCTTACCCTGTAATGAGCCCCACAGCGGCAAACCTTGCCTCACTATTTACTCCAAAGGCAGTGACTTTGCCTGCCTCTTGGTGAGAGCTATACAGGAGCGGGCCCTACCAGAGAAACACAGTTATTATTAACTTCCATGTCCTAACCTGAAATAAAACCCCCTGTTCTCTGAAGTGAGTTCATTGTGGTCTCTTCTCTGATGCCATGCTTTCACTGGCTTCTTGTGTTTCAGATGACCACTGTGTCTGTGTTTATAGGGAGAAGATGGAGTGATAGGCAGTAAGTATCCACTGTGTATCTGACAGTAGAAGACAGAGAAGATTGTGTGTCCTTCAGGTTATGGAGGTACACCCTGCAAAATCAAGTGTTTTAAAATCCATCATTTTAAATGGCCAAATCAGTTCTTGCCCTTAGAGGCATTTCAGGACATGCAGCTGCAGTGTACGTATTTTTAAGACTGAATATTTAATTTGTGCTTTAGAAACCTCATATAATTTCCATGCTGGTGCTAGAGTCTTGCCTGCATTTCAAAACCCTGTCTGTTAAGGTCAGAGCTATCAAATCTGGTTAGTCCTGGCCTGATTTCCAGAGCAGGCAAGTTGCCTGCAACCCTCCACTTCACTTTAATGGGCCTCTGGGCGCACACAGCACTACTGAGAATGAGGCCAGCTATGTAGGTCCTGAAGTATGGATTGGTACCTAATTTAGTGTATCCAGGGGTGAAAATGTCGACTTAGTATTACCTCTCCGTGGGACTCCTGTTCCGTGTATTGCTCTTTGTATTTCAGACAGGAGCTGTCATTCACTGTATGTCTGTGCAGAAGCCAAGTAGGTCAGTGCCTCTAGGTACTACTGTATATGATATATCCCCCCATGGGTGAGTTATCACCTTCTGTTGAATCTTACTGCAGGTGTTTTTGCTGAAACATTTTAGCGGGGCTCTGCTTGGGTTATTCTAGTCCTGAGGGCTGTTTGAGCCCTGGATGAGCAAAAGTGGGCAGAGCAAGCTCCATCTCTTTAACAGGTTCCTGTAAGGGGGAGCGAGGGAGTTGCTGCTTCCTGTAGACTAGAGCCAAAAGAGGCACAACGGCAAAAGCAGCCAGAAGGCAGACTCTGGGCCCCAACTGCCGTAAATCTCCTCTACCCTAAGCCAATTTGTTGTTTGTTCCAGCTTTCCTCTCTTCCCTGAGTCTCTTTTGCTCAACTTCACTCTTAACTGGCTCATCCTTATCCTTTTTTGTTTGGACCGTCGCTCACTCTGCTTCCATTCGGCTGCTGTCTTCCTCACTGAATGCAAAGCCTCATGTTTCACTAGCAAAGCAGCTGCAGGGGAGCAGAAGACCCAAGGGCTGTCCATTTGTGCATCTTCCACTGAGACACAGTAGCTTGCTGCTTACTTGCTCCAGGTCTGTTTCAAGGCAGAGGAAACTAAAATAGCTTAAAATACTTACCGCTGTTGAAGGTGAACATGTGACTGCCTCAAACTGCATCGCCACCAAAAGCTTACAGAAATAACATGTGGTCTGCTGCCATCTGCTTACACCTCTTTCCTCCACCCTCCGTTGCTCTTGTCACTTCAGGCTGCTGTAAGCTATTCAAACCAAAGACCATCTTCTGTGTCTTTGCAAAGCATGTGCTGCTGTTGCACCTTCTCCACCCCATCTTTCCTTAGCTTTCAGTTTGCACTGTAATACAAATAAGTAGTAATTGAGTCGATAGTTTTATAATGTAGTCTTAATGGGGATGTGGGTTGAACCAAACAGGAGTTTCATTTGTGGTATCTGCCCCGTTCTAACTCATCCCTAACATGAATTTGTTGATAACACTCAGATCTGAGATATTGATCAATGATATAATTGTCATCCTATAGTAGGACAGATGATGTAATTCTTACCCAGTTACTGAAGACAGTGACCTTGAGACAGATCAGATGGTTTAGCAGCATAGATGGGTCACTGATTATAAAATGCCTTTGTTTTAAAACTAAACTGTCATCTGTTAATTATCGGGGAGGAATAACTATAACAAAATGCCAGCATGTTGTGAAATATCCAGCATTTGTTGACTTTTGCCAGCAGTTACATACTCTTGTTTTGACAGGTGGCTTTTGATGGTTTTGTTGCTTTGGCCATCATTTCAATTTTATATTGGGGTAGCATAAAAGCTGACTTTGTTGGGCCCAAGGAGAACATTTGTTTCTGATAAGAAGTCAGACATTAAAGAAAAAAAAAGTAAAGTAGAGGTGGATGTGGTAAGAGAAATTCTGGTAGACGGGAGGAAAATATATGGCACAGTTTTGTGAATGGGAAAGACTAGTTTCCTGCCTGTGGCCCCCCACCCAGAGAGGGCTGGAATATACACTTGAGTAAGAGGTAGCATCACTTTTCATTTGAATACTTAATAAAAGAAAAAAAGCGATAAGCATCAACCAGCTTTTGCTTTTAGATAAACAGTAGGCAGAACTTGAGAAAGGTCATGGAGAAAAAAAGAAATAAAACCACTTGCTATGATTGCTAATAACATGGTTGAGAAAAAGACATATTTTTATCTCAGTGGAAGGAGGCTCTGAGAGACCCCAGTGCAAGTGTGAGAAACATTCAGTTATGAGAAGCATGGATCCTGAAAAGAAAAAACAGCGGTTTGAAAAGACAAATGGTTGAAGAGCTATTTTTGGTTCTACTGTTGGTATTTTCTTCTTAACTCCTAATACATATCTGGCCCAACATTTGCTGTTTCGTGTCAGAATTTTTTGGATTTTTTTGTTCCTCCTTAGTAAACTGGCGCATTTGCAAGATAAGTATTAAGCCTTTGACAAGTTCCTTAGTTTGTCTTCAAGCATATCCTTACTGAAAGTAGTGCAAGAAGTTAATAATTTGCATGAATTTGTGACCTAATAAAGACTATGAAAGTGTGATCTGACTAATTAATTACTGCAATTAATTGATCTTAGGAAATCATAGAGACATAGCTCAGTTGGATTCTCCATTTTCCACTTTTCTTTGAGGCAGAAGTTTCTCCAATAGCTTGTGTTTGAAACTAGTGAATATTATGGGCAAGAATTTATTTTTCTGAGTTCTATGAACATGTGCTTTGTATTGTTGAAATATATTTCCCTCTTTCATGGATTTTTCAATTCCTCTGTTTTCCTATAGTATTTGCTTATGGATAACGTTACCTAATGTCTAGGCGACTCCTAACGTGCAACATCTTATAGTCTGTTAAAAGCAGTTAAGATGTTAAAGTTTGTCCAGTTCTTTATGTGCAAAGGGCCTTGTGCTTGGAAATCCTTCATGCCATGCCTTAGTGAGAAATTCAGGTTTCAGAGGGATAAGAACTTTGACGGATGTGGTGCCTTCAACAGTATTTCTTTTCCAAGTGTGCAATAAATCTAGATGTGGATAATTGAAATTGTGAGAAAATCATGAAAAGAAGGAAATTACTGTAATGCCAAAGGTAACAGAAAATCTCTCACACACACACACTCTGCCCCAAGGATTAAGCATGTGTCTTCAGTTTTAAGCAAGCTTCTGTAGTGGGGTGCAACCACTTCAAAAATTAAGTTTTTTTGGCAGGCAGAGGCTCTAGTTGCGTGGGGAACCATTCTTCACTGAGCTCTGAGCCCAGCTTCGGAGTGCTCTGCTTTCCTTTACGGTTTTGTTCCCACAACTTTGTATGAGCTGGGCAACTACTTTTAGCCCTGTTTCGCAGGTGAGGTAAAGAGAGGCGGAAGGACAGGCTCGTAAGAAGAGCTCAGTGATGCTGAGGTTTGACTTCATCAGTTTCCCAAATCCTGGGCAGCTATGCTATCCTGTAGGTCACCTTTCTGCTTGAATCCTTCCCCATATTTTTTTGTTTGGTGACAGTGTCATTCAGTTGCTCTCTCTGCTCCCGTTTTCCAGCGTGGTCACAGCTCAGTTACGTCAGCTAACTTGCATCCATGACTAGGAGCATGTACATACTCGGATAGAGTGGCACTCTGTCGCTGAACAGTTTCTACCTCTGAAGTACTGCTTCAGAGAGTGAAATTTGCCCCAGGGTTGTAGAGCAGACTTTGGTCTGTGTATGAATTCCTGAAGTCCAGTCGTCTAACTTGCAGCGCATCCCCTGCATTTCGCTTCTGCGTTTGGCTGAATTGCTTTGTTCTTTCAAAACAAAATGGAGTGACAGTGCTTGTCCATGAAGCTTCCACTTAGGCAAATTCTTTTTTATTTTCTCCTCCTTTCTCTGTCAGCTACTGCCTTGCCTTCCAAGTTTAGAGAGCAGTTGTCAGGAGACTCAGACCTTCAGACAACCCTTTACATTAACTATTTTTCTCTCTCTCTCTTCGCTTGCTAGGATGTCATCAAAAAACCTAAACCTGTAACAAAAGTGTGGGTAACAAATCAAGCCTTTCTTCCTAAATTTCTCTCCTCTCTCTACAGCTTTTCAAAGCTGTTTCACAGTGTGGAAGCAGAAGCTAAACCCTAGGCTGTTTTCCCTGATAAGGGACTTGTGTGTGGCTCTTCTCACCTGCGTTCCATGTATGAGTGGTGAACCTCTTCTTGTTCAAGCCTGCTGCGAGTTAGCTGGAAGAGGGGGAGAGCCCAGATTTGTCCCATACTGCAGCCAGCATGATCTGAAATGCAAGGATGCTTTTTCCCCAGATGCTCACTCTTGCTCCAAGAAACCTCCCTTCAGAGCCCTTTGCTCTCCTGCCCTGCACCTGTCTCACACATGCTGGGTAGGCTGTCCCTTGAGATTTCCCATCCCAAACTTTCTGATGTTTTAGGGTATCTGTTGTGGTAAGTCCATAACCATCTGAACGTTAAATAGTTGTTGTTTCATAAGATACAGAGAGGCATATTCTCACCTGATGTAAGTTTTTGTTGCTCCTCAACCTGGAAAAACTCACATGGGTTTGTACCAAAGCGCTGTCTGGTGAGTTATGGTGATGGAAATCTTCCTCACACTCCTTGGTAGTCCACATTGCTTTCATGCTGCACTCAGGAAACTGGGTCTCTCAAATAAAAACACATATCCTCTGCTTCCTAACATTCTTCTTCATAAAGCTGTAAAGAGGCCTGGATGCAATCCAGGTAATTCTAGGTTATTTTCTTGCCCTGAATCTCTTCACTAGTCAGTGTATTTTTTTCCACATCTGTTCACTGCTCTGCTAGCCAAAATGGAACATTATGGCAACTTGCTGCGTAGTCTAGACACTGATGAATTGTCAGGATGTGATATGTATATCTGACTTTCCTGGAAGACCGAAAGGAAAATCAGGATGATTTTAAGGATATGGATGGTGAGTTGTTACTGCTTACCTGCCTCAACTATTGACTTAAGTGCCTGACGCTGAGGGATGTAGATGTTATTAGGTAATCTATCCAAAACTCGTGTGAATCAGAATTAACTCCAGTATGCCCCACAAAATAAGTCAGGCCATACACATCTATGTCTCATCTTGTGATCTGGACAGTTACTGTTCTTCAGAAAACAAGCATATCGTTTGACTTGGTTTGCTCTTTCTTGCAGCATTTCTGGTTGGAGGTGAGAGGATTTGGGTGAACCTGTTGCTCAGCCTGGCGTTCGCACCAGGCTGTAGCTATATTCCCTTGTACTGGGTTATTCTTTCCCTGGTCAAGATATGCTCACCAAATGGAGGAATGGAGCTCTCCAGCTGGAGACCTTGCCATGAGACTGTTTGATAGAACACTCTTGATTTGGCTTAGTTTCATGTCATCTCCAGCTGCAGCAAGGTTTCCATCTTTCTTGCTGCTCTTTGGTCTTGCCTAACTCTTTAGGTTACCGGGAAAGCCTGGTGACCTGTGCTTGCATGCATTTTGGTTCTTCCCATGTGTGGGAAGAATCCTTCCCTGTCCAGTGGAGGGAAAAGTTCAGCTTGGTCCATGTAATAGATCTATATAGTTAGTGGGTGAATGCAGAAGACAAAATGCAGAATGCAGAGCTTGTTTGTTTGATTCAGATGGGTGAGAACCAGGAAGTTCAACTTCATACAGTAGTCAGCAACTTAGAGCTGTGTCTAGATGGGATAAAAACAATACACAGGCTTTCATCCCTGACTTTTATCTTAAGAGGCTTTCAGAAAGTCTCAGCAGGGTTTAAGACCCTTCAAAGACCTTTTCCCAGTTCCATAGTTTCCAGTGGATGGCCTGAGAGATCAGCCCATCTGTAGCCCGCTCCATGCTTGGATTTGGAGGCTGACTGCCTGCTGCTCTTTAAGACTCTTCTGTTTTTAAAGTCATTCCTGTCAACACATGCTTTGCCTCTTGTTGTGAGGAAGAGAATAACTAGTAAGCACCAAGGCCCGCAAGTGAAGTTTGTCCTGATAGGAAGGTCCCATGCAACAAAGGGAAAGATTCCATGTAAGTGGGACCTGTTTTGCATTTTTATTTCTTCCTCTGCTTGTACATCTTTCTTACAGTCTGAGAGATCCAGCATCAGTCTTGAAAGGATGCTCTGCAAAGCACACATTTGTAATGTTCCATGGGAGAAGCTGCCTGCTTACCTATTTTTCAATAAAATTAGAAAGTTAGGCCTTTTACCTCTATTTCAGAAGTGTTATGTGAGGAGAAAGCAACTTTACAAGTCCTCTCTCTGTCATCTGTAAAACTGGATGGTAGTCACCTTTGGGGAAAAAATGTTTCATAGCCCTTTGGTCTTTTCTTCTAAGGCTCAGCAGCAGTGGTGGTCCCCTCTGCAGAGGGTTCAGGAGTGCAACTGGCACCTTAAAAAATGAAAAACACTTGGGTCAGAATCCAGCGCACCCGGCTGCTGAAGCAAAGACCACAAACTTTCACATTTGAGTCATCTGCTGAAAAGCTACATATTTTTATGGAGAAAGAACTAAATGTTTGTTTAAAAGTAATTTTACTTGCTTTCTTGCAGCTGAATCATCTGACTCTTAGATGGTCAAGGTTTATGTATCAACAGCACTTCCTTGCTGTCTTTCTGTGTCTGCTGAACTACGATGATCAGCTTGACCTTGCTTCCAGTCATAAGAACAATTGTTTGATTCTAGTGTGAATATCAATGTTTGTGTCTATAGAAACCAATCAACACTTCCTCCTAATTTTTGTAAATAGGCTGTGACTGTGACACTTGGATTTCCTGTGTCTTGCATATCTGATTCAAAAAATCTCTGTGCACAACGACGTCTTGTCATCTGTGTCCACCATCTATTGCCTCGTTAATAGGCATCATCTTTATTACAGTCTGTATTTCTCCCATTGAGATATGTCCAGACATCACTGGAGCCTATAATTTTCTTTCATTTTTATTCTACATCATAGGTTTTTTAAGGGACTTTCTCAGCAGTAACTGTAGGAAATAGCAAGTAATGTTAAGAAAAGCTGGTTGAACTGCCTACAATCAGCATTGCACAACATTTAGTATTTTTTCAGGATAACATTTTAAAGTGACATTTTTCCAAACTGAGTGGCAGTTTTGTGTTGATTTTTCTTCCGTTTTACATTTCAGCATGAATGATTCAGGTTGTCTTGAGAACAAGATACAAACCCCTGCATTTTTGTACCTTTTTACAAAAATAGTTCAGCTGTTTCATTGAGTAGCTCTGTAGCACCTTCACATTTGGGGGTGGATATTTGAAATTTGGCTGTAGACTTGCCCTGGTATTAGGGATCTGCCTTCTCATTTGCAGGAAAATCATCGGTTTATAAACTCTAACATTTCTCATTTTGTACCTACACAGCAGGAGCTTGATAGGTAGTGCTGCACTGAGCATAGTGTATTTTAAAGCTAAAGGACTTGCTTTGATATTGCTACATGTGTCTCCTGAGGAGTACTGTGGTCCTTGGCATAGGAAGCAAGAGGAGGGGAATTGTCCTGTGTTTTCCGCAAGGCTGTTGGCTGGCCAGACAGGGTGGAACAGAAGGAAGGTATGGACAGAACATAAGCTATGGGAGATGTGTTCAGGGGAAGTGTTGGGGAACATGGGACTGTCTGAAGGGGCGGTTACGACTGCAAGCACCAAGTGTGGGGACAGCATTTTGGAGCTGATGCGACTGTCAGGGGTGGATTGTGTGATGGCATAGGGATTAAGTTGAGGACCCAGGAGGAAACTGGTGCAAAGAGTGTGAGGAGGGAAGCCGCTGGACTGAAACCACAGAAGAGAAGATCAGAGAGAAATCTCTGTTCTCTACATTGGGGTGGAGTTTGGGATTCCTGAGGCTGGCTGCAGTTGGATGCTGCTTATCCCATCTGGTGTGAAAATAACAAGACCATTACTCCTCTGGTTGGTTGTTACAGCCTAGGTGCTTGATACAGCCTCGTAGCCTTACTGAGACAGCAGACTGAGTTATGCAAGTGCTGTCCCTCTGCATCAGTGCAAAAACCCTGGTGTGAAACCACACAGTTTAGCTTAAACTGCTGCTAAGGCTGTTCAAAGTGTCTAACTTCACACTGAAGTGGATGAGGAGCATTCATGCAGTTTGTTCAAGCAGCTCGGTAGTGAAGAAGCAATCTCCAACAAGAGGATGCAACAAGTGTCTTGCTGGCAGTAGTACCTTGTGTGAATGCATCTCTTTCCATCTGTTCGTACTCCTTAGACTTGCTGTTCCTGTGCTGTCAGCATGAATCTGTGAATGCAAATTGTGTGTCTTAACCCTGCAGTTTTAGTTCATGTGAGGTCCTATCCTCTTGCTGCTTGGAGTTATCTCGGGGCCTCCAATGGAAGAGGTCTGTTTGTTTGCATTTAGAAATTTCAGTCCTGGTCATGATTTTGACCTGTAGCTACATGCACCCCTCTTTTGGGTCTGCCTGTGTCAGCAGAAGCTTCCACATGCTCACTGCACCTCCCCTTGGAAATGACCCTATTTGGTCTGCTCTGGGGTGGAGGGAGTGCTCCCCAGCTGGTTGAAGGCAAAACTGGGTTAGCATAAAAGAGCATAAAGAGTAGTTTGTAGCCGTTCCAGTTTATTTTCACCATAACGGATTACAAAACGCTTTTACACCAGACTGCTAGCACTTCAGAAGGGAGACAGTCATCACAGGAAGAGGGGCAGCTGGTGCCGTGCACGTGTGTGGGAGGAAAACCTCATCAAGCAGCGTAGCTGCGTTTGGAAGGGACCTTTGTCCACAACCTCAGCCTCCCCGAGTCTCAGTTCTGTCTGTGCAATGGGGGAAAAAAACCTCACAGGGGTATTGCGAACATGCGCTAATTTTAGTATCTCAGGCAGTTAGGTAATATGGTGACAGCCAGAAAATAAGCTATAAGGAAGTAGCTTGTGCTGTCTTTATAGCATGGGTTTTAGGACCATTTTTAATAGTCAGAATGAAGCAAACTGCAGAGTGTTGCTTATTCAGTAACACCAGCTCTACTATACCATGAATGGCACCATTTCCTGTGGGGGAAAAAAAAACCCTGAGTGATCATAAAATTAAAAAAGAAGATTAACTGTTGCACAATTGGCCATATTTCTGGTATTTCCTTGTCGTTTAGTTCTTGACTTAACATTTTTGACATGTCTGTTTATGTTTGTATGTGTAATGAACTGTTTGTGACCAAGTCTGCAGTTGCTCTGTACTTTCTGCCCAAAGATGTTAAGCACTTTAAAGAGGGCTTAAAGGACATTAAAGCATCTTACACTTTGCCAGTACGCTTATTTAAGCACATTTCTGTCTGCAAAAATGCTTTCTTCTGGTTCTTAAAAATGACTACAACTTTAACTGAAGGAGATAAGAGGGGAAATGCTTTTTCTAACTTACTGTCTTCTAAATCTGATAGAAAATCATGTCTGGTCATTTTTTGCAGGTCTCCCTGATAAATCATTTCCCTGTATTTTTTAAGTCCTTGCATAGCAACAGATGAGTGAGAGATACAAAAAAAATACGGCTATGAAACCACAGATGTTGTCAGCAAGGAAATAGAGCCAGGTTAACTCTCATAACTAGGCTTATATCATTTTGAAAATGACACTGTTTGAAATTATCTATGTCTCCTACTTGCATAGTGTTCAAGGAGTTGGGTGTTTTGCTGTATAACAGAGGAAACAGGTACACTGATAACTAAAAAAGAAAGTTAACAGAACACCTGTTGGTGACTTCCCAGGGTGCTGAGTACACATCGCTCCAGCTGATTTCATTTGGAGTTGACAAGGATTCATCAACTCTGAAAACCAAACATGTGGGCAAAGAACTAAGTTGACATGTGAGAAAATGTTGGTTTTAGCAAGTTTTTTTGCCACAGAATAAATGATGTGAGAACTCCCTGTGTAAAAGCGACCCCTTAGTAACTTAGTGTGCACTTTTAGGCCGGGGTGCTCTGCGGTAAGTAAGAGGTGGCTCACCACCTTGCCTGGGAGGAGTTGCCCTTCTGCATTTAGTAGGAGCAAAGATCTGGTGTCTGGGCAGCTCCTGCAGAGCCCCGTCAGTGTATCGCTGGTGTACACCCTTCTGTGCGCCCGGCTGCCTCGTTTGTCAGCCCCTCTCACTGCTCTTGCTCTGGCTTCACGAGATTGTCTGTGTCTGTAGTATAGCTAGAAAAAGCACAGGGATGGGAAATGGCTTTGTTGTTTTGTTTGTTTGGTTTTTTTCTTGAGGAAGTAAAGGTGTTGTGCCTTGTCCAGGCAGTCTGATTTTTGAATAGCATGTGGGCTTTTGTTGCTGGGGCCAGGGTATTTAGTAGTTTGACTTTGCTATTCTGTTTGTTTTATTCAGCCAGGGACATATCACAGATCTATTTTTTGATCAGACAGCATTCTTGTACTACAGTAATTCAGAAGCAGCATTCACACGCTAATTGTGTGAAACGCCTGTTGCTCACTTCTGTACATGTGCTTCTTGCCCTTGCCTTCCCTTTGGTACAGCTTACTCTTTGTAAGTTGTAAACTCCATGGAGCTGTCTCCTAATGTGTGTTTGTACAGCACGTAGCACAGCAGGACCTAGGTTTCGTCGCCGTTTCTGGACATGTTGTAATGTAAGTAAGGATACTCCATCTTGCTGAGTAATTAGAATAGTTCATGCTGGCTGAACTTGCAGAGTTCCATGTGTGCGGGCTGGTGAGGAAAGGGATTTTTCTTTCCAGGCTGAGAGGGGGCTTTGCAAACGTTCTCTGAGTCACAGCAGCAGCTGTGGGCGCTGGACAAAGATATAATTTGGAAATAGCTTTGAAGTTTAGAGATGGCCATTCACGTCCTAATGCTCCCAGATGAGTTAAGTGGGGGAAGTTCACACCTCTCTGTGCCGTTGCTTGCAGTCTGCCAGGCTGCAGACTAAGCGAGAGTGCAGCATGCAGGTTTTTATAGTGAGAGCTTTTGTCGCTCCCAGAAGTGCTAGAAACTTAATTGCTTTGAAAGGCAAGCTCGGAATCTGGAGGACCCAGTACAACCTGCTGAGAGAACATAAATCATGAGATACTATCGGGTTTCTGTGCTTGGGCTTGCGTGGAGTGAGTTTGCTTTGTGAGCGAATGCCTTTGGAATACACTGGTATGTGTTTTTTTTGTTGATTCTTAGACATAGCAGTAATTGTTGTTGGCTTTGTTAATAGGCATCTATGTTCTGCTCTGTAGTTACTGTTCATGTTTTCTAAAAAGTGTGCAGACAAAAAGAAATATTTGTTCTGCCTTGAAATCATGAAAGCATTTCTGCATTTAAATGGTTGACAGCCTTGATCCAGGTGGTTCCCAGCCATTGTCCCTTCAGATAGGCATGAAGAGAGAGATGACTGGTTGTTGTTTGACCATTGCTGCTTAATTTTGCTTAGAGACAGTGCTTAAAATGCCAGGATTTACTTGTTCCTTTTTTACGCTAGTTTGCCAGCCACTTTTGTCCCTAGCCAAATGAACCGTGATGGCAACTGAGAAGAAACTGCCTTTTGTAGGTAAGGAATAGTATTTGCAAATGTCCTTATATAGCATGGATCCCTAAGTTTTATTTTCCAGAGTAGCTCTTGTGAAAATGTATGGAGCTGATCCTTAAGCTGGTCTGGGACGTTTCTGGCATTTTTATCCACAACCCAGTTTTAAATGTAGTTTTCCCCATATCCTTAAATTCTTAGTTTATAGGCTCTCCATTGATAGGAATGCTCTTTTGATATATTTTGCATGGGAACTAAGGAAGGAAAAGGTTTTAAAGTAAGCCAGCCAAATAATCTAGGGTCTTTTGATCAGTTTCTGTTAGTATTAAACCAGTAATCTGCCCTATTAGATGTTGTTTGAAAGGAAGTTTGATGTTTAAAGAAGATAAACATACCACTTGACATTCAATATGTCTTCTCAAGTCACCAGCAGAAACCTCGTTGAACCTTGTTGGCAGAGATGCCTTCTGCAAAGGATTCCTAAAAACACCTCCCCAGCTATTGGATTAGTTTCTGAAATGCTCTGGCACTGCAGTGGGTCTGGTGCCAGCACTGGACACTTGGTCCAGCTCCAGTTGGAGCTGAAGAAGGGCTGAGTTGTAAGACCTCTAGGATGCCTTTGTGTCCAGAAGCAACCGAGCACTGGAATAATGCGTCATCTAAACTGTAGTGTATTCCTAGAAACTGATGAATATGCTATTTTAATTTGGGTAGTTTATATAGCTGAAATTACTGATATATTAGCGTTTAGAAGCAAGAGATCTGCAGCTCTTTAAGATTGCCTAGCACACAGACAAGCAACGATCTAAATTGCTTTGAGGTGCTGACAGTTATCACAGCTTTGTGCAGACACACCTTTGCTGGTACTGACAAAACACAAATATCAGTTTTGCATCGCTGTGCTCTCCTTGGCTGGTGTACAGCTTAAAACCGTGCTATATCTGCCTTCACAACTTTGGCACGGAAAATGGAAACAAGGGGTTAACAGCAAGAGTAGCCTCTTATCAAACGTTTGGTTTTAAATGCTTTGAGTAAAGACAGTATTTTAAAAAGAAATTTGATCTGTTATTTGAAAATTAGACATTTAATGCATTACATTACTGTCACCCCTGGCCACTCTGCTGAAGTTGCACTGGATGTGAGAGCAGACTTTGGTCCGTGATGAGGACGGTAGCAAATGAAGGAAAAATACTATTTTCTTTCTGCAAAAGTGAGTTCCTCCAAACATCACAGATAACTGAAAAGTCTGTTTTCAAAACAGCTCTGACCCTATATGCAAATAAAACTTCTGTGATTTCAGCTTTTACTAGGAATCATATCTGCTGTCCATCTGTGGGACAAACCACGGGCGTGTTAATACAAAGTGCTTCCTGAAGAAGCTCGTTTAAAATCCAGGGTAGGTCACAAGTGAAAAGGGTTGAGTTTCCCCCTCATCCATGTCGTGGACCACCATGTGTTTCAGTACAACTGTCAGTACAGCCTACCTGCCTATGAAAGCTTCACATTAAGGTGATGACTGTATTGACAGATCTCAATGTATTTAGTCTCCTAAGACTACAGATCGACATGGCGGTTGTTGCTGGCCACTTCTGAGCCGCTGTCTGCAAATACAGAGTTAGAAATGAACAGGCAAACTCTGGCTGATATCCTTGGCACTGCAGTGTGGGTGTATTAACTTTACTAATTTGTTGCGGGGGAAAAAGTGCCACAATTTGGCACTCCAGTGGCAAAACTATCAGTGTTTCAGCTGCTGTTAGCACTGGATTTAATCTTAGTACTTTTGCCATCTGCTACTAAAGCATTGCAGACTACTAGAGGAGTGGGAGGGTTCAGTGGCTTTGGGTAGCTTTCAGAAGAGCTGAGCAGATTCTTTGATTTGCCATGATAAAATATCCTGATTGCCACAGTGTACCTGTTCCCTTTTTGACTGAGTGACTGAAGTCTGTCGGGAATTCTTCTAATGAAGTGGCACGCAACCTTTTTGAATTAAAAATTGCAGTGACTCTGCTCCCAGAGTGCCGCAGTGGTGGCACAACAAGCAACACTGACCAAAGTCTCTGCTGTGGGTGCGTGTCTGCTGCCTTTATCTGTTCTGCTGGACGTTACCTCTGTGTCTGCTCTGAGGACAGCAAGGCAGGTCCCACAGCAGGCAGGCAGCACAACCAAGGCCTTTGTCAGCTGGAATATTTTCTCCTTTTTCTCCTCTGACTCCTCTGTTACGTTTCTGTTGTAATGTGCAAGATGCTGTGATGATGTGGGTGACATTTTTTTAGCCCGTGACCTGTATTTGTACCACTCTAGGCTCTGAACAGTGTTGTCAGTTCAGAATTGCTTTGTGGCTCACGTGGGGTAGGTGGTTGTCTCCTGTATCTTCGAGCACTAAGCTCGCACGCATTGCTCAGTAAATAACTTCAATGCAGGGTAATTCATATGCTGCTGTTACAATTCTCAGTCTTCTGAAAAGCCAGTAGATGGGGTGTGTGCAATTCCTGTGCAAAATCACTGCACTTCTCAACCCAAAGATCCAACTTTAGTTTTTACATTTTTGTTGCAGGGAATCTTTTTTTTTTTTTACTGTTAGAGATGGCCCTCCACATGAATCACAAGTTTAACTGCCCCCGAGCAGAAGCACCCAAAATTCTTGATTGATACTTATGCATTAAATACTCTGAGCCGGACCTGCTGTGTACCTTGCAACACAGTTAGGTCTTTGAAATCTGGCTACGAATTTTTATCATAAGCTTTTTTTTTTTAATTACACCAGTCATGAATTAGGAAAGTACTGGATAACTGAAAATAAACTGGGTTACCACAGACGGCTGCTTAACTTGAGGTTGCAGTATTAGGTATAGATGCTATGGGGCCAGCTATGATATACTCTTCCTCTTTTTGTGTCTCTAAGCCCAGCATGTAAGAATAAATGTCTATTTGTATACATAATTCTGTTGATTATAGATGTGAAAATTGAATTTGATAGCAGTGTAAATTAAAACATTTTGCTGTTGTCAATAATGTTAATGAGGGACATGTGAATAATAATGGTAATACAGACTGTAGAAAGGTTCACTGGTCAGATCCCAGGGTGGATTTCATGCCTGTAGCTGGCCCAAGGTTATTTATGCCATTCAAAATGAAACTGTCTAGAGATGGAGTCCTGGAGCTAGTAGGTTCTAGCTGCTTATACCTGATTTGTGATGGAGAAACCTTCAAATGATTTGGTAATAATTAACCAAGGGAACTCTGCTAAAACACAATCCACGTCTGACATGTATGCAGGTAAGGAGGGAGTATCTTGCCAAGAAATAAATTAAAATTAGAACACTGTATCAGAATTCAGTTATCTTCTGAGAAGAAGCGTGAAGGCTGATGGCCAAGATCTACAGCTGAAGTTTCCTGAGAGATTTTGGGCAGAAATGATGTGCATACACTCTACTCCAAGCTATTAGTGCAATTATGGGCATGTAAAAATCTTTAAATAGTAGAGTAGCCTCAATTAATTCAAAAGAAAAGTTTAGTAGTGGAGTATGACGAAGTCCTGACAGCACCAGTTTTGCTTGTGCCTGTGATGAAAGGGGCAAATAACGTGAACCTGTTACCTAGCACAGCCTTTCAGATGAGAACCACAATAGATGTGTTTTATTCTGGTGTGGTGAAGTGTGCCCAAAATACTCTGAGGATTTAACACTTGCACAAATTATTCACTTTCCTGGCAGTCTGATTTTTGTATTGTAGCACAATCTGTTTCCCCTCTGTCTTTAATGTGCAGTTCTGCTGAGCGTGCAGTTCACATTGGCTGCCTCGAGCAGACTGCAGGTCAGCTTTTGAATGTAGGAGAATTCATGAAATTTAAGTATTTTGTGTACAGCTAACGGCAGTTGTGCAAGTACAAAGACTTTCCTTTATCAGCAGATGTGGTCTAGGTTTACATTTATGTCCACATTCAATTCTTACATTTATTGTAGTGGAGCTTGGTGCACTCTTTAACAATCTGCTTTGGTAGCTGGCCAGTCCACTTTCCCTTGTGTGAAGCACATGCTAGGGTGGTTCTTCACTCCATTAACTATTTGATGCTGGAAAACAGGAATGATTCACATGACGTGGAAAGCGGGGAAAAAAATTAAAATAAATGCAAGATTGGCAAAGAATTTGTACTCGGCTTGCGCCAAGCCAGGAAGGGATTTGTGTACTGTGGGTACGATTAGATGGTAATGTTTGCTGGACTGCTGTGCCAGACAAGGGATATTTGAGAAGGTGATCCAACTCTGCTGGGGGAGCAGAGGGCAACCTTTCCACTTGAAAACTAGAATTGGGTTGGACGCTTTGGGATTAGTCAAAATGGTTGCTGGTTGTTGTTTGTGATAGCTCAGCTGTTTCCCATGTGACACGGCTGAGTTTCCTCACTTCTTGCCCAGGCTGGTGCTGGAGTTTGGAGTAGAACGCACTTTGCCAGCATTGTTTCTGTTTGGTTAAGCCTTTTTTTTTTATTGGACTGGGAAGAGATGGGGAGGAATCATATCCATGCATGGAGAAATGGTGATGAGAGGAGTGCAGAGGGAAGGGTACATATCCCTGTTTGCCAAGCGCAGAAATAACTAGTGCCAATGTGGGAGCTTGTCTGTAGCACCTCCACTTGGCCGAGCCAAGCATCCATCACACGGTGAGCGAAGAGTGGGGTGGGACTTCCTTGAAAGGTGATTAATGCGACCTCCAAATGCTTCGAGGGGGAGTCATTTGTGAGTACTAGTAGGAGCTTTTTTCCCAGGGTTAAGTACTGGTCTGTCCTCCTTTAAATCAGAGAGATGAGAGTCCAGGAGAAGGATATGAAAAATAGATTAGCTTGAATTGAAACTTGGCATCTGGAACACCTCAAACTTTGGCAGACCTCGAGATCATACTTCAAAGTTGTTCAGCCCCACAAGATGCAGTATAATTTTCTGTTTGGTGAAAGTATTACTCGGGAACTGGAGTCAATCTTGGGGCTTCCTTAGGCTGGGTATTGTCACACTAGCTGGAAGGTAGCTCCTGGCTGAGCAGACTCTGAGCCTGTGTGCTCTGAGCTGCTTACATGCCTGTTTTCCATCTCCCCAAATATTTAGCAGTAAACATTTACCCTGAATTGGTTTTACCACATTGAGCAACAAAGTGTAAATATACCCGAGCCTTACTGAACCTGTCTTTACTCTCCTGAAACGATCCTCTGTATTTTAAAATAATTAAATCCAAAGCAAAGTCACTATTCTTTCTTTCATGACAGCATGAAAGGATCATAACTACCTAATTACCCTGAAATTCAAATGTATGCATGGGCACTTGGAAAGTGCTGGGCTCCCTCAGTTCTCTGCAGTTTGGCAGGTGTATTTGTGTCTTTACTTGATTTGTTCTGGGTTCTAAAGAAAAATTTAGCACATGTGCTTATCTATGGGCTTACAATTCTGGCATTGATGGGGTGATTCCCTGCGTTTAGTGCTCAGAGGCAGAGAGCATCCGTCCAAGGGCAGTGAGTGCCTGTAATTCTCACCGTAGTATGTGGACCTGCTTTCTCTTTTAGTGGTGTACACGGGAGCAAGCAAGTCAACCTAGTTCAGTTTTTTTAGCCGTGTGTGTCTGGAGCTCATTCTGAAATACGATTAATACATGCCTGCACGTAGGTAGGATTTTAGGTTGTAAGATTACTAATCGGTTTCAATGTTGTTTGCTGCTTGAATGTTGGGGGTTTTTTTAATCTAAGGTAAAAAGAACATCATTATTTTTAGCTTATAACAACGAGAAACACATTTTCTCTTAAACGTCTTGATATGAAGTAATTTAAACTAAATTTCTTCACAAATAATTTCCAAGAGATTGGCTGTCAAGTATGGTAAAAAAAAATCTGCACTTTTGCGGGGACCCAATGAGACTTTGCAAATTTAGATTTATTCTCAACGTTAAATGTGGTTGAAGATGTCATTTTTTAAACAGCACTTTTAGAAGTAGTTAGCTTAAAAGTATAGCAATTCAAAGCACAGAGGGAATGATTTTGAAGTGTAAAGTCTTGAAACAACGCAGAGGTTGACAGTTTCACTACAATTAGAAGCAAGGCAGGCACAACTCCCACTTCTGAAAACTTTCCTATCGCACTGCTTCCTCTTTTGGCCTAGAAAACCTCAAAAAAAACCCCTTTGAGTGGCTTTGCTTATTGACTTAACATAGTTACACTCAATAGCATTAGGAGACAGAGCAGAAAAGGCTGCCAAATCTGTCTGTAAAGAATAATCTTTACAGAAAGCTTCGCAGAGGTATTTTTTTTTCACATGCTTTCAGTCTCCTGAGAATGCCGCTTTTTTGAGGAAAGCAAGTTTTAGGGTTTGGGTGTGTGGGGTTTTTTCTTTCTTTTTTTTTTTTTTTAAACAAGGCTTGTTTGTTAGGAAACCACTCCCTTCTGCTTCTGCATTTAGACTCACTGCTAATTGCCTTTTGGTTGATGACATTTTCCATGAATTGCCACATTCTCCCACACTGTTACAACTTCACATTGATTATGTTATGTTACATGGTACTTCTGCCTGCTGCCTTTGGGAGGTGTGGCTGAGGGAGGGATATGGTCTACCTGGGAAACTGTGATTCTTTGCTTTCTGAGAGAGGTTCGGTGGAACTGAGT
This sequence comes from Chionis minor, assembly GCA_013398295.1. Classification (NCBI taxonomy): domain Eukaryota; kingdom Metazoa; phylum Chordata; class Aves; order Charadriiformes; family Chionidae; genus Chionis; species Chionis minor. The sequence goes on along the minus strand of VZSF01007665.1, from coordinate 146,165 downwards.
TTTGTAGCTGCTAAGACACGGCAGAGGCAGTTCCTCCCAGACTAAGATAGGTAGCTATGGCAGGTGGGATCAGGAGAGCATCCTGTTACTGTGTCAGTTTAAGCACTGGTTTGCTGTGTGCTGATGATTTTGCTTAAGAGGTCATGGCGGTGCGTGGCATGTCAGGGTGATAATTTTTCATCCTAGTCGCAAGCTATAGTGGAAAGCCAACCCCAAGCCCTGGTGCCAGAGAGGGTGCAGGAGAGGGCAACGTCATGGACACTTCTGGCTCACTGAGCCCCCTGGGTTGCCCACCGAGCTCAAGCTGTAAGCAGTCTTTCTCCCAGGGCCTGGGGACAGTTCAGGTTTGTCTTTAGCACAGCTCTATCCTCTGCAGCAAAACCTCCCCAAGCAGCTGAATGTAAGATCCTTGCTGGTTGAAGCTCGAGCGCTGCTGACATGAGAACTGGCTGTAGCGGAGTTGTTCAGCACAGTTAATCCACTTAAACTGCGGAGCTCATCTGCTGATCTGCAGGGGTGACGGCGCTCTTAGGTGGGATAGCTAAAGAGGCTTTGGCTTGGGCTAGTGCTTCAGGGCAATCAAAACCTGTGGCTAGGGCTGAGGATCTGGTTACACTAAGTTGGCCCTGACCCAACCAAACGTGGTTAAAAGTGAGAGGTTAGGTGAGATAAACCCCTCTACTTAAGCCTTGTCTTAGTTTGGAAGCTGATCAACGTGTTCAAGTGCTTTTCCAGTCTAACTGCTTTGATCTAAGGTAGGGCTTACTTGATTTCTGAACTGGGATGAGCTTTTCCAGTAAGAGCCCTTTTTTTAACATCCACAATGCTAGCAGGGAAGGTTTCTGCTTTAATCATGCCACTGCACGTAAGGGTACAGATCTTTCACAGATAGAAAAACTATGATTTCTGACATAGTAAGCGTGGTTGGGTCCCAGCTGTGGCTATTGGTGGTGCAGGATGAACAGCGGGTGTTAAAACAGGATCTCTGACTACATTACTTTCTTGTCCAGCCTGTGCTGTGAGGGTTTTCACCTCAGAGAGGTGATTAAAAAATTTAGGTACATCTGAGAAGCCAGTAGCAGTGGCCTTTTCTGCCGTACAACGGTTGGCAAGGGTGGCTGCAGCCTGCAAGAGCAGGCAGTGGCCACTGCTCCTGCCCTGCTGCTGTTTATCCTGGATAAAAACTATATTTGTTCAGTCTTGCCATTTTTTGCGGTTGAGGGGAAGGGAGGGGAGTATGAGGAGAGGGGTGTGGTATACGTACACTGCTGAGTCCTCTGCAGTACTTGAAGGCGGCCGCAGAGACTAAAACTTGGTTGTCTTTTGTGAAAAGGGCTTATAATGTTCTTGCAGACCAAATTCCTCTCTGCAGCTAATCCCCATTTGCCACAGGGAGGAGTGCTGCGGCTCCAGTCAATGCTGGTCCCACTGCAAGCCAATGCAATCAGGGACCACTCTCACACCACCCACATGCAACCTGTACCCCTGGGTACAGAGACCTGCTCCCTTTTTTCCTTCAGTGGCAGAAAGAGGCAGAAATGAAGGCAGGGCTCTAAATTTCAGGAAAGGTTGAAGCTGGTTAGTTGGAATAAGGACAGTACCAGGAAACAGGAGCACCTGTGTTGCATAGCTTTGGGCAGGTCAATTATCCCGTCTCCAGTGAAATTACCCTTTGCATAAGGTATGAATAATAATACTCAACTTACCTTGCAGGAGTGCTATGGAGTATGCAGTTAATTTTTTTTTTACAGTGTTTGTAATATATAAACCTCTAAATGAGTGCTAAGTATTATTGTGATTTAATTTTATTGAGGGTTAAACATTGGTGACGTGCCCAGCTGAGCATTTGCTGGCAGTGAGCTCGACAAGTGACCAGCAGCAAGCATGTCTGGCAGCAAGCAATGGACAAAAAAGGAAAACGGTGCTAACTTGTTCAGTCCTACATTTTTTTTCTGTGTTACCACCATACGTTTCCCATGAAGCAGATGGAGGTGATCAAAATGTCAAATTGGAACTCTATATTTTAATGGACTTAAATTTTACTGTATAAAAGGCAAATAAAGGTTAATGACATGAAAATTTGTCTTGTAAGAGGGTAAGAGTGCGGAAGTGCCTCCAGGCGTGCCCTGAATGGTCCTTAAATGATAGCTTTTGGAAACAGATTGTACTTGAGTAGGTACCTGGCTGATTTTTCACTGGGGAGGTAGCATGCCCAGGGTGCTGGTTCCTGCACGTTTCATGCTACTGCTGATGAGGGTTTTGCATTGCCAACAAAGTGGACTAAAAACCTGGAGGGAAATCACTTAGACAGGGTTGGTACCCCATGGCAGCAGCACCAGGAAGGGAGTGTGTATGTGTTTGGGGGGGATGGTGGTGTATGTGTGGGCATGCGTGTTGGGGGGTGCTCCTGAGTTTGAAACATGAGTCAGTGCCAGACTCCGACGTGTTTCTGTGTTAAAGCTGCCGAGTGTAAGAGAGGGAGAGACAGTGTGTGTGATTTCTCCAGCTTGCTCTAATTTGGCGTGAAATGGGGCCTTTCCAGTGGTGGGGTTACTCCAAGTGTGATCACACTAGCAGGTTTCGCGTTGCACCTCGGTGTGCGTGTGCCTCCCATGCGTTTTGTTACTGCCTGCTCATTCTCGTTAATTTTTATTAGGTGTGAAATGCAAAGGCTTGTCCTAATTACCACTGGTAGGTGATAGCATAACTGAATAACAATCTTTTGATAATCAGGGCTAACTTCTGCCCTCAGATAATTACACACCAGGCTCACTGAAGCTGGTGTTTTCCTGGTAGGGAGGAAGGATTTGGCCCACGCTTTCTGTGGATGCGTTAATTCACTGTCTTTGCTCTGTGACAGTGTCCCGAGGAACAGGTCCAAAGGTCAGTGAAGCACAGAAGGATCTTTCCAGTGTCTTTTTTCAAGCTTTGGGCCAAAGTCTGCATTGTAGCTTTGTTTGCATTGCATTTGAAAACATAGCTTGGCCCTGGATTTTCTCAAGGTTTGCTTTCTTCCCCGGGTCTGAAAGTCGTTATGGTCATTTACTCAAACATAGTGACAGCATCAACTCCACAGTTAAGTTCTTGTTTAGTGGTGTTTCTGAAAATATCAGTTGCTGCAAGAAAACAAGTGGTAGAGATGCAGCATATGTCGCACATAATGATAATTTATTACCTTTTTTTAAAAAATTACAGTATAAAATTCAGGGGGCAAATCTCAAATCCTGTGAAATTCATGGCACAATGCCAGTTTATTTGAAAGAATCTTACATTTGTCCCTAAATCTTACAAGTCCTTAACTACAATTTGCTTTCTTGCGTGCCACTCACCTTTAAGATGATACTCCTTTTTTGGCATTATTAATCATCATTATTGTTGTTGCTGTTATTATTCCAGGAGATCTGTATGGGAGGAACACTGAAATCTGGATTAAAAATAGCGTTTTCATGTCCTCCCACTCACTGTACTTCGTGCACCGAATGCCTTTTATAAATGCAGACTTGCTGCTTGGCTAGATAAAAGAAGCTGTCACTTCATTTCCATAACGAAGTCGTTCCCAGGAGAATTCCATTGTTTTAGCAATAAAATTTTTCTAAAAGACCTTTTATTTTGCCTAAGAAAGGTAGCAGAAATGAACTTCTGACTGGTTATTCCACAAGACAATTAGGAGAAAGCAAAGACTGTCTTGATTTGATGTAAGGAAACTTGTATGTGTATGAATTCCTTTTCGTGTACGATGAGAATGCATTCCTAACTGAAAACAACCCCCCCAACCTTACACAAAATCGCTTTTTTTTCCCTTGCTCTCAGAGACATCACACATCTTTATCAGCACTCTGCTGAATAAATTCGGTCATATCCTTAAGTTCAGCCCTGTTTCAAAATGCATCTGGTTCAGATGCTTTCCTGAATTAAAGGCAGTTGTGTATAATCATTACCAATGATTACAGTGCATTTATTTTTGTTAACATGTAGAAGAATGATCTCTGTATGCTGTCCTGAGGCTGAGTGCGTCTTGTGGTAGGGACTGTGCGTTTGCTGTTGAGCACAGTGGCAGGCCAGGTCCCTCCCTGCCTGTGTGCAGGATGCTGCCCCGGCGGCCCGTCTCGCTGCTTCTCTGGCATTTCTCACCCCTTTTCTCAGCTAGCCTGTGTCCCGTGCCAGCATGACGTTCCTTTTCTCTGGATGCCGAACGTGCTAAAGCATGTCAGAGCATCAAAGAAGTGCTGATACAGAAAGTATATACAGTAAGCAAAATGTTTTATGGTGCCTTGGGTTTAATTTTTTTGGGGGGTTGTTTGGTGGGTTTTTTTGGTATCTCATTTGCCACATATTTTGAGCCATGTTTGAGTTTTGCTAAGTATGAATCGATGCAATTACTACTTCAGTCGCTGTAGACAGCCTACTACTAGATAGTAGTAGGTACATGTAATCAAGAACAAAAGGGAAGAGGAGAAAAACATTTTCTTCATAGTCAGGAAAGCCTTTATAGATTTGGCATCACTCTTAAAATTGCACTGTATTGAAGCAATGCCACAATTCCGGAAATTATTATTTATAGGAAGGTTTGTGAATTCAGGATGTGATATTCTGACTCACCCAGCAGCAAACATGTTTGCACTCCGGCTGGTATGACTCAAGCTGGCATTTGTCTTTAGTGTGGCAATTGTTTTAGCCCTCTGCTTGGTGCACGATGAATGAAACGGCTGAGGTCCCCTGTTGCAGATTTACTACGTGCAGCTACGCTGGTAAATCACAGGCTCAGCTGTAGAGTATTTCCTGTAACACACAAACACATGCACGCACATGCACATACACACACATATGCGTGCGCACGCACCCCCCGCCCCCCCCAGGTAATAAAGACTAGATTCATAGAAAGGAAATGCATAATTACAGTGCTGGCTTTTGCACCACATAAAGCAGCCCACATCAAAAGGTGTTTGCCATTAATGTTTCAACAGGTAATCTCTGGATTTATTGCCAAGCTGTGTTCCTGTTACTTAGCGCTCAGTGTTGAAATCGTTGAAATCTTTGTTGTACGCTAGCGTAGTCATCTTAATCCTGCAAAAAAGTTAGTCAATAGTGCCTTTGTTTTCCAGCACTGTGTTTCACGTTGCATCAGCGGCGCAGAAGATGTGGCCGCGCTGGAAGCAGGGAGAAGGTTAAGGGTGGGTTCTGAGCTGGTTTCCTAAGGAAGCAAGACTCATGTGGTGGCATTGTTTGTGCCTGTGTCCCTGGCCTTGGCAGCTCGTGTTACTCGGGTCCTCCTCAACCCAACCTGCTGCCACGGGTAGAGGCTACGGGGAAGCTGCTTCCTGAAAGCTTTGTGTAAGTAAGTAGGCAGCCGAAGAGCTGCGGCAGCCTGCGGCTGAGCCCAGTGAGGCAAAGGCCACAGCACCAGCTCAAATCTTACTGGCACCAGGAAATCGTTACGGTGGGCGTCTGCTGGGATTACTGCTCGTGCCTTTCTGCTGGTATTTGTTAATGCTGCAACGCACAGAGCTGTCTTCTTCAGGTGGTTTATCTTTGGCTTGTTAAAATATTGCAAATAAACAGAACCTTGGCTGTTAGTTTTGTTGCTGCCACCCTTTGGGACTCACAGCATCTGGATTCCCCCTTCACCACTGTCTGTTTGCAGGAGAGCTGTGTCCATTGTCTGTGAGATGTCTGTACCTTTAAATAAGGTCTAGCCCTTGAGCTTGTTCTCATCTGTAACAAGTTACAAGGGTGCTGCAGTTCTTCAAATATGCAGGAGGCTCATTGTCTCAACTCAGGGCTGAGCTGCATTTTTTTGCCTAATAGCTTGCACAAAAGAAAAAGAGAAATATTTATGTCATGTAACAGAACCATCCAGAGTGGTTATTTTTATTGCTTCTATCTGTTCAACATTACTGGCTCTGAGCCTGAATTATTATGGACCATTTGAATTCTTTTTCCAATTTCTTCTACTTGAAAGACCTGTAGGAATGACTGTTACAAACACGCAGGCAATAGAATTGTTTTTAGTTAAAATCTCTGTGTATGAATGAAGAAAGCTGGCACGCAAAGAAAAATGTAAATCGGTGTTGAAATCCCCCCTCCCTCCTCCTGCTATCCCTGATTTGGTAGCCATGATAAAGTGGCAAATAGGGGGTGCTGATGTTAATGGGATGATGGATTTTTATTTAAAAATATGTCATTGACATCTGATAAGGAGGTATTTGCGAGGTATTTTTCTTCTTCCAGTTCTGTACTATTGCTTCTTAGACAAAACATCCCAGAAATGCTCCTGTTAGTTTTCTTTTCACCTGGTGACATTGTACATGGCACCTACTGCCCACCTCTTTACTTGCTGTTTTAATGCCTGTGCTCTTTGTGGGGAAAAATCCTGTAGAGTTTCAAAACTAAGCACAGTAAGTGAAGCACAGGGCTAAGCGCAGTCGTCTTGGAAAAACTTGGTATTAGTGAAGTACAGATAACGAGAGTGGTTGCGATTGCTGTTATTTGTGTGAAGGTGATGTCTCAGAGGTTCTAGTCAGGGTTGTATTTGTATTGTTATCAGGCATCGTGTGAACAGAGAGTGTAAGTTTGAGCTGGGGTGCATATTTTCATATTTACAGCTGCCTCTGTGGTGATGAAACTTCATCTATTTTCTGAAGGCGTTGGGGTGAGGGAATGGAGTGAGGATTGGAGAGCAGTGAGGACTGCTCTGGGAACAAAGTTGCTTCTATGGTTTCCAGATAACACGTTTTGAAGGACTGACGTCCAGTGAGTAGGGCTGAGAAAACACATTCCCAGTCTGCTTGCATAGGGTTGATGCTAAAACCAGGGACAGTTTACTTGAGCCTTAAGTTGGGAAAAATACCTGCTGTGGATGAAATAATGATGCATAATGGGGTTTTTTTAGATTAAATCTTGGGATGCTGATTTCTAGATGAGTAACAGTTAATGTTAGTTGTGCAGAATCAGTGGTCGTCTTCAGTAGTGGCTCCTGCCCTGGAGGGTTTGAGCTGCAGCCTTACCTCTTTAGCCCCATGTGCTGATCCTCCCTGCCTGCTCTTTGCAGACAGATGTTCCCATCCTGCAGTACTCCCATTTTCCCGGTGAGTAAGTGCTTGCACTAGAAACGTCGTTCACACAGGAAAGATGCACCGCACTGGGGCAGCCTGTGGATGTGTCCACAGAGCTGGGGAAGGTAACATATATCTTTTTCACCCTACTACAAATTGCGGAGCAGGATAGGTCGCTTCTTTCTCTGCACATCCCATGATGTGCATGCTGTTTTTCTGGTTTGGGACCTACAGGATATGCAAAGTGCTGACATTTAGATTTGCTATTCTCTTACACCCGGATACAGTTGTTCACCCTGCACAAAGTGGGTGTAACACCGTGTGAAGTTGGGCATTTCATTATGGACCACATGCAAAGCTAGGGGAAGTGCTTGTTTTTGTGACAAGGCTGTGGAGACTCAAGCTTCAGATGAGGAATGGATGTTAAACAGTGGTGCCTGCCTGTTTTATTAAAGCAAAACCTCTTTTGTGCTAAGGTGATATTCCTTCATTGTAGCCTTAAAGTAGGCATAATTGTGATTTAAGTCTTTTTTACACTAGCAGAAGTAATGTAAAGATTACTCAGTGCCATCAGGAACAGCCTTTGTACACTAGACAAAACGTCAGGAGATTTTCAGATAAGTAAAATTTGACTTGGCTGGTGTAGAGGAGCTTTTGGTAACTTGAAATCTGAAAGACAGTTAATTCTTGGTTGGTTTGTGGGTTTGGGTTTTTTTCATTGCCATTAAAATCTTTCCTATGTGTGTGAAATCAGCTAAACCTGTTGAAAATCATTTGGAAGTTTTTTCCTGACATGATAGATGATATGCACATTAGGTAATTGAAATCACACACGCTCCAGGAAGATACAACCTCACCTTTCCCATTTGCGGTGGGGCAGGATTGAACCTGTCTAAAACTATTTCATGCAGAGGGAGAATAAAGGAGGAAATGAATTACGGTTTTGAGTTGAAGGATTAGTTGTGGGATAATAGCGAACAACGAAACAACTTGGAAACAATGCTGCCGTCTCTTTTTAAAGAGTTTTATTAGCTTATGCTGATTTGTGAATTAGGAAAACCAAATTATGTGATGCAAGAAAGCAAGGAATGGCAATTAAAAACCTGCAGGAAAGGACTAGAAAAACTGTGATCTCTCACTGCCTGCTCTTCAAAGCAAGATGGGGAGAGCGTGACCTTTTCTTGGAATAAGTACAGGGTATTGCACAGAGCCAACTTCTGGTTTTCAGTTTTGCCAATTTGCAGTTGCTCGCTTGTACTATGGTTCTTATTTGTTGATTGCCCTGGGGTCCAGTTTTGGTAGCTAAATACTCCCAAGAAGTACTTCCATGCTCTTTGATTTGAGGTCTGTTCATCTCTCAATTATACTTCTAATCTGTCAACTCAATGTCCTTTTCAGCACTGAAAGGCAGGGCTATGCTGTGCTATTTGAATAACCATAATGCTGTGGGACCATGAAAAACAGCTTCCTTGCATAACACTTCCCATTTATAGCTGATTGGTAACTGTGTGTGCGATAACGATTCATTGATAATGTTGAAACTTCAATTGCAAAGCTTGGTTAAAACCTAGTTATACTGCAAACCAGCCTTCCTCTTTGGTCCCAAGTTATGACTCTTGCATGTTCCATGTCATGGCAGTCTGTCAGATCTGCATAGCAAAAAATTGTCCCAATTAGGAAATGAGTGCTCTGCTCCTCAGGTGAGGACTGTGCTTCAGGAAGCAGCGTATCTCCCTGTGTGTCCTGAAATTTGTGCCATGCTGTCTTTAAATCTTAAGCATAAAAATATCTGGAAACAGCTGCAGGCAGACATGCCTTGCCCCTTGCAGAAAGAAATGCCTACGGGTAAGGTCAAGTGAGCAAATTGTAGCAGATTAAACTAGTTTGTGACTTTACAGTGCATCATCTGCTCCATACTAACTGGCTGTGTGTGTCGTGCACCCCACAGTAAATACAAGGTCTCTCGCCCTTTTTTCCCTGAGAGGCTGGCTCCCTTGCTGCATGTCATCCTTTCTGTGAAACAAGAGTGCACGGAGAAGGAAATCTGCCACAGAGCATCACTGCACCATCTTGCACAGAGGCTGCTCATGACATGTTCCTGTGTCCACACACTGGCAGGGGTCTGCAAGACAAATTCCAGACCAATAGCAAGATAACTGCATAGTTAGCACACAGCGCTTTCAGCAATCACAGCCTTGTTTAGCTTGAACAGAACCAAAATCCTAATCCTGCTGGTTGAAGCTAGTGGAAGGACTTCCATTTCAGCCCAGTGTTACACACAGCTGACTCCAGGGAGGCTCAGAGGAGTGCTTGCAAGCAGGAGCTGCAAAATCTAGGATGAGAGACAAGGTGCATGTGGAATAAACTTCCCTGCACTTACTAAAAATAATTGGAAGCCATCTAATTTTGGGAGGAATGTTAAGTATTTCCTCATAATCCTTTGGAATCCATTTTCAGATTCCCCTAAATGTTGAATGACAAGAGATGAGTGTTGGGGGACTTTTTTGGAAATAATTGAAAAACAGAATTTTTAGGTTTTTTGATTGCCAAATTATTGGGAAAGAAAACAAATAATTTTCAAAATGCTGAAATGTTCCATTTTTACACTTAGAAACAAAAAGTTAACACTGAGAAACAAAATGTTTTGAGTATTCTGAGCTGGGTTATTTTTTTTTTTCCAATCTTGAGATTCAGTTAGTTTAAGGAAAAAATAAATTACTTGAAAATAAATTGGTTTGGGTTAAGCAAAATGTTGAGGCTTGACTTAAAAATAGGGTGGGGTTTTTTTTTCTGTTTTTGGTCTGCTTTCTAAAGTTAAAAAGCTTGTGAGATCGTGTCAGACGGTGTGCTTCTCTGTCAGATAAGCAGCAGAGACCCATTTTAGTAGAGGAGAGAAGCTGTTGACTGAAGTGCTGGAAGCCAGGGCCTGGGTCTCTGAAGGATCTTGAGGTTGCAGTGCCTCTGTCACACAGGAGCTATACTTCCAGCTCAGACCTTCTTAAGCTGGGAGGATATTTGTAGCAGGTGTCTTGCACTGCTACAATCCATCAGGGAGAGGACAAAGACGCATGTAACTAAGACTAGCAGTCGTCGTCGTCATTGCCAGTGTGTCTTGGAGAGTCTCAACCAGCTGGACGCTGGTTGACGGACGCTGTTCTGTGAGGGCTTAGCCTCATCCAGTAAATCCAGGAGTAGACTTACACCAAAGCTGGATCAGCTGGGCAAATCCTGGTTTGGGTTTTGGAAAGTTTTGTTATTGTTGTGTTGTGTATTCAACTAAAACAGACTGTCTCAGGCCTGTAAACTTTTTTGAATAGTTACCATTGCCTTGCCTTCCCTCTGCTGTTCACCCATGAACTACTCTTGTCCATCTGTCTGACTTTTTTCCTGCCTTCACATAGGGCGAGATTCATCTGCATGCTGCATCTGTAGCCATCTAATCTGAGCTCAGTGTCTAGACTCACTTTATGGAGGGAGAGAAGCAGACCTTTCTAGGGAGTGATTCATTCTGTCCTAAAGCAGATGCTTAAGATAGGTCAAATTAATCATTTTCTAGATTGCCTAGTCTCCTCCACTGAAAGTTAAGAGAGCTTGCTATGTCTCAGTGGTAGACTTTTGTCCTACACATGTGGGTTTTTTTTGGTTTGGGGACAGGGATTCCAGCATAGCACTGCTAGGATGGGATCTGTATGCACGAATCCTGAAATTACACGTGAAATGTTTGAGGAGCCTTATGTAAAGAAGATAGGAAAGGTTTGTGACACAAAGTGAAACTAAGAATTGGGACACCACAAGTAGACCACGGGAACCTGGATGAAGCAAAAAGCCCTGTGGGCCCTCTGGAAATATGCACTCTGTTTTAAGTATTCAGTGTGGGGTTCACATAAAAATGAAGCACAGCAGTTTTCCCAGACCCAGTAAAAAGGCTGAGGATAGTCTGATACCTTGTACAGTAAGTAAAAAAAATTAAGAGTTGGTCCTCAAAGAAATTCTGTCAAAAAATAAATATGAAAGAAATGCATGATATTAAAAGTCTCAGATGTGAAAAATACTTCCTACTGAGGAATAGCGAGTGTGGTGTGCGTTTGGTTTCAGTACTCCTCTGTGGCAGTATTACAGATAACCACAGAGATAGATAGGTGTTTGCATCCCCTTAGAGGAGTTCACTGAGAACAGAGATCTTCCTGTATGGATCTCTCTGCACACCGTGGTCTTTGTTTGCAGACACTTTTCAAAAGAACAACCCCAAGTAGTTTTTTTCTTCCTCTTGTTATGGCAACAGAAGTATCCAAGAGCTATTTTAATTATCTATCTGCCTCAGCAACTCTGAACTGGGTTTTAATTGTTGGTAATAAGTAGTACAGAGCAAATTACTCTTCCTATCCTAGATCAGTGTTTGACGTATGCTATGTACTGGAATCTCCATCCTGCGAGCTCATTGAAAATGCATTTGCTTCAAGGAGATGTAGGAATCAATTGTTCATTTGCTAAATAGCTCTATGAATTTTCCTCTTTTTATTCCTTGCTTTCCTTTCTTACTTTGTTTTGCTTTTATTTTACAGCTCTATCTTACTTTATTTGAAAGAAGAAAGCTAGTGAGGACCTGTGAGCAGTCCGGCACTTTCTAAGAAATCTGCATGCTAAAGGATAATCCAGAATTCCCCGAAGAAGAACACAGTGAATGTTGTGAGTTCCTAGCAGCAATAATGTATACTTGCAATTGTGTCTTTTGGGGTGGTAGTATCTGCACTCTTGTGTTTGCTCCCCATCCCTGTGATGTACTGAGCATCTTTTCGCTCTGCTGAAACCAAAGGCAGATGTGTTTGGGTTGGGCTGCAAAGCCAGACCTGAATTTCTCTCCCTCTCTCTTTTCTTCTTTCTTTTAATGTCTCCAAGGGCAGAATAGTGTTACCTAAGGAAAAATGCAGGGTTTCTTTTCCTTGGATTGCTACAATTATTTAACATACTACTGTCACTTTTTAGTTAAATATGTAAGCCTGCATTTGAAGGCCTTGTGACTGTGTAGCCTAACAAGAATAAAAAATTTTGTGGACAACAGTTCAGCAATCTACAGGTCAGATTCAGGAACTCTATACATGTTTATACAATGGTTGGAATTATTCTGCCACTTTCAAATTAGAGGAACGCCAAGGTTCCTCCGAGTCTTCCAAACTCTTATTGCTTTGGTCAGTTTGTTATATTAGTTTGAGTATTTTCAATACAAATGCTCTTCTCAGAGGTTTGTGTTCACGGGAACTGGAGTAGCACGCCTTTCAGAAGGAAACACAGTTGCATAACTAAGACTGCTTAAAAGAAACTGTTCCCATGAGGGATGGCTGAAGAGAAGGCATAAATATTTTCACGTTCATAGTTTTTTTGCCTGAAGCCCACTGCTTTTCTGAGTTGAAATGGGCAAACTTGCAGATCAAATGTAAACATCCTCACGAACAGAGAAAACAAGAATTCTCTGCCTGCCAGGTTTGAGAATAATCCTTGGTTTTGTCTTAAGAAGGAACCTTGGGAATTTCAAAATTAGGTAAGTTAGTATTTAAATCCTTAAGCCCAAAGTATGCAGTGGTCGTTCAGGATGTTAGTGATAAAACAGCTGCAGATTATTCCAGTTTGAGCAACGTAGTTTTTGCAGTTTCCATAAATTTAGTAAATGTAAATATATTTTGAGTGCTGGGCATGCCTTCTAGCTCCCTGGAAGTTAGACGCCCTACTTTGCTCTGCTTTTCCATTACGAGTTCAAGCTTTGGGAAGCAGATTGAGACAGATTCTAAGCAGTGCTGCTTTTCCAAGAGCCAGTTGCAAAATAGATGTTAGGGAAGACACTGAAAAATCTTCATCATCTCTCTCCTTTCCTGCATGCTTTGATCTACAGTGAAATAGTTAACAAAGCTGACATTTTGAGTTGTTAGTTACTAGTACCACTAAGCTGCTGAGTTAGTAATTTATTAAGATGAGTATGGGGCCTCTGAGACCCAGAGCATCTCACTGTCTTGTGTCTGAGCAGATGTGACCATGTCAGCTTATTCCCACACTTTAAAAGGCTTCTTCAAAACCTTTGAAGAAGCTTCGAAACCCCTTCGAAAGGGCTTACTTTGCACACTGACATCCTAGAGCAGAGGAGGACAGCCTTAAATAGTAACCATGATGATAATAATTGTTGATGATAATAATAATAACAATAATAATAAAAAACTGTCCTAGGATGCAAAGTGGTTGGGGTAACAGGAAATGTTTGTTCAAGATGTTGCAATCACCTCCACTGATTGCAAAAGCAGCATCACCTAATGCCGAGGAGAGAGGATAACATTCCCTGGGTCCTCTAAAGTATGTGGTGTGCCAGATCAGCTAGATAAATGGCATGAGAAAAGGAGGAGATCATCAGCCATTACAGGGAATGGAGTATCTGCTGAAAATGCTGTCGGTATGATTATTAGATTCTGACCTGTCCTAAACATGTAAAATGAGCCTGCTTGAAGCACAGCATGTTGGTCTGCTATTGTGGTGCCAAAGCCCCAAATTACACTCCTGAGGCCTGAGTTTGCACAGAAAAAGCAGCACTCTTCTCACCAGGTACGGATGGAACGAAGTTCCATTTTGAGAATGGCTCTCAACCTGGCATCCAGGGCCGGTTTCTTTCAGGGAGTCTTTCATAGGTGATGGAGAGGTCTTTAGAAGTTCCTTGAGAGCGTATTTTGTCACCTGGCTTCTGCTAGGAGGACAGCGCTACAAGGAGGCGGCAGTTGGCCAGGCTCCTCCTCTCCTCTCCCCTCCTCTCTTTCCTTTATCCTCTTGGGGAGTCAGGAATACCAGAGATGAGGAGGGATTATGTTTCTGCTGAAAGGAAATCCCAGCATACGGTGATTTTACTGAAAAATACTGCTCTGTCTTTCCTGAATGTTTGCAGGGTATCATCATGTTAAGATGTGCAGAAAGTGATCAGACCTTTCCCATTGTGAGTGGTAGCTGTTCTCATCCCTTCCACCGCCTCCTCCTGACACCCAGGCAAATTTCAGAGGAAGCGACGGCGGGGGGGAGTAGATTGGGACCTGTGTCTTGTATCCACCTAGAAACTGCCTGTTTACTAAACAGTACAAATGTCTCGCTTCCTTTCTCCTGCTCTCCTCATTTGGATGAAGCACATTTCTGGATTAGCAGAACTTGTACAAATCAAGTCCATACTCCCCTTTTGCAGAGAGAGAAAGGGATGTCAGAAGTATTTGTTAAGGAGGAACATTTATTTCACTTATCGAGGGGTAAAAACAAAGCCAGGCAAGGCTGCTTTGCTCTCAGAGGAGGGTACCTTGCAAATTCCAGCATACGGTTTTGTAATTTTCTGGTAAGATTTAGGTATCTGGAGGGTTTTTTTCCCATCCTGAAAACATATGCCGCAGCTTTTTTGGATTGCTAGCCGCACAAGCAGAAACACATTCTGACAGGAGCAATGAATAAACTCGTGTTCCTCACAGGCATTTCGTCAGTTTTTATTTTTTGGTGCTTATGCGAAAACCTCTGGCACGGTTTGTGGGAAATGGAAAATAAATCGCTAAATCCAGTATATGTCAATAACTGAAGCATTTTCAGTTGATCTCAAATCTATAGCTGTTATTTTGGGCAAACTGCAGATGGCAGGATAGTAAACATCCGTGCTTCTCGCTCCGACAGGCATTCTGTGCCTGCCTTCGGCGGGAACCCGCTGCCGTAAGGGCTGACCCCGGAGAGGCCCTTGAGGACTGTGGCCACACAAGGCTTAGCCCTGGTCCCATCCCATTTTTGAGCTGGTGCCTCCTTTCTCCATTCCTTGGTCCTCCTTGTGCCCCTTGCCCTGGTCATGTCTCATCCATACTCCTCTGGCTGCTAGCTGTTTTTCCTGGCACTTGGACCTGCGGCAGGGCTGGGAGCGACAGCTCCTGGAGCTGATGTCAGTGCTGCTTCCTGAGCTGCCTGGCTGGGCTGGCGGTGGCCCAGGCACACCCTCTCCCCAGAGCATCACCATCTCTGCTGCCCGCACTGCCACTGTGGCAGCCCCTCGGAGAGGAGGCATACACAAATGATGAAAATTGAACATTCGTGAGCCTTTTACACTGGTTTTCTGCGAGCAGCCATCTCCCACGCCTTGAGCCTCAACGCGGGGTTCGTGGCACAGTTGGAAGTGATGCCTAGTGACTGATTGAATGGTGATGAGCCATGCACACCATGGAAAAGCGATGGGAAGTTTTGACACGTGCAGCCTTAATGTTTCTGGACATCTTTGCTTTTGAATTGCTTTGGTATCAGTATGCTAAACCACTTCATATCTTTTTACAGAAATTACCAGGCTAGTGACAAAAGAGAGCGCTGCGTGTGTCCGTTCTTCCAAACAACTGCCCAGTACATGCCACTTAGTATTTATAGGGAGAGGGAAAAAGGGAAGAATCACTGTCATTTGAGAAATGTCTCTCAGAAGCGGCAGTAATTTATTCCCAGGCATTATTCTTCATTAAGAGCTACAGACAGCTGCAGCTTCCCTTTAAATAGAAATTGCACTCTGTAGGCATGCTATACATAGGGCTTCAGGTTTCTGACATTTCTCTGCCAAAAATCAGAAGTATTTCTCACCAAATAAATGTTTATTCAGAAAGTCTTATTTCCTGGCTTTTATTTCACGTCACATGCATCTGCCGGCCAGAGAAGAACGACTCAAGGCTGACGTTTGGGAGAGGAAACTGAAACAGTTTGGGTCCCTTGCAGGGCTTCAGAAAAAAATCTCTGACCATAAATCCGGGCCTTTGCTTTGGCAGTTTATTTTATCTGATGCACGTTGGCTTTTAAAAAGGACATTGCAGAAACACAGCAGAGCTACTGTGTCTGCGTGGAAGCAAAGCGGACAGTGTTAGGTGTTTCTGGGCATCAGGTCGGCTCACCCCCTTTCCCGGCCTTGAAGCCACCGTCTTCCAAGTGTGCGTGGGTGGCAAACCTGCCTTCGCGGCACACAGCAACTGAGCTGTTTCAGCAGCGGGGCATCCCCTGTATGGTCAGTGTATGGGCACCTACAGGCAGCATGCGAGGGCTGGGCTGTGCCTGCTTGCCCCTGCCACCCGCCAGAGAGGTGGCCAGGGTGGCTTTGAGTCCTGCAGAGGGACTGAGGATTTGAACAGCCAGGTCTAGTGGGAAATGTTCTTGCCTATGGCAGGGGGGTTGGAACTAGATGATCTTTAAGGTCCCTTCCAACCTAAACCATTCTATGATGAGGCTGTAAGCCACTAGTGCTCAGGGACTGTCACAGGGCCAAACAAATGACTTTTATTCATGTCTGGGCAGCTTCCCCAGATTTACGTACTTTCTTCTCCACACACCTGCAGGCTGGCTCCTCAACTCACAACTTCCTAACCTGTCTTTTCCAGCCTGGACTGCTGAGCTTCCTCCTTCTTTGTCTCCAGGGCTGATCTGCTGGATCTATACTTTCCATTCAGTGTGCCAGTCCCTACCACTCCAGTAGATGACTTTGGTGTCATACCAGCCCCAGTTGTTTGCCTTTTGTAATCTGTGGCTATGCTGTTCCTGTGAAATAGAAGATGTCTTCCTCCTCCCTGTATTCCCCCAGGTCTCCCCACACCCCTAAGTTTATTGCTTGCAGTATGCAATCTGTGTATTAAATTAATTTTAGTTAGGTTATTCATTACATTATTCTCTTACTTTCTTCTCGTCCGACAGAGCTTCCAGAGAACCGAGAAGTTGTAATTTCTCCAGGGCTAAAATCCAAGTCTTTGATAGGCAGGCATGATGCCTGGGGCCACTACATGTTGCTACCGGTTGTCAGCTTTGTAAAACTTACCCTGCAGAGCAAAGAAATCTGGGCACAAAGATTGTTCTTCTCTTTTACCATGGCAAGCTGTAGTTTCCCAGTCTGTTCTGCCTTCATTGTCTTCCAAGCAAATGGCTATAAGATTATGACTCCCATGTTTGGACTGAGAACAGCTTTTGCCTGAGCAAACAGATTTCTCTTTGGCAGTCACTTTAACTGCTGCCCCAGCTTTTTGCTGTCAGCTTTGTTTCGTGATTTGCCGTTGGAGAAGTCCAGGCAGTACTAGTGCATTGGAGCGAGTAAGTGAAACAAGGAAAGCAGGTGAATGCGTCTGTTAATGATTACAATACCAGGATGGTTGCAGTATGGTCCATGAGGGAAAAGCTTCTCCTGTAGTTCAACAGTGTCGTTTATGGTTGCTCTTATTTTTTAACTTGGTGATGTCAGATGGAGAAATTTCAGGTCCTTGCTTGCAGGACTTCTTGATCCAAGAGACTTGTAGTTTTAAACCAAGATGAAGCATTGGGAACCAAGCCCAGCCTTCACAGACAATAGCACGGCATGAAAGCTGCTCTAGTATTTTCAAGTTGTGTCTGGGGTGAAGCTGACCAAAACACAGGTGTCCTGTGCCTGTTAGAATATTTCTTTTGCCTCTCCTCCATTTCACTGTTCCTTTGTTGTACTGCTGCGTTAGTGAGCATCACTGGTGAGCTGGTTTGCTGCACCCACGATGACCCTAACAGTATCTAGTAGTCTGTCGATGCTTCTCTCAGTGCTGATCAAGTTGGTGGCAGCGGCAGCAGGAAGACAATATAAATTGAGCTCTCTGAGAGGGGAGGGTTTTTCCATTTTCTGTTTGGAGTGTGCATTTAAAAGAAAAAACTGCTGCTACTGGTAGGTTAGTTAAAAGAAATCACAAGCCCTTTGTAGCAGAATACTTTTCTGAACTATTTGTTCATTCAGATTTATTCTAGGTTTGTTTGCAGCCTGCTAGGCATGTTGACCCTGAATGCTTATGTTGGGAAGGAGTATTAGATACTCTGCAAGAAACTGGCAGTATTGATGCTATCAGTGTTCATTCTCAGTGAGTTTTATGTTTCTGGTTGTTAATCAGCATTGGTGTTTCCAGCTGCAGACACTGATGAATGTTTCAGAGGCACCTGATGGCACAGAGGTCAAGAGGAAGAAGATAAAGAAGCAAGTTGCCAGGATTGCTCTTAGCTTCTTTTTCTGTTGAGGTGTCAGAAGTACAGACAGGCTAAGGAAACCTGAGGTGCTGTACTCTTGTATTTATTTCTAATGGGTTCTCCTGGCAGGTCCTTAAATAATATTATGGCAAAATAAAGTTTATTGCACTAGTGCAAGTTATTACCAAGTTGTTGCACTAGTAATAGAGGAAATCTGTTTGGGGAGTGAGGGCCATATTAGATGAGGAGAGGAAGGTTATTTGTGGGTTTCTGTGCCAGGCAACCTTCAGTCAGAATTGGGGCAATGATTTATCAGTTCCCTTTGTCTCACTTCCAATATTTAGACTGCGGTGAATCCTGCTGAAGCATTACAATAGCTGTGCCACTTGAAAGAAGCTGGGCAAAATGTGGTTTGGCCTCCCTGATGGATGGACATTTGTGACCAGAGCTGCAGAGATTCCTTGCATTGGAGAGGTGTCCACAATGGAGGCAGCAGGCAAATTGTGCTTTAAGTCTTCAACTGCCACGAGTTTATCTCTCTGGCAGATAAAGCCTCTCTCCTCAACAGCTTGATTTAGTATTTCTGATGCAAATAGTTCACAAAAAGAAACCTCCGGTAACATGAACCTCTGATGAAGTAAAGTTGAGTTTGACATTCAAGGTGGAGCAACAGGAAGAGCACTGGAGGAGCTCATGTTCACAGTTAACGTGTTTTGGTTCTGTTTTACATTTGTGCTGTTTGTTTTCGTGTAAAACCATGCACCACGAGCAGCTTTGTTAAAGAATCAGCTTGTTATCAGGAAAAAGCAAAATAATGTCTCTTTGTCATTCAGTCTGCATCACGTACTGCTGCTGTTTAAGACAAGAAGGTCTTCATAACTCCTTTCCGAGTTAAGATATGTCCATTAGGTCCACAGTGAGAATCACCATGGTCCTTTTTCACTTTTACTAGATCCATTTAAATGTTTGTATAATTATCTTTATTGAACCTGAGGGATAGCCTGCAGAGTGATCAAGGAGATATAAGTACAAGCATTTCCTTCTTGTTATCATTGACTAGTTAAACCAGTTCAACAGAAGGGGCTTGGCTTAGTGAGCGAGCAGTCCTGCTGCTCCTGCTGACATTCATAGAAAGGGTGAGTGAGCTGCAGAGCTTTATATGTCTTCATTATAGGGTGAAGTCTCTTCTTAAATTAAATGAAGCAGGCAGTCTTCATTAGCTCCGGGTTTTCTTGTTGTTATTATTATTCTAATGTAATTATCACTTTTCTTCAGTCAGCCTTCTGCTTGCCTACTTACAAATAAACTCTTTCCATCTGGAGAGTATTTTCAGATGCGGAAGGTACAGTGAAGTAGTGAAACTATTGTTAGCACCCTGTTCTTCCTCTCTTTCTCTTCAACTACCTAGCATGCTATACAAGGAAATCGAAAAAACAAATATATGACAAACATAATAGGATCCTCCTCTCAAAAAAGATTATGCAAAGGAAGGCTGTTGAGTAGTTGCATAGAAAGAGGGAGAAAGCATCGTGTGTCAATCTGTAAGACCCCTGCAGTTCTTTGCTTCAAAAAAGCAGCATTAAGAACTGAGGAATTGCCCCACTCTGCTCTCGGATGACAAGACGCATTGCTTCAGCAGTGAGTAGTTCTTGGGCGTAATGAAATACCTGCTGACTGCGGGGAGTAAAAAAAGGCTCAGTCACGATGGGTACATCTATTTGTGCATCTGAGCCCTGTGCAGAGATTCCCAAGCTGACAAGGTGCTTTGCTCAGGCTAATTAGCCCTGCTTCTTCCCTTACATCCTCCCTGATTATGCTAATTAGGCTGAGCAGGGTGCTGCCTGACACTGGTGAGAGTCAAACAAGTGTGTCTCTCCAGCCTTGCCCTGCGGTGTCCTATAAATGTCTGAGCCCGCTCAGCACAAGCCCACGAGTCTGTGCCATGTGGTTGTGCAGCACAGGTATTTCCTGGAGTTTTATTTTATGTGCTATCGAGAATCACTCAACCTTGGGTGGTTTGCTGGGACTGCAGTAAAGGTACTAAGTGTTAGGGAAGATCTTGAACAACTAACTGCCTGTAGCCTCCTTGCTCTCAGAAAAACACATGCTGCTAGGAGTCTTCTGTCCTCTTCATTTTGTTGCATGTGAATGACATCCCTGTTTCTGGAGCTGGTGGTCTGGAGCTCCAAGGGAGGGGGCAGAAATACCCAGACAGACAATCAGAAATGATGGAACTGAAGAATAAAAGTGTGAAGAACTTGGACTTGCTGCTTTTCCTTCTATTTACATATGCAGGACTGGCAGAAAAACAGGCTGGCAGTTTGAATTAGATTGTGAAACCTTGCTAATTAGCTGTGCATTCCCCACTCCACCTCTCCCTTCTTCTTCCTTCCCAAGTGGGATTCTTGCAGAATGAATTGAGTGCAGGGATAGGCGACTTTCATAATTCGGTGTTTTAACATTAAATTCCATCTGTATAGCAATATAGGTAAGTTTGCTCTTGAGTACTGTTTCAAAGACATTAACTGAGCTTACAGAAGACAGGTTTTAGAAGAAACAATCAAAAAAACCCTGACAACCCCAAACTGACAACAAATAGAACTATTTCTGCTCATTATAGTAGAAATGTCTTTTTAGACTCCTGACTGTTCTTCCTCTGACTGGCACCTTCCTGAGAAATGCAGTTGAGAATGAATGCATATGTATACATACATACACACATGCCTATCTATATATACATTGATCTTAGTGAGCCTGGGAATGTAAAAGCAAGTGCAAAAACGTATGCTGGTTTTGGCAAGTTGTTTGTTTTAGTTGCACAGTTTCCTGATTTTCTTCATTTAAAAGGTACGTTAATGTTCTGTGTGTGAAGCCTGAAGTGTGATAGTTAGATCTCTTGTCAAAAGATGGATGTCCATGTTTCATTCCATATTGTGAAATGGTAGTCCTCAAAATATCATGTCAAGCCACTACCGTGAATAAATAGCTGCACTGTATTATTTTTGGGAGTAGCAGTTTCCAAGACAGTTGGTATGATCGCAGCCATTAAGTGAGTAAAAAGTGTCCGAAAGAGTAGAAAGAGCTTTGTTGACTGAAATGGCTGGGTCAGAGCTGAAAAGGAAGAGTTTGCTGTTCTAAAACATAGCAGACATTTTAGACATTCTTATCGGGATGCTTCAGTAACACAGTTGTGTGAAAGACTGATAAGGGAATGTGTGATAGCAGCCCTCATAATTTAAAGTGCCCGAACTTGGCACATTCTATGGTAATGTAAAATAGTAATAAATATAAATCTCGTGTTCTGGAATTCCCAGGTCTGCTTATTAGCAGATCAGTGTGTAAACACTGGCTCAGTGTGTCTAGTACTAGAAGGATGTGTTTTGTTCTTGCAAAGGGATATGTGCTGGCTCTGCACCCCTGGAGCATGTATAAAACAGGCTAGATTCAGACTGAGCTGTACTCCACATTTTCTAGAGGAAGTCTGTTTTCTATAAGCCACCCCTCAAAACAGTGTGTAGATAACTTTTGACTGTAATGCAGGTATTTCACCAGTTTTAAATTACAGCTATTAGTTACTGGTTTCACTTGAGCTGCCTAGTAAGATCTTGCCAGGAACTCCTTCACAGGACAACTCAATTGGAATTGCAGATTTCATGTTGCTCCTTGGTCAGATTGGGACTGGCAGTTTCCAGTTCACTCCCAGATCTGCACCCGTTAAATGCATAAAAATGCTTTAAAAGAGCAGGAAGAGCTTTGCTCGCTGAAACAATTGCATTGGGAATGAAAGTGGAGAGCAGCAGATGAAAGAGCACTGGACCACTAGTGACAAGGGACAAATCCCAGCATTTGCGCCCCCTAGCCCCTGTAGGCCCCATAGTAGCTGTTTTTCTGTTAAACTTGAGCTCTGATCCTGCTTGTTGACCTGTGCAAGCTGAAAAGGCTGCCTCGCATGTCAGAGCTGGAGCCTTGAAGCAGCAGAGAATGATGTTTATCCGTGGTCAAAGAGGGAAACCACCATGCCAACACAAAGCCTGTTGTCTGATGAGACCAGTGCTAAAGGTAACGTGTAAAGCAGCGGTGATTGCCTCTTCAGGAACGCAAATGGAAGCAGGATAAACGGCCCTTAATTGAGTTAGGGTTGGTATTTTAAGGCTTATGGCATAATGCATTTAAGCTCAATGAAGGCATTTCTTTCTAAGCGTTCCTTTAAGACTTCAAAATGTTGCAAAAAGCAAAGCAAACTATGTGATTGTGGTTGTGCAAAGCTGGTATGGTATCAGTGTAGCTGAAACTGAAATTGCTCTCACGTGAGTTCAGTCTCAGTGCCTGTATTGTGCAGGAAAAAAAGTGATTTGGTATAGAAAGTATTTTTTTATATTAAAATACCTCTTTTTGGTTCTGTGGTTTTTCTGCCTTTCCAGTTTTGTTTTGGTGAAGATGGTGTGGGGGACAAGGAGTTGCAGATTTATGATTGTTTGTCTGTAAACTGTCTTACTGGAATGGAGACTGTAGGAGGCTTTCTCATGGCTCTTAGTCAGACCAGTGCCTTATCTAAAATAGTATTTGACCCTTGGAGATGCCGCACGTGGCTCTCATCCAGCCTACCTGTCCGATCAGAGCAGAGCAGGCGGTATGATCGTGGTTGCAGCAGAGTGAGAGGAGCACGCATTTGGGGAACTATTCCCCTGTAGCAAACCGCTGCATTCTTGAAAATCTTCCCTTTCTGATAGCATCCTTTCACTTGTTTTATTTTAACATAGTTCAAAGGTGTACCAGGAAGGAGAATACAATATCGTGATGAAGGAAGTACAAAACGAAGGTAATGCTGTGTCCTGACATCACCACATGGTACTTCTTTTGACATTGCATTAATGTGCAATAACTTGTAGTGGTAGCTATGCAGCAGCTCAAAACAAACACTGCAAAAACTTTGATCTCAGGCAGTGTTTGTCACTACAAATGTAATTATCTGTGTGGACCATCAGTCTTAAGAATAGTAATAACAGCAGTGTGGGAGAGCTCGTGGTATTCCGTCTGAGGCATTTCTATCCTGCTGATGTCAAACAGGCTGACAGCAGGTAGGAGACTGATGGCAGAGGTCAAGTCTTGCTGGGCTCATTACTTGCCCTCTGTTTTATGGTGGAGCAGGGGAGAAATTATGTCCTTGATCTTTCAGCTGAAAACAGTAAGAAAGGAGGAGATAGAGAAGGAATAGTATGCAATTAGAGAAATAAAGTGACAATTCACACTGCTCTTTCATATAGTTTGTTGCATTAAAAAGTAAATTCAATAATTCCTGTCGTCTTGTTTTCTAAATTTTTTAGATTCAACTTAATAATGGTAGGAACATTCTTCCCTTGGTAAGTAGTAATTCTGATATGCAAAATATGAAACCTAAGGGATAAGACAAGGGAAATTGCATTGTTTTCATAAATAATGAATCGTTTAAATGATTCCTGATGGGTTACCAATTACTTTATCCTCTCACAAAGAAAAACGGTAGAATTTAGCCTTGGTAAGGTTTGGCCAAATAACGCTAAGCATGGTTAGATTTGAAGCGCAGCAGAAGCAATCATGGGTTTCTTAGAGTTGTTCCCCCAGGAGGTCGAGAAGAGTGGGTGAGCCAAAAGCTAATCCAAGCTAAGGTCTTGGATGGTGTTTGGATCAAAGCATTTAGCTCAGGTCATCATACAGATACGGTAGGTGCCCAGTCAGAAAGTTGGAGTTCAGATCCCACCTTCTCCCTTGCTCAGACTTCTTTGGATTTCTATTTTGGTTCTGACTTGTTTCTTAATTTAAGCAATCACCTTTGTAACATACGCTGGTTGCAGTAAGTCTTGTCCTATGCTGCCTTTTCATGAAATGCACCTACAGCACCTAGTGCGCTGAACATGGTAGGGGCAGGTGTTGCCTTTTGGAAGGAGAATTGCATTTCTTGGTTTTCTGTTGTACCTTTAAAATTCTTCCCTTTCCTTCCTGTCTGCAAAGAGACTAACTGGTGCTTATATGTTTGTATTACTCCTGCAGCCCTTTCCTCTCTTGCAGCCTGCGGTTTGGGATGACTCCAGTGGTAGGGCACCAACTTGCAATCAGGAGACATAGTGGCAGAGCCAGAAGGAAAAGCTATCTGATGGGTGACTTGAGGCGTGTCATGACCAGTCAGCGCTGCAGCCACAGAATGGAGATAATGATACTGATTCCACTCCTTGGTAAAGCATTATGAAATGTTGTCATGAGTATTTTTGCTCCAGAGCTGGGTGTCTTTAGCTTGGATTCCAAGGAAGTGAGGTGTGCGTGGTGGTGATGATATCTGTCTGTCTGCTTGTCCATCCCCGTTCCCCCCGCTTCCAAAACACTGAGTGTCTTGGCTAATTCCCACCGGATCTGGCAGGAAGTAGAAGTTGCAAAGAGAATTAAATTCCTACAATTTTTGTTGTTGTTGCTAAACTCAGCAGGCAGGGGAGGTGAGAGGCATGAGTTAGTGCTCATACTGAGGGGGAAGAGACAGCCGAGATCTGCCCTTCTTGCTAACTCTCTTTGGCAGTGGCCGACAGTGAGCTCCACTGCTGCATCCAGCAGGCTGTGGCAGCCCTTGCCCAGGTGCCAGGCCAGCAAGGCAGGATGTAGAACAAGGCTGGGCTTTTGGAGGATGCCAGAGGGAAGATGGTACAGAGACAGCAAAGATGCGGAGGGACAGCAGGGGTGTGGAGCACGAATCCTGCTCTCACATTGTTAGAATGGGACGTGCCTACTACAAGGGCTGTGACTCAGGTTACTCTTTGCAGTCCTGGTGGTGGGTTTGTTTCTGGCTGCTCTGAACATGCCGTCCTCATGTTCCTGGGGTGTTTTCACTCTTTTGCGCAGAGTTGGGTTCCGCTGCTGCAAGGAGGTCTGCATCTTTCCTGGCACCTTTGGCAAAGCTCTTGTGCTTGTTCCCCTCTATGCTGCTCATGTTTTACTTCTGCAGTAAATGCGAAGTTAGAGCTGCCTTCTGTCCCTGTAACTGTGGGGCTTCTCTCCATGTATCTCAAGGGGAAAAGCCTTCCCATTCTCATGAAGCAATTCTCTTTTTGTCCCTATTATACACATTTAATGTCTGGCGGGCCCTGTTTTCGGTGACTGCTGAATTTCTCCCTTGCACAGCTCTGTTTATGCCTCCAGAGTGCTGGCCTTTTTCTGCACAGGGCCTCTCACTTACTTGGCACAGCGCTCTGGTTTTGTATTGCTCTGTACATTGAAGGCAGCTACACAGTAGTACTAATAATCACAGGGGTGCAAATTTATTATCTCATGTTTAGTAACTCAGTGGGTGCACATGTTTATCTTGTACACTTGAGTGCTGTTTTTAAATAGTACTGTGTATACAATAGACAGATTTAAAGTTGACTAACCAAGAAAACATCCTCAAGGCTGAAAGAATAAGCATGAAAGATATGCAAGACTTGCAGCCTGGGTTTTAGCACTACTTTGTGTCTGGTGTGCTGATGTACATGGCTGTAGCAGTTAGAGGTCTCATTTATACACCCAGATAAAGCCAAGATAGTTTAAAGCAATCAGATTCATCTTGTATCTTGGAATAATGAGTTTATACTTTGCAAGAGAGATTTGAAAATAGATTTTTTTTTTTTAAAAAGGAATATTTAAGTAAGCATCATTCCAGTGAGAAGAAGGGACAGTTAAACAAGTAGCCACCTGACCACAGGCTCTGTGGCTTCTGCTAAGATAATTATATGAAGACTAAGACTCTTGAACAATCTTCAGGCCAGTTGTTTTCAACTATGTTAGTTTGGGTAGATTTAAAGTTCAGTTGCTTCGAAATGGAGAAGCCGTGACTGGGAAGGAACATGACTGGAAAGCATCAGTCATGGAAAAATTCTGTAGCCTAAAGTCAGCTTTGAAGTCTCTTGAGTCTTTTTATTGACTTCATGGACTTTAGATTAGATTGTCGGTACAGAAAGTCAAGATCAGACGTGTCTCTGAAATTATTATCCAGGGATTGTTTTATACGTTGTGTGTACTTTTAGGCATTAGGCTTGTAGGCCTTGGTCAAAGCCCATTTTGGCTAGGTATTTGAATACATAAATGGTAATAAAAAGGTTCTCCATACCAAAGAGGTCATAATGTGTCTGTGTATGTGTGTGTGCAGGAGAATGGAGATTTCAGAGGGTGTGTGCATTGGCTCGCAAATCAACCTACCTTTGCAATCATTTTGCAGATGGTAGCGTGGGCTGTTGCACCTAACTTGTCCAGGAAGACCATCTGACTTCTGGCTGCAAATCCCATCTTTGAATCAAAGGGAATTTGACTAGAATAGTTTCAGATCTTTGTCTATTAGCTCATACTTTATTATTAATTTAGTTTTATTTTCATGTACCTCCTCTTTGCGTTGAAGGAAGAGGTGCAGAAGACCTGTTTATGTAGATCACACCACATCAGTTTTCTTGGCAAGATGGGAGAGTTCCCTGCAATGCATTTTTAATGGATTTGCCCTTTTAAGTTCCCAGTGTCCAGACCTCGTGACTTCCTCCATTTCCCTTAAGGAGTTGTTGATAAGTCTTGTATCATAGTCAGCCTAATTTTCACTTTTTAAAATTTCCCATTAGTCTTAAGCTGTCCAAGACACCATCTGACATGTTGTCAGATGTCTCAGTCTGTCTCATACTGTCTGTCTTGGTCATTCATGATGTTGGATATATCAGCAGGGGTGGAAGCAGCAGTAATGGGATACTCCACATCATCTATCCCTTCAGTACATGCTGGGAAATGCTCCTAAGAAGCTGTCCACATGTAATGTCAAACCCCATGCCTTAACCAAAGGAGGGGGAATGTTCTCTGGACAGGCATTGAAACTTTGAGATGTTTAGGTTTATCTGAAGCAAAGTGACCAAACCTTTATTGTACTGGCTGATTGACATGGTGGTGCTGCACTTCGACATTTCTGAAGGCCTCATTTCATCACTCTGCCTTCAGTTTCCTTGTACTACTCTCAGTTGTTTCTTATTTTCCTGTCAGTCCTACATGCTCTCCCAATACTAAGTTTTCATTTCTTCCTTTTTATTTCCACATTAGACGGTAGAGTCACATCCCACATGGCTCTGCCATCTGGAACAACTTCCCTGACTCATACTCATTTTGTGTTTCAGCTTTATCCTTGGCCTCTATGTGTTAATCTTCCTTCTAATCAAACAATCACATTTTATGCCCAGAGACTTCCAGTTCTTCTCTGCTCTGTCTTTCTCCTCAAAACATGTAGCTTTTGCTACCCTTTGATACACAAGGTATATTGTGATTTGTGCATATTACTAAACAAGGATGACCTACTTTAGAGATACCTAATCACATACTCAAGTCTAATTCCTGTTCAGGACAACACTTCAGGGCACGCTTACCTTTCTAACACCCCCTTATCCCTTTGATTTCAATTGGCTTCACTAATTTAAAGTTAGGTACACATTTAAGTACTGTGAATATTATAAGGCCTCAGCTGTGAAACGTGTCTTTTATTTTTTTTAAAAAACCCAAAATCGAATGAAAGCATATTGCACAATCTGAAGATAATGAAAGATTTGAGCAGAGAAGTGAGATTTCAAATCTTATACTACATCTCCTTAAGTCTCATCTTGAAAACATCAAACATGCTGTAAAATCAAACAAAAATCCAGCAGCCTTGCTTTTCAGTCTGTTGACTCAAAACATTTTCTGCTGTACACTGAGATTTTCAGTAGTTGACACAGTTGCAGTTGTTCTTGCTAAATTAAGAATGTCTTATGCTTTCTGGGATTCCATAGTAGAACTGCTGAGTTGCAATACGTGCATAAAAAAATTGAGGTTAGTTTATTGAGTGGTTGAACACAACTTGCAATGCTACTGCTTTTCTCCTAGAGGCTCCCTTAAAGCTTCCATGAGATCAGGGGAAAATACAGCTAATAGCAAGCTGTGCCTGGGCACCACACAGTCCTGGCTTTGTGCGGAGCACGGCTTTGGCATCTGGAGTGGGAGCTCGGTGCGTATTAGCAGCAGTACATTCATTGACAGGGATCGCTGTCAGGGCAATGGAGGAACGCAGCTGTGTATTCTGTGAGCGCTCGATGCGGTCTCTCTCAGACTCACCGTGAGATCATGGAAGATCTGCTCAAACTTGTGTCTCAGACTAAGTCTTGGGTGTGAGGCACCGCAGTTGGTTAACTGTGCACTCACTTTTGAAATAAATGTAAGCTCAGTTGCAGAGCTCATACCCATTTTTCCCTATAATTGCCCTTGTCTTACCATTTCCTTCTAGGCAGAAGGTCTGTCCGGAGAGGACACGTAGTGACACACATCCGTCCTAGTTCATAAAAAGTGGGGAGTGGGGAGCAGTGCCTGGCTTCGGTGCAGCCGTTTAAAGGAGGCTCATTTAGAGTCCAACCAGTATTGAAATTGGCTGTCTTTGGGGAGAGCAGGTCATCTTCAGTGTGTGTCCCACCAAAAACCAAGGAGTGGATATGCATTCTCATTTGTCCCTAGGAGTAAAGCTGACCTGTTGTGTCTAAGCTGTACCTTAGGAGGTCATAGTGCTGCTCAAGAGAAGGAGCAGGGAAGCTACAGTCAAAGCAAAGTGGTTCAGACTGCTCTTACAGCCCACAAAAGTGAAGCTGCCAATTAATTTATTACGGAAACCTGCGTGGTGCAGCTGTGGCCCAACTTTGGGCAAGTCACTACAAAGAGGAGAGTTACACCATAGGTTGCAGAGTGTTTTCATGGGTTTCTCAAGGGTTTTTTGTTTGTTTTCATTTGGTTTAGGTTTTTTTGCTTGGTTTGCTGTCCCTACCTAAGCATCCAGCTGAAGTTCTTGCAGTCATGACCATCCTCTCCTTGCCTCAGATCACTGGGGAGCGATGCATTGACTTCTCGCTTGCTTCTGGAGTGATGACACAGGCAGCTTTGTAGCATGAGAATATTTTTGAAGCCTGAGTGTGGGTGTACGATTGTCAAAGTCAAGGGGGTTTTAGTATAGAATTTGAACCACAGTGCTGGGTTTGCCTTTGTCCTCCTTAAAATGAAGAAAGTAACTGAAGACTGTATAATGTTTGGTTCCTTGTGAATCACAGGGATTGTACGGCTAAAAGTGTATTTGCTAAAGTCCTTTTAAAATGCATTGCTTTTATCCCTCTCACATAGTTCCCTGTCCAGACTCCCATGAATTTCTACTTTTTTTACCTCTCTTAAGTGCTCAGTGGACGTTAAAAACCTTCCTGTGTGTGTAAGTGGAGCTGCTAATGCAAGTAAAAAAGACTCATGTATTCCTTTTCCCATTCATCACAGTTCTTGGAGATTTTAGTGGAAAATTCACCACCCAAGGACCAAACTAAGCCTCCTTCACAGCCTACAATGATTAGCCTGTGGGATTAAGCCAACGTGAATCAGTATTTTGGGGAATTTCTGAGAGGTTCTTTGTCCCCGGTGAAATCTCTTTTTACTCTGCTTCCCATTCTGCAGAAGGCATATTCCTCACACCAGCACTGCCATGCTCTTCGGTTCAGCAAATTTTTCCTTGGCATTGCACTTGCTGTTTTTGAACCACAAAATACTTTTAGGTAAAGTTATCATAATATAAACTGAAAATTGACAGGCTGAATAGTTGTGGTTAGTATGTGCTATAATGGTGATGACATGGGAAAATATGTTGTTTTTCTCCAGATGACTGTTTGAGGTTAGTTTTATACCATTTGTTCATGATGTGCCAGCTAAAATTATGAGAGCATGACTTTGAAGTAAGCAGGTTAATTTGATTATTTTTCTTTAAGCCTGATAAAGGCCTGTTGTCAAAGAATGGATGTTGTTGTTATTTTGGGATTTAAAAAGACTAGAGCCAGCCATTAAAAGGAGTACAAGGTTAAAAGGAGTAAATTCCTCCTTCCAAGAAGTTCATCTCACTGTATAATCTAACCAAAAGTATCTCATTCATGGGAGTAGCATGGGCAAAGCACAGCCCACAGGGGAAAATCTGGCACAGTTCTTCAGGTGTCTCTTCTTCAGCAGAAAATAGTAGTGTGAAAGGGGGAATGGGTAGCAGCAAGCAAAGCTGGTGCTTTCTGCTGGCGGCAGGAACGATATTTCATAGACCTTACGTACCTTTCCAGTATTCAAAATCAGAGTGGTACCACATCCTGCCAGGATGGCAGCTGAGCAGAGCTCCGCTTACACACTCCATCAGTTACGGGATGATCTGCTCGCACCAAACAATGTCACGGTGCTGAGTCAAGCAATAAGCGCCCTAAAGGACCACAGAAACATGTGCCCTGTTTGTAAGATACAAGCAAGAAAAGGATGCATTAGGCAGGAGGTGATGTTTGATGTTTTTGTATCTAATGATAAAAACAAAAGTGACTCAAATGTCACTTTCTTCCCAAACAGAAATCTTTTTGGTGTGGGCTGCCAGTCCGTGTTAGGAGTGATATGCAAAATATACAGAATTTGTGTGTGGCTAAATGATAGTTTCTTTTACTTTCATCTGCCTCCGTTTCGCTTTGTGCTGCAAGGTTGCAGTTGCATGTGAAAGGCTTGACATATTTAATGGGACCTTGAAACAGCTCCAGTGATCTGCAGCAAAGAGAAGCAGATGGAAGTAGAAGGATAGCAGGAGACACATTGACCCAACTTATATTTTGAAACCAAACCCTGCAGTTCTGGAAAAGTCCTTACTCCACCTGCTACACCAATGTGTGAGTTTGGAGTTTAAATCTGCTCCAGGGTCTTTGTGGTGTTTGGGCACAGGGAGGCAAGTTAGCTGTGGAGGAGCAGCCTTAAAGGTGAGTTTGCCTTCCTTCACCCCTCCTGAAATGCTGTGCTAAAATGAGGTTGTGAGGACAGCCCACTCAAGTGAATATTTTTCCAATGTGTCCATTTTTTCTCTGCTTGTATGGGCTAATCTTGGGTCTTTTTGGGGTATCAGGGAGTGGAGCATGTTGCCAACATTTTCCCTGCCACCTGACCACCCTAATTTTGTGTGGTACCCTTTAGCCCCAGCAAACATAAAGAGCATATGGTATGGAAGACTCGTTTATAAAACACCATCAAAGAACCAGAGGAAGAGATAGTCTTCTTAATCCTAATATTCTTCTAATTCTGATGGTCTTCTAATGACTCCTAGAGGCACCATTCCCTCTCTCAGCAATTCCTTCTTCACTTTTTTGCGTACCTTATGTCAGTACAGCCAGTACTCTGAAGAGTTTAATTTTAAGGCCCTAACTCACAAAAGCTCTCATTTTCCTTTCTTCTGATTAAATATTGTAAAATATTTGAATCTGTTCCAGTTAAAATAATGATAGCGTATTAATTAATATAATACTGTCTGACCAGTACAATTGTTTAATGAGGTTAAGCATACTTGGATAGAAATAAAAAGGCCAATTTATTCAAGGGCAATGAGGGGTTACGATCGTCCAAATGGTGACCTTTCAGGGTTGGCGTTTGTATGTAGATATAACAGCTAGCCACCTTTCTCAGGCAAATACCCTTCAAAGTTCACTACAAGGATAAATTGTGCTGTTACACATTGTGCATCTAAAATAAAAGGCAAGATTGTGACAATTTCCCGGTTCAGTTACTGACATGTATCTTCTCTCTTTTCTGGGGCCATCCACTCTACATGTGAGTTTTTGCATTCACTGGATGGTGGTCCTGTTTATAAGACAGAAACAAGAAAAGGCAGCAGGAGTAGGAGGGGATGTTTGTGTCTACGTGTGTAATGGTAAAAACAAAAGTGACTCAACTGTCACCTTCTTCCAAAATAGGAACCTTTTTGGTGTAGGCTGTAGATGGTAAGATGTAGTGGCTTAATGCACCTGCTTCACTTCAGCAAGACTAATGTGCTTCTAAGTTCCATGGCCTTGCTCCCAGTCTTTGGGGCAAGTACATGCATAACAGTTTGCAGGGACAGGGCCTTTGTCTCAGAATTGTGCTGGGAGGACATTCGTGCACATGCAGTGGGATATCAAGCCCAGTGGGATCCTGATCCTGACTGGGGCCTCTGGGCATAATGCTGTCATAAATTTTAAATAATAATAACAATAATGTAAAAAGTTAAATAAATGTGTCAAGTTAATTTTATGCTCCCCTCCCCTTAGGCAAATTAGCATAAATTGAATTTTTTAATAATTAGTCCAAGCAATTATCACTGAATAGATATACCTGTTTTCTGTGAATTGTGGTAATACATGGAGGACTGATCCTGCAAGGAGCAGAGAGGTTCCCAGACTGACCGGCAGGATAAGGTCCAATTGTCTGCTAGTCGTACGGGTACAATATGAACACATGCACTAGTAATTGAGTTAGTTATAGATTATATGTGTATTGCCAAACAGTTCAGTTTTGGTCACTTACATTTACAGTCTTAGAAAATAATGCACTGAACTGTCTTCTGCACTGGGCTTATTAAACTGTCGTAATAAACCATTTTACAATTCCAGGCAGCCCTTCGCCCTTCCCAAATGTATTGTAGAGCCTATTAACCAACACCTGTCAAGTTCAATTGAAATGTCTAAGTGGCCTGATCTACAGCGTCTGCTGCCGTGCCAGAGGAAGCAGGGCTCTCACAGCGTGCCAGCCGTGTCAAGTAATACACTCAGAGATGGGTATTGGGGAGCAAGGGGGCTTCAAGGAGCTCTTGGCTTGCCTTTGAACCTGGTGGATTTTGATAGTTACTAGTGAGGAAAAAGAAGGAAAAAAGAGGGTTGTATAAGGCAGGCAGCTTTTCTGTTCCCTGTTACCCGGATGTGGCATAAGACTCAGAACATTTCGAGTTTTTCTTTCTCTTTTTTTTCTCCTTTTTTTTCTTCAAGTTAAGATATGGAAGTGTAAACAGATCTTTTCCTCCGTTGCTGACTTGAATGAGGGCTGGCCCCTGGTACACGTGTGAAAATTGCTTGGCTAGGAAAGATCTAATGTTCGTTGTATCGTAGCTTTGGAGATAAAGTCCAAACTCCCTAGCTGCTTGTCTTGACAGAGAGTGCTGCTTGTATGGGTTCGCTTCCAGAAACTAAGCTTACAAAAAAGGAGAGGGGGGAAAATTAGCCCAGTAGCATCTCAGAAATGTTTGTGGAGCTTTTTTTGTTTCGTGTTCGGGGATTTTTTTCCCTTTTTTTAAAAATCGTGAACTCTGAATCAGAGAAGCCTCAGCAATTGGCGTGTTTGAATGCCAGCCAAGACACTAAACTGGCAGCCGTCCATTCTGATATCAATGTGAGTGAAATGTGTACTCAGTAACTGGATTCAGGCCCTTCATAGTTTGCAAGCAAATATTTCTGCTTTTGCAGATCAGATAAAAAACAGAAAAAGCTGTGCAGCACTCAGTATGTGAGAGAGAGAGGTCTGCACCTTTGCAAAGGGACTTTAACACTTCTGTGTCCCAGTCAAAGTCCTGTGCCTTATGTTGTCATGTTGAAGGCTGTGTTCTATTTCCAAAAAGCATTTAATTATGTCTTTTAATGTTTTAACTACTAAATCTGCCTTGCATAAAAGCTGTAAGTACCTCACAGTGGTTATAAGCAGTAGGAAAGTGAAATAAATAGGCATTTTGTAAAAAGGTTGTATGAAACCAATGGAAAGCTATGCAAATCAGCTATGATACAGCCAAATTTGCATTTTGTCCTGGGTTTAGTGATGATATGCACAGCATGATTTTGGCAGGCTTGCCTCTTGGGATGATGTATGCACTGGTGGTATGGCGCTGTAGGGTCAATTTAACAAGTGTAACGTGATTTTTCCATGCAGTTTCTCAGAACCACTGAGCAAGGTGCAGCAATAGCGACAGAGGAAATAAATTTTTAAGAGTAAATACATTTAGTAGTAGGAAAAAGTGTTACACAAATCTTCCACCTTGCCAGAAGAAGGTTAGCTGTTTTGTTTGGTGCTGCTCGACTTTACAAAGTGAATGCCTTCTGCTGTCTTACTTTTCTGGTTTTACTCTTTGGTTTAGAAAGCATCAGGATGAGGAGGTGATGTGGAGTTCTGGCACTGTGGGTGCTCAGATCATAAGAGCAATATACAGGGGCGGGTGACATGTTACAAGCAGCTGACAGTGCAGTTTCACAGCCTTTTTGTTCACTGAAGCAGTGGCAGCTCTAAAGACCTGTTGTTTTGCCCAGCTGAGAAGGAAAGTGGGAGAATACTTGAGATTTCTGGTGATAATAATGCCGTTATAGGGAGGATGACATGTAAACGCACTCTCAGAGCCATTTGCAGTCTGTTTTATTTTGGACAGACACATATGCTTTTTAAGCGTTGCTAGAAAGTACCTCTGAAATGACCTCACCTGCTTTTTCCTTCGTATACCTTTTGTTTCATTTAAGGAATTCTTTCAGTATATTGAATTGAAAGAAAAAATCAAATAAAAATAAGTCAGATTAATTGGAATTTTTTGGCATTGGCCTTCACATGGTGCAGGTTCTCTTGAGCCAGATATTTGAACACAAATTTGTTATCTTTTCTGCTGTGAAAATGGAACAAATAAAAATTTCTGTATATGCTTTGCCTGTCACAAGGGTGAATTTGCTCCAGCATTCCTTTCCGGTTCACTGGTGCTGTGTGACAGCTCCATCCTGTGGGACACTGGGCCCCTGAAAGAAGTGCTAGGTGTTTTCATTTCCCGTGCTGTGCTCTTACCTCCCTTGAAGGGCGTGAAGTGTCAGCCACTGACCTGCAGTAGGTTTTGCATTGGAGTCCTTCAGTGGCTGCTCAAGAACAGCCTGAGGGAAGCATCTCTCCTTAAGGCAGCAGGTAAGCAGCATCTCCCCTTAAGGCAGGGCTTATGCAGGAGTTCAGTACGTTTTTAACAAAGCACCTGGCTGTCCCAAATTTAAGCACAAGCATAAGTACTGTCTTCCTGTGACCTCAGCACACCCAGTGCTCTGTTACTTTGCCTTACAGAAACAGAAGGGAGTTTGGCTGCTTTCAAATGAAGTCTGCCAAAAAGAAAACCCAGCAGCCCAGCAAGCATCTTCATTTTTTTCCCCCTTGGCTTCTCTATAAATAGTGAAAACATTTTTCAGAGCAAGTTTAGTAAATGTGGTGAGTGAGCACTGTGATGCTGAGATATGTTTTGTGCTCCTGAATCTCATTGTAAGATGCTTGAGTGTAATTTAATTTGGGTATTTAAATGAGAGGAAGAGCGAGCGCTATGAAATCTCATCTGAGTTTTGTCATTGACTTCATGAGAAAGCCTTTGAGTGCATTTGGGAACAGTTTGGCTTCTCATTTAGCTGTATCATTGGATACATGTTGAAAGTTTTCCCTTCTTATCCTTGCCACACAGACAATCACGTCATTCTTGAAATGAATGCTCCTTTTGCTGTCCATATGCAAGAAATTATGCGAACATCTGTGTAAGTCGCAACATACAAGAAGGCAAATTCTTGGTGGCAGGCTGCA
Organism: Chionis minor; assembly: GCA_013398295.1. NCBI lineage: Eukaryota > Metazoa > Chordata > Aves > Charadriiformes > Chionidae > Chionis > Chionis minor. The sequence continues at coordinate 110,727 of VZSF01007665.1, read as the reverse complement.
GAGCCCATCTTTCAAACCCCTGTCTGCAGAGGGTCTGTGCGCAGCGATCAGCTTTGTTCTCACACCGCACGCTGACTGTCGGTTTCATGTTCCACCGCATTTTTTTTTCCACCGTTTTTTTTTTTCTCTTTTTTTTTTCAACTACCAAATGTATAGTTTCATTTTGGCAGCTGGTTTTACCAAGAAAATGGTATCAGAATTGTGTGGGATTTTGTGAGTCATTACCAGAAATACTGCAGTGGGTGGATTAGCCCCTTCAAAGTGGCTGCTCTGAGTGTTTTCGGGGTAGTAAGGTGCAGGGAAAATAGGGTCGCGTCGGCAATTTTTCACATGCACCCTTGGGAATACCCTTGGTGAGGGCGATGTCCTTGTTCTGTCAGCAGCTCTGCTGTTTCCCATTGGCACTAGAGGGAAGACGAGTGATGCTCCTCAGTCTCCCTGCAAAGAGAGTGTTTCTCGTGCCTGTCCTTGCGTGACAGGATACTGTAGCACAAAACACACACGTTTCAGCCGTGGGGCTGTGCAACACAAGCCTGTGATGTGAGAAGCCAGGGCAGCAGCGCATGCGGAAGCGCCCAGAAGGGCATGCTTAGGTGTCTTTGTTTCAGGTGTCCAGGCTTTCAAATCAGCCTTGCCAGGTTGTACCTGGGTTTGTTGCAGATTCCAACGCTTCTTCTTGCTGCCTCTCCAGCTATGAAATGCAGCCCTGTTTCCATCCCAGACCTCCTTGGAGAGCACTTACCCTCAAGTAAATCAAGGCCAAGTGCTGTCTCGTTGCTTTTAATGGCACAGTCCAGCCCTGTGTATCAGGGCTTTCGCCACCAGCCTGGTCTCACTGGAGCGACACATCCTTCCGGTTAACAGTCCATTTGTGGGACACTTGTAGAAATGTTTGCTGCTTTCCTCACATGGTGTACAGACGTTTCATCAAGGAAACCATTCGGAGGTCATGTGCCAGACTTCTTCAGAGTCCTGCTGCCTCCCAGCCAAAATTACTGGTCCTTGGAGGCCAGTGCCAGGAACCACCTCCCTGAGCCTGCAGTGCCCTGCTCTCTGGGACCCAAAGCACAGGGGTTTGCATTAGCACATCATTGGTCTCCTATGATTCATCCAAGCATTCAGCAGAGAAGTATCTTACCAGAATCACGTTTGTTTTGGGTAAAGGCTTTCCTGTTAAGTATCATAGTGTCCTGTGCACTTGAAAAAATATTTCCCCTTCCAAGAGATAATCAAAGCAATTCAAGAAGAATGTTTTGATGAAATCAAAACGGGAGTGGAGTGTCAGAGACCCATCTCCTGCCAGTATCCAGTTAATGCTTCTAATGAAGTGCAGCGCTCTGACACACAGCAGAAACCTGCTCTGATGCGTGATGGCTGGTTGTGCGTAATGCACTCCCAAGCATAATTTACAACAAATAAATACACAATGGCCTTCCCTGCTTCTTCCTATTGCTCTGCTGCTTTTCTTCTTTTTTTTTTTTTTTGCTTAGTTTGGGAATGTCAATGACAAACAAATAGTGATGGTGTTTCCAGCCAGCTCCTGGCCTGGGAGAGCGGTGGTGGGAGTAGGGTGCAGGTAGGTGGCTGCTCTGCAGCCTTACTATGTGAATTCAGAGCACAGCTGTCTCCTGCAAAAGTCATGCAGATGGGGACTGCTGGTCCTTCAGCTGGTCTCTCCAGACGGAGCTGCACTGAAGGCTGCAGAGCTGTTTGTGAGGAGGAACAACCTGGCTCTTAGTGGCAGAGATAAGCCAGGGCAGAGCAGCTGGCCAGCATCTCAGCTGCCTTCTCCGGAGTGAGGTGGGCAATGTGCAGCTCTGGTTGCTTTACCCGGTGTGTGTGCAAGCCCATAAAGTTGTTATCTGATAAGGTGGCATAGTACCTGATTGTGCTGTACTGCAGTCTCTGCAAAGTGTAAGTAAGATCTGTAGCCGTAGGTCCAAACTGAAGTAAGGGAAGGAGGCATACCTTGTAGTGAGATGGATCCCCCCTCCACACTTGGGCAGGCACATGCAAAACCCTCACACATGAACCGTATCAAGCAGTTGCTTGGTGTATCAAGTGAGGACCAGCCTCTCCTCCCCCTAAACCATCCTTGTAGCCCCTTTATGCTTCTGGCAGGTCATTTGTGTCGTGAGAAGGACAGGGTGGGTGTGCAAGGCAGGTCCTGTTGCAGTGGCACCAAAGACATGGGGTGAAGAGGAGCGGAAGGAGCGAGTGCTTGGTGTGCTGCTGGAGCTCAATAGCTTTGACTGCTTCACCAGGTCAGGTTTCCTTGTGGCTGCGCCTGACGCTGATGGCATTTCATCCCTGCCTTGATGTGAGTGGCAGCAAGATATGGCTGCTGCTGATGGGTGTGGGGAACAACTGCCTGTTTGCAAAGATTAAAAACCCATTTTCAACATGCTGCTGGAGCAGGTGTGGGGATTAGCCTGCCTCAGCACGGCCGCAGAGCAAGCTTGGTTGCAGCCTGCTGGGGCTTCTGTGAGTGAGGAGGTGGTGGTGGTGCTCGCTTGCGTGCCTGTGAGTGGGCTATGAATGAGAGTCAAGATGTGACTTTCACAAACGAAGATTGATGGGACGAGTCCTCCAGTGCCACCCTGGCTGTGGAGAGCTCTCATGCCAAGGCCTGGGACAGCACTGGCTCTGGGGGTGCAGTGTGGCAGGGAAGTGGTGGCCCATGTGGTCACTGTCCCAGCAGGGCTTGTGGTGGGAGAAGTTTTGAAATGACAGCAGTGGTAACAGCTCCCTTGATGAAGCAAACTGCTGCAGCTTCTTCAGAATGCTGGAGGCAGGGCAGGGCCAGGCACCGTCCTGGTCCTGGTCCTGGTCCTGATGGAAACCAGACCTTTGTGGAGGAGTGTCCTATCCTTTGTCATTACATGAGCCTTATGTGGAACTTATGTGTGGATTTAGGTGTGGCAAAGCCAACCTTTCCCCCCTGCACAGGTACAAACTAGCTGTGTGTTATGTGTGTACTGTAGGCCTGGTTTGTCTCATTTTTTTTCTTAATCCAAAGCATAGGCGTGATCTTGCACGCTCACAACGTGTGCACATACATACGTGTGCTTACCTGGCAAGTCCCGCTTAGACATAGGCCAGCCCCAGACCATTGAGTCTCTCCATTGACTGCAGCAGGCAGCGCTCCTTTCTGGAGCCAGGAGCTTCTCTGGTCAGCCCTGGGAGAGAGTATCTCTTGGTCCTGCAGTATGGCATCCCTGGTCCCCGATGCAGGACAGCATTTTAAGTGCATGCAAATGTGTGTTGTCACATTGCCCTTTGAGTCAGTGCCCTATCGTAGCATGGAATATTGCTCCTGTGTTTGAATATTATTTTTCATGAGGTAGTCAGTTGCATCATGCTCGGAAGCATAAATGCACACGCAAAAGATCTGCAGAGGCAGGTGGTAGCCTGTATTTTTCTTCTGTTTGCAGTTTTTAAATTAAAAAAAATCCTTTCAAGTTCTGCACTGTCAAGAATGTGGGTGTTTGGCTGAATGAAAGAAAAATAAAATAAACTTGCATAATAAACACACTAGTAAAATTGCAATTTCCCTAAACTGTGAGCATAAGTACAATCGCTTTTTGAGCTTGGTTTGCTTGGTTGCTTATCCAAGGTAGAGGAACAACTTTGGAAGAAAGTTTCCCCAGATACCTTGCCTTATTATAATTATGTTAATTATTAGCAACGTACATATTCCAGTTACAGCATGAAATACTACTTTCCAACAAAATCAGATCTTCTTTCTTTTACATCATGTCATATGTCAAGTATGGAACAAGAATCCAAAGGCCTTGGTTATATCTACATGTGGTTTTAATGTATTTATTTATTTAATAATGCTATTTTTTCTTTTTCAGCATTTTAAAATTGACTGCCTAGAGGTAGGCACCTGGATTTATATTTAGGGACTGAAGTAAGTGGGATGGCTTTCAAAGGTCCTACGTACCTGCAGCTCTTGGTGAATTAATTAAAAGCAGATGTTCTTTTTGGCAAGTTTGACCGAAACAAGTAGAAGATGCTGGGTGCCCAACACCTTTGAAACACTAGCAGCTTATTCAGATGCCTAAAGATGGAGTTCAGCATTTAAATTTAGGTGCACAAGCTAGAAAAATTTTATCCCGGTAATCACAACAGTCACTGTCCCCTCTGTCCTGAAGTGCTGTAGCAGAGATTCATCCGAAAAGCCGGAGGTTTGTACGTGGGAGTGAGCCAGGGACAGAGTATGTGTCTCACTGTGGTGGAAGTGAGCTCGGCTGCCTGCCTTATAGCACATGCAAATGAGGGTCAGATGGCTTGACAGTTGGTTATGAAACTAAATAGAAATTATGCAAAATGGGATTGATTTTGCACATATTTTTAGGTTTTGTCTTATAGGAGCTTGAATCTTTAATTAAAATACCAAAGAGGAAAAAAAAGTACAGGCAGCAACTGTTATGTTTCACATATATACTGGATGTAAAGTAATAGCCTGTTATGCTCTTTTTAGGGATCATTTTTATCCCATTGCAACTGAGAATATAAAGCCATCTTACAACTTGCCAGAAGTGACACCTGCTTTCGTACTTCCTAATAATTACTTTAGCTTTGACAGAAAGTACTTGGCAGGATGCATACAAATTACAACTCGCTTCGGGGTACAAATAATGTCATAATGACTTTAAGAGTTTCTCTTTATGCTCAGGATATTTGCATGTACATGTTTTGTTGGTACGAAGAGAGCAAGTGAAGAAGAATTTTGGGTGCCCTTTAACTTCTGAATAAAAATGTGTGTTGAATAGTGTAAGTATACAAATGGACTAGAAAAGGGAAATCAATACTAAGGTTTTCACTGGCTATTTGAGCATGCTTCCCCTCCCCGCTCCACCAACTCTGTTGCTATGAAAATGCCCTAGACATTTCCAAGAAATAAAATAACTTCTAATGCTAGATACTCACAGTTGTCCTGCTAGAGCAGAGAACTTGCCTACGGGTAGGTGGCATCAACCTGCAAGGACTTCTCTCCCTCTGCCCTGCCTTGCAGTGAGTGAGTGTTCAGTTTAAAAGTGCATTTGGATGTCGTATGTGCTGTTTTCCCCTGTTTTTTCTTGTTCTTGCTGCAGTTAAGTAGAACTTGAAGTCACATATATTTATCTATCTGCAAAATCAAGGTCTTTATAATATATCTGACCCCAAACTATAGCTAGGAAGTTAATCTTCTGCAGTAGCTGGTAGTTACTGAATAGCCTTGAAAGTATTCAGGTTTAAATGTGTTAAAGTATGTATTATATATAAAAGCTCATTTTGGGAGAAGGTGGCAGCTGCGCAGAGATCAGTGATGCAGTTGCCCAATATCAGCCCAGAGTCTCTGGTGGAGCGAAGATGTACTCCCACATCAGAGCGGCAGAAGTTTTGCCCTGCAGTCCAAAGGAGATTTTCCCTTCTCTGCATTATTTTATTGTCCAGTAGCAACCTGAGGTTCTAAAATGCTAAGGAAGGGGAATGTTGAGTTGGGTTTCCCTGTTCATATCTGCGACCTGTCTCCCTGCCCAGCTTTTATAGCAAAAAGGAGGCAAAGGAGAGGGCAAAGGGCAGATATAGGGTACTTTAAGCACTCACTGAACTGTTTCTGAAGGTGAGTTGAACAATTTCTGAAAACCAGAACATGAAGTCTCCATGTGAGCTTCCTTAAAGAACTGGAAGAGGAAAGCATCGGTAAATACACTACTTTCACAAGGCAGAAAGCAATCATGGAAAAGAGTTGGGGCTCAGGCAGTTTCTTATCTGAAAAAAAGTACAGTATGCTACTTTTCCACCTCTGTTAGGGGACTTAAAAAGACAAATGCCTTTTGCTTCCTGCCTGAAAGAGGCTAAGCTCTTTCTATAAAAAGAATGAATTTAGAAAACGTCTGGTGTGTTTCTGTGTGCGTGTGTATTAATCCATGTCTTTTATCAGACAGAGCTTTAGGAGATACAAAGTTCATATGTGCGTGGGGTTTTCATTACCAGAAAGACTTTGGCAAATTGTAGGGAATCCAGACAGCTGCAACAAAGGTGATTAATGGACTAGAGAAGAGAAGATTCAGAATTAAATACGTACGGTTTGTCTGAATGAAAGAGGGTGAAGGAACAGGGCGGTGTTAAAAATACCAGTCCTGCACTCAAGGGGTATAATAAGTATCTGAGTTTGGAAAAGAGTTGTTTTGGGTGGTCCAAGCAGCATGACTAGGAGTAACAGGATAAAATTCAGCACAGAAAATGTAGGCTGAAATCCAGAAACGCTTCCAGCTAGTAAGATCTGTTAGACTGTGGAGTAATCCCCGTCAGGAAGGGGTGGAAGCCACGTCGCTCGAGCCATTTGAACTAGAATGAACAAAGTCAGAGCTCTGCAAGTATGGCACAGGAGAGGTCCTGCATAGGGGAGGGGTTTGAGGGACGCCTTCGAGGTGTCCCCTCCTTCTTGCTGCATTATCTGTGGGTAGTGCCAACACTGACAATGGCTGGAAATAGCACAGAGATTTCTGAGAGTGCTGTATTTTTGCATATACTTGAATAGGGATTTCCTTGCGGAAACACAAAAATCCCTCTCTGTTCAGCTTTCTGCCCTGTAACTGTCTCTGCTTGTTGTACTTGTTAAAAAAACCCAAATAACCTAATGAAAGAGAGCAGAAGTTGCTTTACTGTAAAACTACCTAGTGACAAACTTTTTTATACTTCACTTGGAACAGGCTCTTCGGGTTGTTCTCGAAGGCTGAGGAAGAGCTGTTGGCAAGCTGCATACAGCCATTACAAGTGAGAATGACTGAGCAGAACAGGCCTGTTTTACTCATTCACTTTTCTGCTGTATCCAAGCAAGTCATAAGCTCTTAAATTCCACTTTTCATGTAGGGGCTTGGTCTCCACAGTTACGTCTGGTTTTTTGGATTGGGTGGTGGTTTTTTTTTTTGGACATAAAGTTAATTTTCCAGTGCATGGCTAGAAAGCTACGTGTATGTTGAAACCTAGAGGGTGTTGTAATAAGCCTGTAGGGTTTTTTAATGTTACTTACGTTCGTGGCATTGTATCCACCATAGTTTTTCCTTACTGCTAGGTTCTTTTTTGAAGAGTGGCATGTAAATGAAATGTTGATCTTTCTCTCCCCACACTGCTGTGACAGTGGGATTTTGGATTGCTGATGCTATACTGTCTTTGCTGCTACATAGGTAAACTAAAGAGCTAAAGCTGTCACCCCCTTCTTTTCATTTCCTTCAGGTCAGGTCCGTGCTATGAAATTTTAGAGAGAAAAGTCAGCTACTGGGACAGCCGTTAACCTGAAGCTTGCAGGGTTTGCATCCTCAGGTGCTTTTTGAGTAGGTAGGGGAGTGGATGCATAATTCCACACAATGTTCCCAATGCAGAGCTCCACTGCGGTGTGTGGACCAGGCTGGCAGCATCCTGCATCTGTAGCTGCCTGGTGTTTCAGTACTGTGTTTTCTCTCTCCAAGAGCCCCCTGAGCGGGGAAGAGGATTTGTGTGGCTTAGATGTCACAGCTGGGTTTTGTATGGTTTTCAGAATCTCTGAAAAGCAAGGTTAACGATTTCCCGCTGCCATCTAAGTACCAGAATGGAGATAGGGTACTGGACAGAAGTATATGTCAAGGTGTTGTTGAAACATTTATTTCCTTAGCAGGAAGTATTGATCCTTCAAACTATATTCTATTACAATGGCTTTATTTCTCCTATATTAAATGACTGATGCAGACTATATTTAATCAATTTGCGTGATGGATGTTGGTGAACCAACACAGCGGTTGGTCACTGTGCACATCTTAGTCTGCTGCTGGCTGGTTGGCTGCTTTCAGGAACCCAAAAATAGAGTTTGGCCTGAAAATCAAGGTTTTAAAGGTTTATTTTGTCACTTAGTAATACACTAGGCTTTGGTTGCCTCATTTACTCATTTTTTTATCGGTGTTTATCAGCTCGGAGTAATGCCTGCAAATAATGAACCATGCTTCTGTTTGTTAATATGCTTTTGTTGTTTTCATTGTTTGTAAGCCTGTTTCAAAGGAGTAGTTGGGGTCATCGCTCAGACAGCGTTGTATCTTCCTAAGTGTATGCTTGTAGAAAACAAAAGTGATTCAAAAATGGTTGGTAACCCTTTGAATGAAAGCTTGTGTTCCAGATCTGGGAGGAGAGTAGTGATTTTTTTCGGCCATGTTTGTGAGGTGTTCTTTGCTTTTTATTTGCTTTTAGAATTCATAATATAGTCAAGAAGCAGCTGAATTGAATCAGTGGTAAAAAAGAATAGAAATGGGAGCCATGTTTCCGCTAAGTCCTGAAGAATTCAACAGAAAATACGATCCTCCTTATATTATCTTGAGCTTTTTTGTAGGTAGTCCTGCTAGGCTCAGGTTCTGAGATAGTTTTTAAATGGTCTTGTTTGTCATTACAGTTAGATCTCAAAAGAATAATCTATGAAATGCATGTCTCCCCCATCCTTTGGTGAACTAATTTTAACCTAATGAATCAACTGCAGTGCTGCCTTCCTCGGCAGCCATTACAGAGGGCACGGTACAACATTTCTGTGTCACAGGCTTAACTTTCTCTTCAGAAGCCAGCCTCTTCGTCTCTGAATGAGTGAATGCTTTAGGGTATGGCAATACTTCCGTGTCCTCAGTGAAACTAGTTTCTTGGGTGGAAAAATTATTTAACTGGTAAGAGTGGGTTTGGATGGTTTGTAGGGGGTAGCTTCCCATTACTGCTAGCCTTGTTGCTCCTTCAGGGCCACCTTCTTCTCCCTAAGGAATTGGACAAGGGTTTTGGCATTTAGCGCTGCTGACAGCAGATCTGGAAGGTCAAGCATCCTGATTTTTCCCCCTTTGAAGGCTAAATGGAGCGTCTTGCCCCCTGGAGGGGGCATGAGAAGTCTCACCTGAGCATCTTTGCTGTGCAAGCATGACTTAGCTGGTGTGACTGCTTGGGCTGAGAGCTGGGAAGGCTCCACCTGGCCCTGGCCAGTAACACAGGAGCTTGTATTTCCAGGCTCCCTGTGGTTTTGCCAAAGCCTTCCTGCACAGGCACATTACCTGGGACTGCCTCTGTTCACTGTCTGTGGAGGTATGGGACTCTACAGAAGTGGAGGGCAACCCCTTTACCGGTATAACTCATCCCTCTTAGTTGGGGAGTTGAGTCCTGGTCCTTCAAAGGGTTTTGCCTGGGCAGGTTTGGTCTTGTACATGCCCAGAACATCAATTTGGTGAACAGGGACTTTTCAGTGACTAAGGCACACTGGAGGATGCAGTTTCTTACAGCACAGCAAAGAGGATAGAGAGCTTGCCTTTAGCTTTTGATAGAGGAAGGGAGTTGCACTTGGCTCCTCTTCCTGAAATACCCTGATCTCCAGCGCTATCAGTCTGACATTGTTCTCATCTGAAAGTTGCTTAAAACGTAGAGGAATAAAGGAGCAAGGAAGGTGCTCGGAGGGAAGTTGCCTATGTTTTGCTAACGACCCGTAATATGCAACGTGCTGTTTTGTAGATGGGGGTAAGCACACAAAGATTAAGAAGCACCAGAAAAATTGCAGTGGGTCAGCAGAATATTCTCGTAGAGATTCCCTCGCAGATTTAAGGGGCAGAGGAAGTGAGCAACAGCCAGCTCGGAGCTCGGCCTGACATTTGCGGGTGGTGTATTAACGAGTCTGGGTTGTAACTGTAAAGGTAAATGGGACACTGACACGGATGAAGTGGCACTAAGTGTAGAGCGAATCAGCCTCACATGGCAGCAGATCCCTTTAGGACTCATCAGCTGTGCCAAGTGTGAGACGAGAATCTTGGATGAGATATAAATGGTTCCACAGTAACTGTATTTCAAGAGTAAAGAGCAGGCACCAAAAGGTTATAGGAGAAGCAGGCAGAAATGTAAGAAGCCGAGGGATGATCATGAAGAGTGGAATTATGCAGCGGAGGGAAAACCCAGCACACCAGTAGTGATGAATAAAAATACATGTTTCAATGTATCATAAATAGTCTTCGCCTTTTACAAGCACACGCATTAACACATCTGTAATTACCAGCAGACTCACCTCAAAGAAGATGGTGTTACTCTTACTTTTCCATCACATTTAAATATTCAGATTTGTGAGAAGAGCTGAGGAGTTCTTCTGTGTTTCCTTGCACAGCTGTATATTGAAGGCTGCTTTAGCCAGTCTCTCCATCCTTCCACCTTCCCACAGTGTGAGTGGCATTTCTGTGTGCACCTGGGGACAGACTTCTTTCCCTGTATGCATGACTTCTCTGATAGAAAAGTTTGCACGTGTGTGCTTATATAAGGGTGTCTGTGTGCGGGAAGAATTGTCAAACCTGAAAATTACTTCTCTTTTTTTTTTTTTTCCCCAATGAGTTTCAGAATTAATTCTTAAAGCTTCAGTGCACATTAGAAAGACATTTAAAAAAGTGAAAAATTTCTGGATTTCAGACATGGAGTGTTCTTTTTCTTTTTGCCTTAACCCAAGGGAAAAAAGGACTGCATCTTATTTTTCTGTAGGAAAAAGAGTAATTGAGTTCCGGTATTTACTTCCAGAAAAGAAACAAATGCTTCTGAACACAGCATGTGCGGTTCCTTTTTTCATTGTGAGAGGGGGCTTTTTTAAGCATTTCAAAAGCTGGAGGTGTGATTAATGTAGGCATCATCTCATAGCTCTGGCACCAGCAGATCTCCGCTCCCGTCTTAGTACGACCAGGAGCTTGCTTGATGCGGTACGAAGAGGAGAGTAGCACTATACGAGTGATTTTTGCATGCAAGGAGATGACCTTTGTAAATCATTCAGGCTCTGTCCTGCATGAGTTCAGCAGCAACAGAAATAAGCAGAGTTTGGTGTTTGTTTTCTCTCTGGGATTGATCGTGGGTCTGTTGCCTGATGGTTTATACTGGTTTGAATGCTACTGGAGTTGTGCCCTGATACGTAAGGGAAAGTGCAAGGAGCATGGCCACCCTCACATGCGCTGCCAAAGTGGGGAGAAATATCCGTCTCTTGGTAGAATGTGATAAACTGAACCAGACCAGCATCTCTCTGCCTCTCCACCCATGACAGTGCAACAAAAAAGGGTAATAAAAAATTTATCCTGATCTGTTCTTGCACAGGAGCACAGTCCACAGCCTCCTGATAGGAAAGGAAAAAAATAATCACCGGGTTGAGCAGAGCCAGTGCCAGCGTGACCTATCCACACAGTTGGGAAAAGCTCCATGGGAGTGAAAGGAGGGAGCATGCTTTGCTTCTGACTGGAGTTTAAAATCTTTTATCTTTGGCTCACAAGGCTCAGAAGTAAATGGAGTAATCCTCATGGTTTGGCCATCCGTCCTGCATCCTCTGTGCGTGTGCTGTGGCAGAGAGGGCGGAAATTTGCTCGTTCTTTTTGCATTTAATGGTGCATCTTGAGAGACGGCTGCTTGCTGCCAGCCTCATGGGGCAGGACGAGCGTTACTGCTGTGTGCGCAGCCCTGGCTGGTGTGCTGGGCTGGCCCCACTGCCCTACACACCTCTCTACTGCACAGCTTTTTGTGGTAGACTGGGGAAGGGAGGAGGGAGCAGAGAACTGCAAATCCACGGCTGTTTCAAAGCAAAACCCGACCTTTGATTGCGTTTCCTGACAAGCTCTCTCGTGGGCAGTTTCGTATATAGTAGTTGCATGCTGTGGAGATAGTGTGCCCTTCAGGCGTGTTGGACTCAGTTGCACTCTTCCCCTTTGTGCAGTGTTGCTGGTTTGCTGGTTTGTTAGCTGCAGATTACAGACAAAAGCTTTTACAATTAGTATTTTAATGGGAGAGAAGAGGAGTGACATTGTGACCTGCTTACAAATGTGCCTGAGATCGTCTGGATTTCAGCCCACATTGGGGAGAGAGTGAAGTCCTGTTTCCTGGGGATTAGTCCAGAAAACTGCCTCTTGTTATCGGTTCTCACCATTTCAAGCCCAAGTGAGCATATTCTGATGTTTCCAGGTATTCAGGAAGCTTAAGCCTTCCAGTTGTCCGATTAAAGAAATTCCACATAGCGTGCGGATCGTTTCAGAGTCTGATGAAGCTGAGATTTCCGAAGCGCAGTATTTACAAGCCCTCCTGCTAGAGAAGTGGAGGAAGGAGCTTCATTCCAAGAAAAATGTAGGCTGGGTAATCTGACATCATTCAGAGTCACATCACCCTACACCCACCAGAATTCAAAGATAGAATGGAAATGGCATAATCTGTTCTCACGGTAACACTAATAGTACTGCTCCCGCAGTTCATTGTGCGTCGTCCCCACCCCACCATCACCACAATTAACATTTCTTGCAGTGACTTTGAAAAGTGTTGCCATAACAAGGTTGCTGATCAGCAACTACAAAAATCTTAACAAGGTACCTAATGGAGCTTTTTGTTTCCATTATTTCTGCTTAATATATTCTGAAAAAGTCAGGAGGTTTTAACCTTGCCTTCAGCTGCAATACCCTGGCATGTTTAATAGAATACCACTTCATTTGTACTGAAGCTAGCGTACGCTAAAAGGGCTTGGACACCCCTCTAATGTAGTCAGTCAAATTGGTGCCTGAAGCCAAAGAAAACGTATATCCGAACACATGTTTTCGGTCTTGAGCTAAAAAAAATGCACTTCATGTTGAATAGCCTCCTCCAAGTGCTGCAGTTAATAAGCCATGTTGTGTTTTTACTGGAAAAGTATGCTTCTAGCCAAGCATTCTTTGCATTTTTCCCAGGATTTAGTCATAAAATCACTTTAGACATATTGCAAGTATGAAATGTGTGCACATCAGATAAAGGGCAGCAATTTTTGTTTTGCTGTAAAGCTCCATGGAAACATTTTTATCACTGTCAAATGCATTATCCCAAGAAGTCTGGCCCCTTTCTTTACTGTTAACATCTAGCTGGATAAGAAAACACCGAGCGACAGAGACTGTGCTAACAAACCACAGGTGATGGTGGCCTGGTGAACAAACGCACAGCACCATCTCCATGAGTTTGGTGGCACCAGAATCTGAGCTGTGTCTGAGACACTCCTGTCTCAGACGCAGATACCTGGCACTAATAGCCGACCAGCGTGCAGATGTATGTGTTCAATCCTGGCTGCCTAATTCTACATGCATAAAAGAAGTGAGAAACCTGGAGACTTGCTGCACTATTTTAAGCATTATTATTTCAAGAAATGATTTACGCAAGCGAGAAAAGCCTCTAGCACAGTCGGCAGGCTCAGCCCTTCAAGGCGATTGCATCTCACAACATATTCTTGCAGCCCCCTCTGGCTGATGCTGTCAGCATCGTTGCGCTGCTCTGGAGCCAGCTGCAAAGTCCTGCTGATGGCTGGAGGAAACCTTCCCAGGGACAAGAGGGGCAGAGGGGAGTGAGATTCCTGGAGGGAACCTCTGCTAGTCAGCAGCAGTGAGGTTTTAAAAGAACAAGTGTATACGCGGTTTTATGTATCGGAATAGAGTGATCTAGCTATCAAACATATGTTCACACATACACAGTATACAGAGTAATGTGTATATACCACCTCGCCGAGCCAATCTGTGTTCTGAAGAAAAGAGATATTTAAAGCAACTCTGCAAATTTCATAGTGCTGGGAGAGACTAGCTGGGCTTGTCTCTGCGGGGACTTGCAGTAAAGCTGGTCTGATCTGCATTTCTTTGTGTATACAATTTGAGTATGTATTCGTGGTTAGCTGTATAAATGCTAAGAAACAGGCACATGGATTAGGAATACAGATGAAGGGGAAAAGTCCAAGGAACAAAGAGGGGTTACCCAGCCCAAAATCTAATTTGAACCCCATGAAGGTGTCATGGAGAGATGAAGTGCAGAAGGAGGTTATTTAAAAGCCATCCCCGTGGGTTAAGGGAGCCACTGGGAGCATTGAATCATCAACACCTCACATCCTCTTCGGGTTCAGCATCTTTCTCCTCACTTACTGTGGCAGGCAGATACCTGATGGGTTTGAGGATCAGGCAGGAGCCAGGAGAAAGCCAGGACTGATTGTGCCATGCTTGGGCTTTGCAGGGAGAGGGAGAGTGGAGGTGGCAGGGGGACAGCTACTTGTTTGTCAGCTCAGCCCGAAGGACTCGGGAAGCCCTGCTGTGCCCCAGTCATAGTACAGCGTGCTCACCACCTGCCCATGGTGAGTCATTCTTTTTGACAGATGAGTAAAACATCAGTGCTGTGATACTTGTTCTTAATCATCTTGGGAAAAGATTAGCTGATAGGTTTGGGGCCTTTTGCAACCAGCACATTTGTTGGTGAAACTTTAGCTACGGTGTAGCATGTCAGGGTAAATTTTACAGATATGTGTGGATCCAGGTTAGATGCTGAGTGCAGTTCTCACCTGGTGCAGAGGTCTATGATGGGAAAGTTAACAAAGTGTTTCTCAGCGTGCGGCATTCCCATACACAGCATAAAACAGAAATGTTGGTCATAACCCTTTCCTTCTGCCGTGGGAGCACCCTGTGAAGGAGCTGCCTCTGGTGTTCAGCTGGCCAGCAAGACTGCTCCCCTCCACCTCTGTCTTCCTGGGAAAAAAGCCAGTTTCTAAGCCTAGATCCCCTGAAACAGCCCCAAAGGGGAAGAGATGGAGCATGGGATCATCAGAGGGGGGTCTGCTGCACTGCAGCCATCTCTCTGCTCCCTGGTATCCTGTCCAGGATGTGCCTGCTGGAGCCTCCTGATGGAGGGCAGCTTTCCAGGGAGGATCTCTCACTTTGTTCTAGCCAGCCTTCACCAACAGGAGCGAAGTACCAGCAGAACTCGGAACAAAATCTCGAGGGCGAACATCACAATATCAGTGAGAGTAGTTGGGTTTTCCTTTGCAGGGTCGTATGCTGGGAATACAGTTACAGAGTTGCGTGTGGTTCGCCAGAGAGATCACGCTACATTCAGGTATCTCAGACAGAGCTGAGGTTTCTCCCATTACAAATCTCTGCATCTCCGTACTAGTTTACAACCTGAAATATTTGAGCACTTCACTTTTTTTGACAACTTGGCATTTCTCACCTGCATGCACTGTAGCAGCTTTCATAGAGGAGGAACTTTATTCCACTGCTGTCTTTCCTAACGCTTTTTTGTTGTTGTTGTTGTACCTAATCAGTCTTGCCGTGTTACTAAGAGCAACATCCCCATCGGCCAGTCAAAAAGCTGGAAGTCTTACATGGCCTGGTGAGTAGCTGGGCACAAAGCTCCCTTTCATGGCTTTGGCTGGCTGCATTACCAGCCATGCTGAGATCACAGTCCCGATAAAATGGTGTTGAAAGCACTGAGAGTTTCAGGCTTCGTGCTCTCTGCTGAAGGGATAATTTTAGAATGTTCTTCCCCTTGATAATAGCAATTTTACAGCAATGTAACTGTTGGATTTAAGAGTTAGATCAGTGTAAATGAAGGCAGAATCAGATCATTTCTTCTGAGGCAAAGAAGAAAACTCTTTATATCAGCAGTTATAAATGTATTAAAAAATCCAAATGTGCATACACACACAAAAATCTACATCCTCTTAAGGCAAGACTGTAAATAATTAATATAATACCTTCTTACAAATTAAATCTAGATATATTAAGTTAGTCAAGACATTTCAGATTAGTCCTGTTCTTTTTCTCTTATTTTGCTTCCTATACCCCCATGAATGCAGGTAGCTTCCACCTGCGTGAAAAGCAAACAAGCATTTTTCCTTCTGGTTTGAGCACTGCACTTTCAAAAGGATCTTACACCTCCCTTCCAGATTTCCAAGCATGTTTTTCTGGGGCTTTTTATTGTTTTTCTATTCAGATTTTTTTTGTGTTGCCGAAAAAGTAAAATGTGACACATTGTATCCACATTCCTAGGGGCAATTTTTGCAGCTCTTTGCAAATAAAGCGCTTTAAGACTTCTTCCAAGGTGATTGTACTAAACAAACGTAGTAAATAATCCTGAAATTGCAGTGCATCTCATTTACATTTGAATAGAATTACTTAGATGTGGAATGTCGGTGGTACAAGTGGCTCCAAGTGTGCTGTTTCAGGTTTTGTGTTCACTAATACAGGCAGCTTTATCACTTGCATGTATAAAAAGCATGACACTTTGAAAATAATATGAATCTCACTTGACTCTGCTCTTCTACAGCTGACTAAATTAGGCACCTAAATAAAGCTGGTCTGGTACTCCAAGGTGCTAAACAACCGTGGCCCCTTTTTAAGTAACAAGGAGATGCAGCTGCTTGGCCTGTCTAAAAATCAGGCATTTTTTTAGGGTCCTAAAAATGGATTTAGAAACCTAACTTAAGAATACAAGGTTCAAAATACTGGTCCAAGCAAAGGGCCAGTGATTCAGTGGATTCAGTGATGAACTAAACAGGGACACAGATGTGCTCCGATGTTTGTGCAGAGCTACCTGTTGTTACAGCAAGCCCTTCATGGAGCAGTACAGGACAGAAAAGGCCTTCTTCAAAATAGCATATTCACAGAGTTACAAAAGTTGTGGAGCGGATTCGAGGACCTGCAGTACCCAAAATCATTTTGCTTCTTGCAAATGGAGGTCATGAAGTAGAAGCCCCAAGTTCTGGTCTTTAAGGGCTTAAAGAAAAAGCACTTTTGCTTTCCCAGAACGTAACAGTTGCCTCTTAGCAGCATCCTTTTGCATCCTGGCTTTGCTACAGTAACGTGGCTCATCTTATCATGGGTGTGACCTAGAGGTAGATCATAGCTCTTTCTAGCCATAGTTCGGCTGAAGAAACCAGGTGAATTTGACGTCCTGTACCATGACCTGGATGCAGGGTCTGAAAAATCCTTGCCACAGTTTACTCTGTCTGCAGAGGTTTAGCAATTTTGCAATAGTTGATTTATTTTAAATTTTTAAATTTTTTTTTGCAGTAGATGAGGGTAAAGTGATATAGTACCCTAAAAATACCTCATGTGGGCAATTCAGTGGGTCTTTCAGAAGGCACTATATGTATTTGCATATGAGTTTTGGAAGTAGTACGTTTACCAGAGATAAAGTGAACCAGCTGTTGTGCTGTCTTTGTGATCTAGAGGTGGATTAGATGATGTGGTAGCGCAATGGCAAAACCTTCTGCTGTGTTGGTGATGTCCACCTAGTTCCCTGCTGCTGCCAGAGAGCCCTGGGCTGGGATACTGTTCCATGTGCATGAAGGCAGGAGCACTGGGTCCTCTGTAATGTAAGTTTGGTAGATACCATTTACATTAAAAGGGAGAAGAACAGTGATTACTGCTCGCAGCTACTTGTCAGCGAGCCCTCTGAACTTGTTAGATTTATCTCACTTATCTAAGCTGCGAGCAGACCCTGTGCACCAGTAACAGCAGCATTTATATGTCGTTTGCACAGCAGTGAAGTTTGAGACAACGTGACACTTAAATTATCATTCTGCTCATTGATAGGTAAGGACAGATGCTGTAGCGTATAGTAAACCCTTCCTGCATCTGCTGCTTTGTGGGATCCTGTGTACAGTGTTGTGATATGGCTAAGTGACCTGTAAACTCATACCGGATAAATGTGGCTAATAGCGGTGACTTAGCCCACCATTCCTTTGGGCATGTGTCATGTTAGTATTTCCAGAGGGAGGTCAGCAGGCTTAGATCCAGCGGGTGTGGAAGCGGACTTTGGGGATGAGTGTATGCCACTGACTGAATTCAGGGAGAAGCTCCGCTGGGGGTTATACAGTCATTGCACGCTTAAGGGATCAATGCTATGGCCTGTGCATTTCTGAATAATTGAAGAGATGTGGTCTTGGTCATGCAGCAGGTTCTTGAGCACCTACTGCTGGTGCGTTGACATGGGTAAGTTTTTCTGGCTGGGCTGATACGGATATATGAGCTTGTATTATGGCTGGAGTCTTCTTGCCTTAGCGTTACCAGAGAGTGTGCATACCTCCCTTGCTTTTGCCCTTATTTTGTCCTTTTTTTAAATTCATGCCCGCTCACGCAGCTGGGTTTAGATAGGGTGAAATGTTTTCAGATCATAGTTAGATTATGGGGAAGAAATAAACACAGAGTTGCATGCATAGCTTCGTTTTGTTTTAGGAGAAGAGTTTGAAAGATCTGAGAGTAAAATTTAGCACAGAATGTTTAGATTAAAAAAAAAAATACATATTCTTCGCTTGACTTGCCTTTGAGCATTTTCTTAAAAGTACTAAAAGAACTCTTTTAATGAAGCATCAAAATTGATTGTTTCTTGCCAGGAGGGATTGTCTTCAATCTTCAGATACTAAAGACTTCATGAGAACCACAAGAAGAGTATCTTCTTGAATCATTTACATTTTTCCTCCTTTGCAGGCTTATGTAACCATGCAGAAAATCTAATAATAAGTGTGCTATTAGTATCCAGTGTGGCACCTTCTGAGGTGTCATATTGTTACAAATAATGGTGCAGAAATGTTGTAGATGCAGAGAGCTTCTGTACATGGCTTATTTGACTAACCTTTATCAAAAAAGATCTTGGGCTGATTGAAACCGTCTTTGCTTCTGTTTTACTATTCTATTTTATTGTTTGAGGGAGGAAGAGCCTGGCTGCTCGCTTTTGTTTCTGTGAAGTCTGGCATGCTATTAATGGTATTGGAAGGAATAGGCTAGTGGCGGTACTCAGAACCAGGTGTCTTGCGGTCTTTTATTTTTACATCCACACCCACCCCTTCTTCACTCACCCACCTACAGGCTCTTGAGGATTAAACCTGACCTACAAGCATCCCTTTTTGGTTCTGGTCTCAAGTCCTTTGAATGGGGATTGTCAGCCTTGTGACAAACACTCACCCGGGCAAGGCTACCAGGCTGATCTGCTCATACGGCCTTGTCGGTGTGTTCAAACTCTTCTTGGCTCCACAGGCCTCACTGATGGGACTGCAGGCTTAGCTTGAAGATGGCAGCCTACTGAGCAGCAGCAAGTGACCTGCAGGGTCTTTTCTTCCCTGACTGTTGCAAGTGACTCCGTCTTTCTACTGTGAGCAACTCCTCTTTTTTTCTTTTTTTTTTTGGGGGGGGGGGCCGCTGTTCCTGTCACCCTGGTACCTCACCAGCAGCGATACCCACACCCAGAGCATCATCCCGTCCTTCACAGGTGACCACAGCATGCTCCCTCTCTAGGTAGTTCCCTTCCTCCTGGCATCTCTTCACCTGGTTTTGTGCAAGTTGTTCACTCAGTTGTTTCTCCGGGTGAATATTTAGAGCACAAGTCATCTCCTGTCTGGTTGTTACTAAGTGCTTTGAAGACACCATAAAAAAACTATAATAATGAAAAGTACGATGCTACTTTTGTGTAAATTACCTCTCAAAGCTGAGCCCTGAAAGAAGGGAGAGCATGAAAATGCTGTTGATGGTGTCTCTCTGCTTCTGGAGTACCGGTGCACTTTTCTTACCAAAAATGGTTTAGAAATGGTCCTAGTCACCAAAAAAAACCTCATGAAACCTCTAGGTATGTCAAATGTCAGCTGCCCCTGGATGCTTAACTTCTGTCCCTCCTTTGTTTGCACAGGGACGAGGTCCCTCATGAATGTCCCTTCCCGGGTTTGCTCAATGGCACTGCCTGGCACAGCATGGTGCCAGCCACCCCTTCCTGGCTGCAGCCTCCTTGTGCAGAGTTGCCCGTGCTGTTCCCCTGCTTGAGTCTTGCTAACAAATGAGGCAGTACCTTGGGAGCCATGCCATGGTCACCCCACAGCCTGTCTCACTTGCTGCAAGCCTTTACTCTTAAAAAGCTGACAGTCCCAGTTTTAAAAACGTGTTTAAATGCACGGGCCTAAGGCACAAGGGATGTAACCACAACCTCGTTCCCCATCAGTTTGGAGTAACTGATGCTGTGGGCTTGCAGGCTTCGCAGGGTGGTGATTGAGAGGGATGATTTGGGATAGGAGGTAACCTAACCATTGCCATCAATAACCATTCCTTGCTTTTATCACCCATGTCACTGAAAAAAAGTGTAACCCCCCCCAACCCAAAACATGCAAGAAAGAGCCTGGCTGTTTGCTGTAAGCTCACACGAAACAGCTAAGGAAAAGGGTGCATTTTTCAAAAGTGTTCGGTACCCCACATCAGCGTAGCAGTTCCAGTTTGGTGTATCGGACATGTTCATTATTATAACAGCAGATAGCATTCAGTAATATGTAAAAGATTGCACAGTGTAACTGGCCAGGGTTGGGTTACTGTTGTTTCTTCCTGTGTGTTTTCCTAGACAATTTAGCACTTTGTGGCAAGGACCTAATCCTGCAAGTTACTGAGCACCATGAAATCCCATTAAAGCCAGTGCATTCACCTCCTTGACAGATTGTAACTTTGTTTGATGCAGGTTGTGGTGGTGCTTTGGCAATAGAAATAAAGCTATTTTTAAAGGTTGTTGTGTTGTAGGCTTTTATAAAGCTGTACTCAGACAATGGATCTCTCTTAAATCTGTACTTCTCCCTGCTAATCCCGGAGACTTATTTCTTTTCCCTTTGGTGTTCTTTGCTTTGAATTTTTTCTTTTTCCTTAATAATGTATTTTCTTTCATGGCTTCTCCTAGTTCCTTAGCTTTGCAGCCCTTCTCTTACTTGGGTGGGTCTTTTTATGTCTTTGTTAGCTAGGGATCGTTTCCCAGCAGTGATAGCTATGGGACTCCTCAGGTCTCTGCCGCTGGAAATGCTCATTCAGAACTATATGGGATAATTTCCTGTCCCATTTCCCTTCTATTTTACTTTTAAACATCTGATAAGTTTGTTTACAGAAGCTAGGGTGGTTGATGCCAACCTAAAGAGGGGGTGTATTTACAGGCCAGTAGCACAGGGCGGGGGCTGAGCTGAGTGACTGCAACGCTCTCATGCTGGAAGTAATGGAGACAGAAGCCATTGCAAACTTCAGATCTAGAGCCCACACCAAGATTGAACCCTTCCTGGAAAAGCTTGGATTTTGCTGTTTAGGAGTCATTTAGCATAAGGTATTTGTACTATCGTCATATGTGTCTTTTCAATTTGTTTATGTCAGAAGGGTAGTGACTTACCTCAAAACTATCCTTCTGGTGTCATTTAGGTGCTTTACCAGGCCACTTTTCTGGAAAATTGTGAAACCTAGGCAGTAGAAATTGCTTTGCTGAACTGACAAAAGCCATTCTCCAGCCCTTGTAAAACGGTCCTTTGTAGGAAAACCTCTAGACTATCTAGGGACAGCAGTGCAACTCTTTCTTGTAGTTGCGAGCTACAGGCTTTTATATTGTGGATGCATGGCCGTGCATCTGTTCGTGCCATGGAGAGCTTGGTGGTGGAGGTGGATAGTAGCACTTCTGCAAGGGAAGAGCCAGCCCCTCGCATGCTGGAGGAAGAAGATTGCACTCCATCATATTTCTTCTGTGCTTGGGGTTTTGTCCCTTTTGCTTGCTGGTTAGACTCTATTGGCAAGGGGAGTGTGAGGTCAAGACTGTGCTGTTTATTTTGCTTCTCAGCTAACTGCAAAATAGAGCCTTGCCTCGCTGCAGCTTGCCAGGGACCAAACTTAATGGCCAGTGTTTTAATTTAAATGATGCCAGCTGTTAGGCAAATGACGTCAAGGGGACAGTTGGTCAGCCCTTCCTTCCAGCAGTTTGCTGTACATCCAAGGCTATTGACCCCTTGCTCACAGACGGCATGTGGTCAGTCAGTGGCTGGAGGGGAGCGCCTGTGCTGGGAGACCTGGGTGCTAAGTCCAGTGCATCCATGCACACTGCAGAAACCTTCCATCCTGGGAGAGGACCCGCTCTGTGGTGGTACTCCACACTGTTCCCTGAAGGTCCTTCTCCTCCCTGAGGTGCGGGGATTGTGTTTTGTGTTTTCTGAGGATGTGAAGAGTTGTCTATGTGGCTCTGGGAAAGGCTGATGGTGCTGGTTTAGGTTCAAGGCTGCTTTTCAGAAAACACAAGCATAAGGGCTTTGGTCATACATCCAGAAACAGAGGCATTCAAAGGAACAGGCTATCAGAAAGCTTTTGTCTTTTAACCCAGTTGTGTTTCTGCATCATGAAGATGATACAAGACTTGCCATGAGATGGAGTGATGAGAGACACTGTGTACCGGGAGCTCACGATCACTGCTAGGAAGCTGTGGGGAGGAGCAGCAGGCTCCTTCCCTTCACGGGTTTCACAAACAGGAGCTTTTCTGGTACTTGGTGATCATCACATTCCCTCTCCCGTGACAGGGGAGGAGGCTGCTCCCCTTTCAGCCTCTCCCACTCTTAAGCTGTTTATTCACATTAAGTGATGAGGAGGCTGGATCAGCGGTACTTCTCTGGTGTCCTTAGTTAACACAAGGATCTGGCAATTGTATCTCCGATTATTCTCTCACCATCCCTACATTTTAAAAATATTTCTCTTTAATTGCTGCTTTGTCAGCTGTGTAATATTGCACTGGGATCCAAAAGTGCTTGTTAAATAAGGGATTTGAGGCTGCAGGGGATTGAGCTGATCATTATGAGTCTGAGAATGGGACCTGTGAAGCATGTTATCTGAGGCCTCTGTGGATAGTTATATTAAATGAACGCTTTTGTGATAAACAGTTTTTTTCAAACTAATCAATTGTGTGAAAGCAGGGAGTAAGCCTTAGCAAGCTGGATAGTGAGGGCTGGAGAACCACAGCTGCTACCTGTTCCCATTGCAAAGCCATTAATGAGCAGTTAAAGACTATATCCCAGTCCAATGTTTTTAGATCCTTTCCTTTTTTGCATTGCCCTTGCTTAAAGGTGGCCCAGAAAAGAGGCCAATAGGCAGAAGGCATCAGAAAAATGGAGCAGGGAAGCAACGCTGTGCAGTTGTCCCAAGATGTCGTAAGGCTGCCATCATCCTTCCCAAGTTGCTTGCTCAGTGGAGGTGGTCCATGAAGGAAAGGAACTGCAGGAGAGGGATGGAGAGTGACAAGGCTGCAATACAAACCACAACTCCTGCCAAAAAGCAGTGTAACAGCCGTCATGCCTGCAAAAGGCGGTTTGCTTTGGGCACCTTTTCTTTCCTTTGTGTAGGGGATGTGTCAATTGATAGGCATTGATATGATGCTTTAGTGTATTGCTCAGGCCCATCGGGTCTGTGCCTTCCCTGCATATTACATTCTGGATCTTCTTGTGGGAAGCAGGTACAGCCCCGGCAGTGAATCAGCGTGCTGCTGGATACCACACAGAGTCAAATGGTAACTCTGAGGTCTGCAAACCGCACTGCTTCTATGGGACACCCCACTGAGAAGGCAGGAGGGGAGGCAGGGCACGCTGCCTGTGGGTAAAGAAGCAAGGAGCCCTGCCCCAGCAACATCAAGTTCATCCCTTGCTTGCTTTAATAATTGTTTTTCAAAGATCTATGCAAGTTGAGTTCTCTTGTATTTTTTCTTGATCATTATCTGTTCTTTAGAAAAGAAAAAATTGGTTTAGTGCCACCTTGGGTGAGGAGCAACTTGAGCTGTGCCCTCCCAGGCTCGCCTTGGCCGTACAGCCACAACAAGAAGCACAGTGTTAGGCAATTGCAGCTTCGTGCAGCATGGTGGGCACATCCATAGATCTGCCTTTTGCTGGGCTTTGGGAGGTAAGTTTTGGATGGGAAACAGCTGAGAAGGAGGCAAATCTGGAAGAGGTCTGGTGCAGCAGAAGACAGTAGCGGCTTTCAACAATCTCCTATGTAGGCACGAGATGCAGCCTGCCTTACAGGACTGACTGGCCAGCAGGAGCAGTGTGAGCCTGGGAGAAAAGGACCTAGGTAGGGGACACAAAAGCTGAGACGGGATATATGGGACTGCCCTGAGAGTATGAAGGTGGTGTCATCAGCCAAGGGGCAGTGGGCTCTACAGAGACCTAATTTCATTTACTCCTTGCATCAGGGCTAATAGCGTTTGTATTGTATCACCAGTGGGAGGTTATGGTCGAGGCTGATTCATGCCTTGTTTGCCTGAAGTGCTATGAACTATCCCTTTTTGCAGAGGGAGGAGGAGGAATGGGCAGGGGTGTGGGAACGCCCTCTTCACTTCGCAGGAAAAAATGTTACCCTGTGTAAGGTCTGGACTCCCCAGTGGCTGCAAAGGATGTCACATGTATGCTCTGTTGCTGATGACTATGGTTTCACCCCGCACAGGCATGACCCCTTTGGGGCAATAAAAAGCTAGTCTTCCTTCCCTTAAGCTGTCAGCGGGGTTTTTTTTTCTTTTTGGTTTGCTTTATCATTGTTTTCTCCATGAATGTAGAGGGTGCAGGCTTTTTCCACTCTAGTCCCTGTACACTTGGTGTGTGGGGCATGTATATATTTCTTCTGGCTATCTCCCTCTTGCATCTCTAATTTAGAGAAGGTACAGATTTGTAGCACAGCTGTGTGAATTCAGGGGGAAAAAATAGTGCTACCTGCCTCATGTGTTTTGTTTTCGTTGTGCACTGCTCAGCCAAGGCTTTCATGTGGCAGGAGTGGTGGAGTCTAATCAATGAAAACATAGCTGAAAAGATCACAGGGAAGTTTGCCTCAACGCCTTTCTTGCCTTCTAGAGATCTTCCAGACATGAGGGTGAGGTTTCAGGGGCACTGTTTCCTCTATCTGTACACAAAACTGGAAGATCCTGAGATAAATGAGTATAGAGCACTTTCATCATCTCTCCCCTTTTCTCATCTGGTGTGGCTTGGAAATGGCAGCTGTGGTCAGGCTAAGAGCTGGGAAGGAATGGGAGTTTTTTGCCTTCTGTAGCTAACCTGTTTTCTGTCCACAAGTTCATGATCTGTGCTCCTTTTTATTTGTTACAAAAGTAGACCTTATTTTTCTGCTGTGCGTGGCTCCAGA
The DNA here is from genome assembly GCA_013398295.1 of Chionis minor. Lineage (NCBI taxonomy): Eukaryota > Metazoa > Chordata > Aves > Charadriiformes > Chionidae > Chionis > Chionis minor. The sequence continues at coordinate 86,029 of VZSF01007665.1, read as the reverse complement.
CCTATCCAGAGGAAAAATGCAGTTGTTGGGACGTGTCACCCGACTGCTGTTAGCCCTGTGGGGTATGTCTTTGCTACGGTGGATACAGAGCTGATGCTGAGTAGAGGGACTGTGTAACTGTACTTCTCTTTTCACTTCCCAGGAAATCAATTTGACTTGCCATTTTGATTTCTTAAATCTGAAACAATAAACAGCTCCTGCCTTGTACTTAATAGTGCGAGGAGCAAGCAGCTTGTCCACGTGACAGTGCGGGAGGCTGTCAATGGAAGGATTTCTTCAGCCAGGCAGTCTGGAGGCAGCGCAGTTAATTTATTTTCTTCTCTGATCTGTGAACCCTCTCAGTCACTGGAGCATTGAGACCTTCAGCTGAACAGCATCCTGGGTCTGCCCTCGCACGCCTCCCCGTGACTGCCTGACCCCCAGATCTTCACTCCTCGCGTAGCTCAAGTGCCTGTGGTCCTGTGCCTAGGCTGTCCCCAGAAACAGCGCTGTTATAGCTGCAAGAGGTGACGACTGCAGACCTGGGAACTCCGTAATTTATGCTCCCCACGCAAACAAACATGCATATGCCATTCACACTCCTGGTGTATTAATAGTGACAGAGCAACATGTATTTTCCACAGGAGAATGCACCTGTTGAGGCTGTTCAAGGTCACCAAGTGCTGCAGTAATGATGCTTTACTGCTTTCTGCAGGCTCCAGTATGTCTTGAGGAGGGAGGGGAGGGTTTTTATTATGCCAAGAGGGGCTGCAGGTGGGCAGCCATCCAGACATTTCAAGTCCACTTGCTGGATTCATACACTCAGCCCAAGAAGGAGAACAGGTCGAGGAGCTGAGGTTGTTACCTGTTCTGGTCTAAATCTGGCATATGTGATAAGGTAAATGGAAGTCTCCTAGCAACTGAGGTCAGCTTTTGTTGTATGGTGTGTATGGCACTCCCCTGTGAGGTGCTCTGATAAATACATTTTGTTCCACAGTTCCGTATACCTGCAAGTCTGAAGCCACTGTTGCAATCGCTCTCACCCATTTTATAGGCCAGAAATGGGTTTTAATTAAACCTCTTCTGAGATTGTTTAAAAATTATCATATCCCCAGTCACCGGGCAAGTATCGCAAGGGCATGAAGGCTGCCCTTGTGTGCATCATGTGAAACAACATGAGCCAAACTTTGCCCAACATTAAGACTGAAAGCAACCACTGCTACGTCTAAGCAGTGGCTTACCCTCCTTCAGTGGCATTTGGGCATTATAGTATCCCATGGGTGTCAGAGGCTCTTAGACAGAGATTTCACATATATGATATTTCATGCATTTCCTTTTGCACAACAGAGTCTAGAGCCACCATACTTTAGAAACTTTAGAGAAACTGCTATGGGTTGACCTTGCAGAAAAGAAGAGAAGCAATGTCCTAGCTGTTTAATCTGGGCACCTTGGAGAAACAGTAGCTGTAAACTGGAAGGCTGTTTCTATCTGAAACATGCTAACTGGGGAGGAACTTCATACATGTCTCCTGGATGTGATCTGCCACCTAAAGAGACTAGACCCCCTAAAGAGACCAGAGCAGTTGTAAGTGGGTAGGGAGGAAAGGGAGAGCACCCTATGCCACCAGCTCCTTCCCACTGGACAACAATATTTGGAGTTCTGTCTGTTTATGATACTGGGTCGGGTCAGATGTGAAGAAACTGGGAGGAAATTATTTGGTGCACTCCACCTGCTAATGCTTACAGAGTTTTGGAGAATTTTACGTGGAAATTAATGGTAATCCTGTTGGCATTGCCACTGGCAGCAGCCTGGTCCTTGCAGGTGTGCACAGATCCAGAGTGGCATGGCCAGTGGAGGGCAGGCAACAGACTGGTGGGGAAATTGTCTCCAGGACCTGCAAACTGCCTGAGAGGCCCACACTTTTACTAGTAGTTAGGGGCCTTTGCTGAAGGGCTGATAGCTTTTTGTACCCCTCCAGGTTCCTGAATAGGCTGTCTTACAAGTTATCTCTTATTCTTTAGCCTTTCTAGTTTGGTTTTCCTTAGTTTTATTGTACTGTGAGGGGGCAAGATTTGACCTACAGGAATTCCACTGTTTCAAGGTAATTATCTAGGTCCTGTAGATTTTGATGATAGCGTTCAGCAGTTTATAAACACAGGCCATCTTTTAGTTCTCCACAGACCACATTATACAAATTAAACCTTTACTGCTGAACAAAAGGGATACTAACCAGATAAAACCAAGAGGAAGAACTGAGAGACCAGATTAAGAGAATTACATTCTTTGTCATTTCTATTCTTAACTCTTAGTAGAATTGGCACAAAATACCTCCTTTATATCCCCAAATGTTCAGCCTAAAGTTACTTAGAGAGAGAGCTGTGGGCACAATATACACCCTGTATTCCTCATTGTAGTTTCCATTGTGGCAATCCCTGCCGGTGTTTTCTATTCCTGAGTTTTATCAATCTGAGCAAGTCTGTTCCTGAGGCTCTGCTTAAAGGCAAAAGGGTGAAAGAACGTTATGTCTACAGACATGTCAGAAGAAATGGTTTCCAATGTGCTGTGGATCATTAATTTGGCTTCAAAGAAGTGTTTTATACTTTGGGATTTTACAGAGCAGCTGCATGGAGGATTTTTTACTATTGGACAGGGCATGTTCCCCACAAGGTAACCTTGTAAAGCATTTTCTCGACTAACAGGATTGCAGACAAACAGTTTCTTACCTTTATCCTCATGTTTTATCTCTGCTCTCCCTAAGAATCCCTCTTAATTCCTCGTTTGCTCTTCGGGGTGACATAAGGACAATGTACCCGAAGTGGAAGATGAGAGAAACGCAGTGTTAAAACAAACTGAAGCCAGGATGATTTGCCAGGACTGGGGAGATAACCCATGTGATCGCGGTCATTCACAAACATCAGGGGACAAGGTTCAGGAGTAAAATCTGTCATTAGTGAACCTGAAAGATAGCATCGCCTTGAAAGTACTTGAGTCAATCAGAAACTGCTAGAGTTTTCTACCAAGTGAGTTTTCAGTGACATCATCATCAATATTATTACGAGAAAACAGAATATCAGCAATTACTTTTCCATTTAAGGGGTTGAAAATACCTCGATTCTCTGTTAAAGTCAATTAAATGATGACATTAAATGATGTACAAAGGAACACTTTTTAAAATAAGTGATGATTTTTTGATGATGGATGAAACTTAACTCTTTCTGTTACTTTGCATGAAGGTGTGGTTTGGTTTTTTGTGGTTTGGTGGTGCGGGGTTTTTTTTGCTGGATGGCCCATGCCGATGCACTGAAAAGCTTGCAAGAACATTAAATGGAGTAGCGATGAGGATATTGCTGAAATTCAGTGCTGGTAACCAAACTGGCAGCAGCTACCAGCTGTCCACATCCCACCTCCCTCCTCTCCCCTGGTGTTCTGCTGGTGTTTTGAAGAGGATGTGTGCCTTTCCTCAACACCACAGTTTTCAATGTGACCTTTTAATGCACCCTAGTGCCAGTTTGCAGCATCCCCTGAAAAACTCAATGCGTTTGTTCCCATCTGTGGAGTGGAAGTAATAAAAAGAGTTCTCACTCTGCTGGGATGCAACGAGGTTATGCCATTAAAATTTGGAATAGGTTCTTTGTGATTTAAAGAGAGATATACATATTGTTACCCCCTGAGCAAACGGAGAGTTGGAAACAAGGTCTGAGAGTCCAGAGGCTAACCACTGAGCCATTCTTTCCAAAGAGAAAGTATTTTAAGTGCAGGGATTAAATTTAAAAAAACAACACACGCATGACCAGATAAATAGAAATAGCAAATAAAGCAAAAACTATCCTCTAGAGCTGTCAAGGTTCTGTAAACATTTTTTTTCATTTCTGCCCTTTCTCTGGAAACCCAGTTTGCCGTACTGCATTGTATAAAGTAGTGCTAAGGAAAAGACGTATTTGTTGCGTATGTTTGTTTGCTTAAAAAAAACAACCAAAGTGTACTCTTTCCAGCAAGTTTACAACATGCAACAGTCACAACTTCACTTGCTTCCCAGGAAACAGGTCTGTCACTTTGCTGTTGTACTAATGCGTGACACACGTAACTTGGGCTTGAGCTTGAATAAAGTTGTTTGGTTGCATGAGTGTCAGTTACATAACTCACTGCGTTCAACCTACTCACTGTGCAAAGCAGCGGGTTCACAGTCTCCATCCACTTAAATGTGACTTTTGCCTCCACACTCCCTCAGGTAGCCCTGCCAGGTACAGTGGCAACCAGGTCTGTGGTCTCAGTGGCCCAATTCAGCAGAGAATGTAAGCCTGCCCTTCCAGCTAAATCACTAAATATTCTCAGTGATGGGACTTTAAGCACGGCTGGTTCCCCATGGTTTCATGTTAGTAAGCACTGGAGTGGTTTGCTAGGTCCAGACCTAGAGAAACACCAGCTTTGATCTCTGCTCAAATGAGTTAAAGTCACTCAGGCAGCTGTTTTGTGCACAGAGATATTTGGTGACTGGACGTGTATTGCAAACATTGTGTTTGGGTGTGGGCAAAGGTTTCTACTAGGGAAAAAAATCATTACTAGATAAGGAAAAGATCTCAAAATTAAAATTGAGAATCATTCTGTTTATACTCTAAGGGCTACTATTTACTTTTATAGATTTGTTTATACAAGTTTTGAGGACAACTGCATTTTTATCATATGAATCTACCCGACTCCCGGCAAACTCCCCTAGAAGAATTCCTAAGAGTTTTCCTTAGGGCTGTTAAAAAAAGAAATAATAATAATAATAAAAAAGGGACAGGGCGGAGTACTTTAAGAGGTGGTACAGCTGTGCGAAATTGTGTTTGCATTTCCACCAAAGCTTAAGTAGTTGTAAATTATGCATATACATGGAACAAGCATAACCGGTGCTAAGAAACAGGGATATAATCATGTTTCGAACAGTTTCAAAACTGCACAGAAATTAGTGTTCCCTGCATGTGCTATTAACACTCAGATGTTCCTCCTCATGCAGTTGTTTCCCACACAGAACTCTTAAGATACTCTCTATAAGACACCATATTCCATGCAGGCTTCTGTTGGACACTGAGTTTCAATCTGTTATTTTATTACTAGGACCAACATAAATGGCATCCTGATCATAAGATACAAAGATGTAGTTTGTACTTAAAACTATTATCCTCTTCTGGAGAACCATGTTAGTGGCCAGGCAGCCGGCAGTGTCTTGATGCTGTGCCTGAAAAAACTTTTCTGGGGGGGAAACCTCCCAGGATAGGCCAGATGGCACGTGGCAAAATTCTGAACCTGACAGATTGCACCAAGGTTTTACCTTTCATTCCTCAGGGACCAGGATTTCATCCACGTTTCTGAATCCCGTGAAGCTGGGCAGCCCTGGGGAGGGTAGGAGCTCACTTACTGGAGGTGACTCAGCACCTTCTGGTCTCCCAGCGCATGCTCGTGTCTAGGAAGAGGGATAGCTGGAAAAAGAGTCTGAACTGGGGTGTCCATCCCACTGCTCAAAATTATTACGCATTCAGTGAGGCAAGGCAAGTGATTCCCCAAAAACAACAGGCATAAAAAGAAGGTTGTAAGCAGGAATGAGTTCCCTTCTCTTACCAACAGGTGTATGTACATTATGCACCACACCCCCATTGAGTTTGTGCCCAAACCTTCGCTAGTATGCTGGAGCAGCCAGCACTTGTCTCAGCAATGTAATTCAGTGGTCAAGAGCAGAAACTGCAGACCTTAGATGAGTCTACTTTTCTGTTGCTTTACACTGTTAATGCTTGTATTATTGTTATTATTATTATTATTATTACTTTCATAGTTTTTTACTTTCTGTGAGGTATCGGGTGTTGCCCATTGCCAGCAGCATGGGAGGCCAGATGTACTGTCATTGTGGGAGTGCTTATGAATTGACCGAAAATGAGCTCGCTTTGTTTTGCTGGAGGCATTGTGCAGAACAAGTGCCAGGTCATCTCTTTACCGAATGCTTGTGGTCTAAATGAGTAGAATAGGAAAAGGAAGCCAAAACTGACACAGCATAAAGTTGCAGGGGAAATATCCTAGGTTCTTAAAATTATGGTCCAATATCTCCTTCAGTCTTCAAAGAAAGGTCTTTATATAGTCACTAAAAAGCTGTTTGTCTCAGTAGTAATTCATTTAAAATCAGTAAATGGAAATAGATGTAGGGCAGTTATTGAGGATTTATTCATCATTGCATTCATTGATATATCTTCATTCATTTCTTACTGCATCTCTTCGTGTTTTAAAATTTAGACAAAAATAAAAATTCTAAGGATAGTTCATGCTGCTAGCTCATAATTGTAACAAGTATTTTATCATGTCTCTGCCATTGCTGAAAAACTGAATTCATCATCTCTGCAAAGTGGTTTCAGAAAAAACGTGATAGTCAATGGTATGCTGTCAAGGATGTGTTTCAACAGTAACCTACCGGGGATCACGATGATCTGAGAAAAAATATCCTCAAGAATCCATATGCACTGTCTAAATAAAATGTAGGTCGAATTAGCAGGAAAAGATGGAACTGACTTAATCTGGTTCTATTGTTTCTGAGCTGATGCTCTCCCAACTCATGAGAGATAGAGGGAAGCATAAATGCGAGTGCATTATGCACAGCTGGCCATGGTGAGAGGACTTCATAAAGCCTGTAGGCCCAGAGCAAGACCAGTGTGAGTTCATTTTTTCTGCACCAGACTTGGATCTTGGCTGCCCCGGAAGAAGACGCATCCCTAGGAGAGGAGTGAGACTTCTGCAGCTTTGACACAGTCAGACTTAGTGAAGGCCTAGGGAGATTTTAATACGACAAAATAAATGACCTTTTATCATAAGAGGCTGTTTTGAAAGTTTTATGGTGGATGTGTTGAGCCCTTGAAAATGGCCAGGTGGGTGGGAAGATGGCTTCTTTTCTGGCATTAATTAAATGAGGAATTTTGTGGTGGGGATGTGTGTTACATCTATAGACGGTAACTATAATTGTTAACTGTAATGGTTTACCCTTTGAGTTCCCAGCGGCACGCGTCCAGGGTCTGATGGCTGGGAAGTGCAGCTGTAGGCAAGGGCTCCTCTTTGACACATCACAAAGGCGGGCTGTTTGCTGTGCTGTTTCTCCAAACTAGATGGAGGGCTGTAGTGCTCATCTGTCCCTCTAGGGAGTTCTGGGAGTGATCAGTGTGTGTAAAGCAATGATGGCAGTAAGGAGAGGACTTGACAAAGATGGTGCTGGAAGGGTGCTGAGTATCAGCATCTCTTGGAGATAGAAGATTGTTCCCATGTAGGGTAAGGAGCTAGGTTAACACCCTGATGCTATGTTTAGGTCACTCAGGCCTCAGGCCCTGGGTGGGAAGGCCAGCTCCAGCCGGAGGCTGTCGTACTTGGCTGCGGTTAAATCTTTGTGATGATAAAAGCAGTCCTGGAAAGCATTGGGGTAGCATCTGCTCAACAGGAGACAATGAAAATTGAAAAGTCTGTGGTTGGACTGGCCTGGACCTCCTCTAGCTTCCTGATGCAGGAGCGCGGTTTGAGTGTCCTCACTGTGAGGTCCCTGCGTGCTTATCGGCATCCATCACTCATACGTGGAAGGAGGAAGCGAGAAGTGATTCAGTTTGCATCCGGGCCCCATAAGTGGCGCGTGCAACTGTGTGGTCTCTCCTCCGCCCGCGCATCACCTCCACTCAGCCTTGCCACGGTCATCCCCCATGTTCTATAAGCGCTTCTGGGGAGACTCCTGGTCTTCATTGTGTTATGCAAAATGTTTAGTCCGACACAGGTAACGTATCACGTTTAAGGAAAACTAAACTGCCCCCCTCCAGCAGTCTTTCCCTGGTGCCTGCCAGGTGGGAGGGAGAGACACTGATGAGGTGCGGGCAGAGCCACAGGTACCGGCAGCCAGTGACAGAACCAGCCTCACCTCCGGAGGCCGGTAGGCGGCCTGAGATTGGGAAGGGGGGGATGCTGGCGAAGGGAGATCTCCTGTTTCACAGCATGTGGATGGCGGGGCTGTAAGCTAGGACCGTCGGCTCCATCTCACCAGCTGGCTCGCTCAGCAGTTTTCACAGGAAGTGTGAAGAGAACACATTTTATGGGAGATATTTATCATTACCCTGTTCTGCTTAAATATAGCCTGTGTAGCAGGTTAGAGCTTGTTAGGCTTTTATCTTCTCGAGTTGGAGGATGATGTATTAATCCATGAGTGTTGCAGCCTCAAGTGAATTACAGAAAGTCATCCCCAGTGAGTAAAGATAAATGACATTTGGAAATTAACCCATTACATAGTCTCTTCCAATAAAGTGCTTACTAAAATACTAAATTGTAAATGAAGATGCTTTGGGTCTCATTTGAAAGTCAGAAAGACACTTATTTGTAATTTCAGTACTGGTTTTCTTTTTTTCTTTTTTTTTTTTTTTCCCCCTCAGCGATTTCAGCGGTAAGGTTTGGGATTGACAGTGAACGAAGTCTATTAATCCACTGAGCAGGCACAGCTGCTACAATGCAAGCTACTCTGCCCCGTTCCTGTGCTGCAGACTTTGCTGAGAAAGGGACGGTCCCAAGGGACGTGGTGTTAGCTCAGACTTTGCAGCATCCAACTACAAAAAAAGCCCCCAGCTGTTCAGCTCTTTATTGACCTGCACCTGCATTAATTCAGCTGGGTTTAACTGTTCATTTAGATGGATTTAAGGTGACCTGCTGGGTAACACAGACCCACTATAAACTTTCCTGCCAGCGTAGGTCTTCCAGCTTCAGCCCAGGATGCACCTTGAAGCTGAGCCTGGCTCAGATATTTTAAGAAAGAGAGCAATAATAGTGCTGACATGCACATTCATCCGTTGGTGTTACTAAAAGCTTGGCAGGCCGTGTCGTCTCTAGGTTTGTCGCTCCACACCAAAGTAATGGGATGGCACAGGGGTAGAAACATCCCTGTTTTTCCAAGGCAAGTCATTCTAGTTTTAAACCAATGTAAGGTGAACGCAAGTTTCATAGAGTCATCATTGGTGAGATTTGCTTTGGAGTAAATATGCCTGTGTAAATATCCTTGTTCCAGGCTAAGATCTGCATGCATGATTACAGAAAGCAAGAGACAAAGCATTTTCAAGAATTCCGTCTTCCAGCACACCCCATTGCTGTGGTGATGATGGCTTTTATTCTCGGCGCTGGACCGAGCCTGACAACATCAGCTAACTTCAGAGAGGCTGCCCAGCAGAAAGGACTTTCACTTCCAACCTGAGCTGGCTCCAAACCAAGGACCCAGAGGGCAGAGCCTCTCTTCCCATTATCTATCCTGTAAGGCATCAGAGCCAATTTCCCATTTTCTTTTAGTGCTAGCAGCTTGATGATAACAGAGAATTATTAAAGCTATATAATATTAAATATGATGGTAATTAGATAATCTCCTGTAACTGCCAAGCTGTGATTTTTAAAGACTGTTGTTCATCACTGGCTTTTTCTTCTCTGATGGCAAAGGACAGACTTTGTCTTCTCTGTTTTGCAAGTGCTGCTGCAGCATGAGTATAGCCTGTGCTCACGGAAGGAATTTGGTTTTGCTCATGTAATTGCTTTCATCCCATCCCGGTTCTGATTTTGCTGCAAGGCTCTCAGTTACCCTCATGTGAAGGGTGTTTGGAAGAGCACATATGGCCCATAGAAGCTTGGTGTCGCGCAGCATCACTTGAGGTGATGGGGCTTCTAGGAGGAGAGGGACTGCTCCACAGGGAGGGCACAGGTTTGATTTGGAGACTGGCTCAGGTTGTCCTTTTGAATAAGCATAGAAACGACTCAAGCAATAACATACCCAAATAATTTCGGACTTGAGGTTGTTGGATGTTTTAGAGGTGTTATAGAAGCAAAATGAGGCCTGCGCTTACTGAAACCTTTGACATACCGTTTTACAAGGGAAATACCTAAAAGTCTGTTTTGCTCTTATAGTTGGTTTCATTGGCACTTGGCTTGTGTGCTGCTGCTGTGATTTGATTTATTAATGAATTCCTAGTATAAGGAAGGCCTGATCTTGTTCCCATTGCAATAAACAAATTCTAGCAGTAAAGGAGCAAGAAAGTTAGGTAGTAACTCTCAAGAAGTGTTTTATTAGTTTTATTATCTGACTAGAATCATCCTCGTTGTGTTAGCTCCTCTGCATCCAATGTCTTCCAGGCCACATTCTGCAGGTAGGAAATGAAGAAAAAGGAGAGGTGGTCTTGCATCATCTCTTCTCTTTAAAGATTATACTTTAAGATTATACATTCAATCCAAACCAAATGCAATTCACACGTGTTTTTAACATTGTTTAGCCGTTCAGCAGTAGTTGTTTTAGTAGTTCAGCAGTATGAGTTTTTACAGACATTTTGTACTCACCTGCCTATGAAGTGTGGATTCTCTGCAACAAATGTGAACAGAATAACCCCCCCTTTGAAAGGGTACAGGAAAGCTCTTTCACCACTGGTTTATGTGGTTAAAATGTGAATGACGCAAAACCAATCAACCTTAAGAACACATTGAAGATATAAATTAATGCCCATATAAGCCTGCCAGCCTTCTCAGTGTGTTTTCTGTAGGCTTAAAATTGGGTGTGGGAACAGACAGGACAGAGCAAAACTTTTTTAGAGTGACACAATAAACACTTCATAGCAATCGTATTCATGTTTAATGAAAGACTGTATTAGTGTCGTTCTGCTGTTGTGGGCATCAGTGAGAAGGGATGTAATCCACAGTACTTTTTTTGGCCTTTAGTAATTTTTTCCTAGAGTCAGAAATGACTGAGTGCACAGTCTCAGTTCTGACTCAGTCTCATGCTGTTAGTGATAGTGGCATTTTAACTGGTATTGAAGCAAGGACAGAAACGAACATTTAAAAGCAACCAAGAATGACAGAAATGCTAAGATGAGGAGAATAAAGAAGAAAAATGCTAAAACAGTAGTTCAGAAAAGAACAGAGTGGGGAGGGAATAATTTTAGACCAGAACTATAGAAACAATACTTGACCACAGACTGAAAATTGGGAAAGCTGCTATTTCTTGTCAGACTGTCTTGATTTTGAGGCTAAGCTGCTGAGCGACAATTTTCCTCTAGTCTGATCCTGTGTCTTTTAATTAACCAGGGTTGTCATCCACATCTTTCCGATTTGATGTGAGCAGGAGCTCGTCTCTGTTGATTTGCTCAACACTCTGCATGCAGAAAGCAGCAGCTGCTGCTGGTGATCCCAGGGCTGATTTGTCTGCATCTTCCGCTGGAAATGTTTCCATAAATGAAGCAGGCTGTACGAAGAGGCACCTAGTCTAATTGGAGCATTAGGTCTGTGCCGTAGGTGGTATGCAGGTGGTTTTTTGTTGGTTTTCTGTCAGCTGGTAGTTTATCTGTGACACGTGTGGGGTTTTGATGGATGTAGGTAGTGCAACTGCATGGAAGAGCCGGTACGTGCTGGTGCAGTGTGGCCATGCTGCAGCTTCCAGTGTTTTCAGAGCGTTTTGCTCCCCTTGGGCTCTCACACATCGTGCACTTTGAGTAGCAGCTACCATGGACCTCAGCAGGGGTCCTGGGCAAGATCTCGAGCGAGGTGATACAGACGAGTTGTTAGTTATGTTATCCCCACCTTCGTAGCTCCTCACTGGAGTGGTTTCAGCACAGTTGTGCTGAGTGGTGTCTCAAAGCATAGCTGTCAAAATCACCTGCTAAAATCTGTAATTTTTGAGAGTCTTCCAACATTTTCAGTGGATAGGTGTAACAGGCATATTCCCATCCTTGCCAGCAGCCCACTAGTGAACTGAAATTGTACAAGGTTTCGCTGATAAAGCTGTAGCAATGCAGCCCATGTGAGAAATGCAGTTCGGACCACCAGAAGACCTCCTCATCAGCCCACTTCTCCAAACAATAAAAGGCAAGGTATCCTCATGCTGACATCCAGGAAGTGCTGTGGTGTGCCTTCTGTTAGCCATGTGTGCAACTTGCAGCAGCAGCTCAAGCAATGTATATGTAGGAGACGTCTTCTCTCCCCACTGAAGGTGATGGACCAGAAACTATGGCTTCTGCTGAGATGCTGCAGCTCCTTCATCCACAATTCACCAGACAGGCCAGCAGTTTCCTTCCCTCTCTTTCTTCTTTTCCCTCATATTAAACCACTGTGGTAGCTGTCATCTCAACCCGGCTGTACATCAGTGAAGCTACTGTGCTGTTTCGGCAGCAATCTGAGCCGAAAAGAAAGATTTTGCAGGCAGAATTGGACCCTTGGGGGTGAGTTGAATGATGCCGTCACAGAAAAAGACTCTTTTTCCAGTGCAGCTCATGGTTTTCGCCAGGCAAGAGCAAGGGTGTGAATTTTCATATACATGGGTAATCAACCTGGCAACGTTTCAAAATGCCTGGGTAGGTCTTGCCCCAGCTAGAAAAGATTTAAATCTAATTAGAAATCAGAGCTCGGAGGAAATGATATTTCTGCCCATGAGAATTTCCAAGATCTCAAAGAAGTGTCTCATGCTGTAATGGGAAGAAAACTTGAAAAGCTGAGATACAGTGAAAATCAGATAATAGGTAAAAATGTTTTATAAAACTGTAAAACAAACCTTTTAACTCTGTATTCTAGCTAGAAGATAGTTTCATTTCAAACCAAATTTCTCTTGCAGTTACAGCATTTTTTTAATTACACCTTCATTAAATCATTAAATGTTTAAAACAAACCTTTTGTTTTACAGGGGCCCTGTAAATGGATTAATATTTTTTTTTTTAGTATTACTGGCAAAAAAATTACAAAGAAATTCCAGCAGTTTTCCCCAACTATAAATATATTCAAACGTTTTTGCTTCTAACAGATTCAAGTTTTGAAACAAGTGTTTCCCAATGTAAATTTTCCTTGAAAAATTCCTGCCACTTCTATTAAAAACCACTAGTTCTTACTTAATTTTAGCCCAAGGGCAACAGTGACTGTGTAGCTTATTTCAGTTTTAGTTTCACTAGCCTCATAGCAGAGTATTATCAAGGTTTTTCCTCCTTGGGAATTGAATAAGTTGTGACTGATGATGATGATGTTTTAGGCACCCTGGGTGTATGATCTCATGGTTACTCCATATTTTTCTAACATGTCCATTGTACCAAAGAGATTATGCATCCTCCATTGCAGTAGTTATTTCAAATTTCTAAGAAGATGTAACATTCATTCATAAACATAAGGAGAACAGAAGTCAGAAGAAACAGCATTATATTTTGTATCTACCATAAGGAGTCTAGAAGTCAAAAACCATGTGTGAAAAAGAAAACAAATCAGGTTAACAGACTTAAAATCAGTGTCTATTCAGAAGGAAAAATCAGAGTAGGCAGAGAGAGGGTGGTAGACAGATGCTGGAGTCCGGAGCTAAATGAGTGTAAATAAAAACAGGAAAAAAATCCCTTTTCCTTTTTGCCATAGGAATGGCGATGGCAGGTAGTGTCTCTGTGGCCGCAGGGGAAGCTGTGGAGCGGTGGGATGCATCACTTCCGAAGTTCACAAATTAGACACAGAGTGCCTCCGTGAGCAGACTTGGCTGATGTTTGATGTTCCCTGTTTGTCCTGGTTCAAGCAGATGCCTTGGTGAGATGAGGCAGTTTTTGCAAGGGACTCCCCAGGAGCTTTCTTCTCCTAAGAAAGTCTCCCCGTTGGGTTCTGCTTTGCAATGGGAGGATCTGAGACTATTTTAAGTATTTTCTTCTCTGGGAGAACAGCACTTAAACGCTGGTTTGAAGAGGAATGCACAAAGGTTTTGAGCACTCAGATCCCCGTCTGAATCTCTTTCCCTTTGCCTCATTTATTTGGAGTACTTCTGAAAGCTGACATAGAAACAGAGATCCTGATCAGCAAGGTATCGTTGGTTAGAGAACAAGCTTTCATACTAGGTCTTGCCTTAGCCCCAGTCTGGAGGGAGCACCTCGAAGCCCTGTGGGTAGTACCCACTGAAATGCATTGGCAGACTGCAGTCAGATGTGTCCGTCACTACGAAGGGCTAACGCAGTTTCTCTGGGCGCTCTGCAGAAGGCTGCCCTCGCTGGAAGGAGAGGTTTGTCAGCAGAGGATGCGCAGTCATGGGCTGGATTCGCTGGCCTGAGTCCAAGGAGTGCCAATAAAATCTGGAACTGCCCCATCATGTATTTGTGTATGAAAGGAGCTGTAGGAGCAAGTTGTATCTGCTGTGTATAATGTGATATAATGAATTTAAAAGGTCGGCATCACAGTCCACTAGTGTTAAAAATTCGCCTAAAGAAAGGTGTATTTCTGTGCTTAGAAAGTTGTGACGTGCCCATGTGTAGCTGAATCACGAGACAGTAGATTTTAGACAAAGCCCTAGCTTCTGATTGCCTCTGCCCCACTTTCTAGGTCAGACCAGTGGATACAGCTAAAGCCACCAGCTTTGGAGAAGAAGGGAATCAACATTTCTGTTTCAGGCTGTTTGTATAAACAGGCAGCTGCTTAAATATGCTGAAGTGTAAGAATGTGAGCAGAGAAACAGCAAAAGCGAGTGGAAATCTCTTCAGAAATACCACTGAATACATTGGACCACAGTTAAGCATTTTCTTATGGGCATCATTTGTATTTATACTGTCAACACCTGGTGGATGAATGGAAGTACAATAAATGATATATACAATTTGAATTTTTCAGTGTGTGCTCGAGACGTGATTCTGTTTCTCCAGCAAATAAGATGATATTTTTTCTGCTGTTTCAGGGATTAGGTAAATCCCATGAGTGATGACAACAGACAGAACTGGGTCTTGCAGAGATACAGAAGGGAAAATATATTTGACACTTGTGAGAAGTGAACTCTGAGCTGGCGGTGCCGTTAGACACGCAAGCTTCATTTCACAGTGCTGAAATATTGCCTTCTCATTCTCCTACCTTGAATCATGAAACCCCGCGTTCTTCTAATGATTCTTTCAGAAGGAAAAGTGAAATGATTCATATAAAGAACCAAAATTGCTCAAACCACATCCCTTTTATTTATCTAGACCAAACTAGAACCTCTGCCCAAGTCCGGATCGTTTGGGATAAAACAGTCATGGTGTTCCCACACTGATTTTCTTCTCCTGCTCCATTATGTTCCCGTCTTCCTGATGGCCTGCTTTAAAACTCATGTAGTGGCTTCTTGTGTCAGAAATAACACCTTGCTGGGTGCTTCTGGCCATGGAGGAGAGCTAAGAAGATGGAATCTCACGGTGTGTGTTGCCTTGATGCAAGGAAAGGAGGTTGCTGCTGCGAATAAGGCTTCAGCAGCTGTTTATACAGGAGGAAGGAAGCTAAGACTGGTGGGCAGAAGAGGAAGGATTTGCATTGTGTCTTGAATGAAGTAGTGGTGTCAGGGATGCAAGAGAAGGGAGGTGAAGTGAAAAGAAGAGGAGGAATCTCCAAGCTTTGGACCTCATTTATAGAAGGGTTTGAGATGGGGAGGAAGGTAATGAAAGAGACACATGGCTTAAGTGCTTCTATAATTTAAAGGCCCTTAGCTCAAGATTGAACTTCTGGTGAAGGGGCCTGACTTGAATGTAGAGTACTTTGAGTCTGCTTGGCTGATGTTCTACACACTTTGGAGTGCAGAAGACCAAGGATTAAGAAACATGTTGCCTTCAGACACCTTTTTATGTCTCTTTGTTTTTTAATTCTGTTCATGCAGTAAAAGCATCTTGAGTAGGTTTTGTTTTCCAATCAGCACATCCTACGTGCTATCATGTAGCAGTCGAAGAAGCAATGTTCAGCCCTGCTGCACTGTTCACTCACTGATGAGCTGCAAAACTTAATGTTCCCTTGTAACCCTTACAAGCATCAACAGCTGGTTCCCCAGAAGCTGTGTGTTTGCTTGTCTACTAGTTACTTGCATGCTCAGTATGTCCGCCTACAGAGAAATTCAAGAAGGGATACAGGAATTAACCGTGGGCTTCTGTGGCATGGTCTGAGGAAGAGTCAGGGTCAGAGTAATGGGTGCTGGTTTGAGGTCATGTATGTGCTTTTGGCAAGTGCACCTGAACTGCAGACCTTTAGCTAAAAGTTGGCCTTACATTAATAGCCCTTTTTGAAAGCCTTTGCCATTTGTATCATGGGTTGTGGCAGTGGCCGTAGAAGATCTTGGTGGGGAGGCGAGGGGTGTTGTCTGAAGAGAAATAGCAACTTGGAGGCTAGCTAGAGAAGAGGCAGTTAAAGTTCCTACAGGGATGATTTGTGCTTTTCATGGTAACAGAAGATGGAGGGTTGTGAGGTCTGATTTGCATCATTGAAGGAAGGTGGGGAGTGTGGTTGCTCTTGAGGCATGTCGGGCAGGTCTGTGGCTGAGGATTTGCACTGGGGTGTATCGTTTTCATCATATAACCTTAAGCACTATTTTGAAGTAGTTGCAGTGCTTTCTATTTCTATGTTACTTTTATGGACTTGCTTGGAGTAACCTGCCCTCTGGTAGTTTTTCGCACAGGGCAGAATGAGGTAAGGGGGAGAGATGCTGAGTGCTTTCAAGCTGTTGCTCGGCTTCTGCTGTGGGAAATTTAACACCTCTCCCATCCTTAATGCCCAGCCTGGCTCTCTTCATGAAGCTCTTCACAGTGAAGTCAGAGCTGACTCTCAAGACCTGCTTTTTGGAATAGTCATAAAGCAGCTTTCTTGTAGCTTGCTGGAAAAAAAATGCAGTGAAAGTCATTCTGATGACAGCTAGAGGGAAGAAATAACGTTCTTTGCAAACTTACATGTAAAGACTAAGAAAAACAAGTGCAAGAGTTGTGCAAGTGAGGGGACTCTTTATTTGATGCTTGAATGCTACAGACCTGTGGAAGTCTTATGTTTACAGATATGAGGGTCAAAGAGAGATTTCCATTACCAGTTGCTCTTAACATTGGTTGTGTGACGCTTCCCCTCTTTTCTTTTTTTTTTTTTCTTCTTTCTTTCTGTTCTGCTTTGTTCCCTTCTGTCTGGATTTAGCTCTGCAACGTATGTGGTATGCGAGAAAGAAAGGGTAGCAACCTTGCAGCAAAACAAGTTGAGTTGATCCTGCCACAATTCCTTTTTTCCCCTAAACAATCAAATTAATTAATTAGATCATTGCTCTGGGGAAGTACTCTACTCCGCTGCTTGCTGGCCGTGCTGACTTACAGCGCTGCTGTGGATTCCACGGTCTTCGGGGCTGGAGTCCGCCCGCACTGCAGCTCCCCAGCCCTTGGTGCTTTTGGGGAGTCTGTGGCAAAGGTGCGTGTGTGCCTGGGCTGCGTGCAAAACTAATGCCCCTCTCAAAGTGTGAGGGATCTTAGATTACCCTTTTTCTTCCAGCCCCGATGGCGGATGTGAGCATGCTCCTTGCATGCATGGCACTGGCTATTTGCCAGGCTGAGTGTAATTTTTTTTTTTTTTGAATGAGTGAGTGAATGAATGAATGAATACCTGATTAAGTTAATGAAGCTGAGCCAATGGTGGGAGGGAGCAACTTGGCTGCTGCCTGCTCTAAGAGATCTGGCAGCACATTAGACTTGCATAACGCTTACAGCTCCATGCTGTGCTCCATATGAGCCACAGGAGAGGGCTGCAATAATTACTCGGCTTTTCGATTGAAACCAGCTGCAGGTAGCTAGTCATCCTTTTGTCCATTTCACTGGTGTCGGGGAGTCACTTGTCTCTGCGCCGTGGATTTCCAGTGGCAGATGGGTAAGATGCTTTCACAGAAGTCATCACAGCGGTGAGAAAGCATGTTCGTGGCTCAGTGGCTTTTACGAAAGATCCATTCAGATTTCCAAGCTGTGATTCACTGGACCCACATGTCCAATGAAGGAATGTTTTTAGTTCTTGAGCTCAAATCTCCTGTATAAACAACCTTTATGGGAGCGGTGTGATTTTTATTTTCTCCTTCCTTCTTCAGTTGGCTGGGAGAAGGGGAGCAAAAGGTTTTCGTGTATCTGTTTTTTGTAAGAAGTCATTTTTAAACCCCTTCCAGTTCTTTCTGATTGCTGTTTAAAGCAAGCTCTCTCTGGCAGTCCTGGATGGCACATACCTTTGTTTCTCCCATGCTTAAATTAAGAGTACTGGCACTGCCTGTTAGCACACCGCCTTCATTTGTCAATGTTCCCTGCTTGAGAGCAATGCTGATGATTTGCATTCTTAGTTGGAACGAGTGGGTTTTTTAATTGCAACTGGAGCCTGTGACTGTGGAGCCTGCTATGCTGTTATAAACCTGCATTATTTCATTTTCCTTTAGTTGTTTTCTCCATTGCCTTGTCAGATAGAACAGTCAGGCCAATCTCACCCTCGTTGCGCTGGCATCAGTCAAGTGACGCTGGTGATGGATTTGTCTCTCCGTGCCCATTTTATCTGCCTGCCGCACTTCCTATGGAGCAGGAGAGAGGCTCCCTACAAAGCTGAGTCAGGAGGAGTAACTAGTCCCTTGGTTTTGTGGGCTGCAGGGCCAGGACAGGCGTTTTATGGGGAGACGAGGTGCAGAAGAGCTGGCCTGGCTTTTTTTTTTTTCCCCCCTCATGCGCGTTCATACGTGCACTGACCCCTACAACGTTGCCTGTGTTGAGATTGCCAGTTTGAGGGTCTGTGCAGGACCAGTGGGCAATGCACACCCAAACGCAGCTGACCCTGAAGGAAGAAGAAGAAAATGAATGAATGAGAAAAAGAAAGACTGGAAAGGTTGGGGGGGGGGGGATGGGGGAGGGTGTGTGTTGAACTCATCGTCAGCCTTCTGCAGTGCTGGGGCAGCGTGCTGCATGCCTCAAGGCCGGGGTGAGCTGCTGGCCTTTCGGTTTTGTCAGTGGTGACTGTCAGCGATCCTGATTCGGAGGGGCATTGAGTGTGTGCTGGGGCTACGAGCAAGGGCTCCTGCAAAATTGCTTCAAGTTAAAGCTTTGCTGAGTGAAGCCTTAGAGAAGGCAAGGTGTTGGAATCCATTTCAGTGGGAACTTAACGTCAATTCATGTTTCACACTTTACAGATGGACTAATTATAGTCTAATTTGCTAGCACACAGAATCTACCAGAGAAGCAGTCTGCAAGGAGGACTTCGAAGGAAAGGCATTGACCTTTCCCAGTCTGCCCCTAAAGCCATGCTCTCACACCGTCCCCTTATCAGCCAGGCGCCTGTGCTTATCTATAAAATGGCTGCTCCAGGTTGGCTGCTGCATGCTGGTGTCACTGGCTGGATCTTCAAAGGGGTGAAACGCCCCCGGTTTCTGTAGTTTTTCATGGGGGTCTTATTCATCTCTCCTGGCAGCGAAGCCAGGCGTCTTTCTAATTTGTTTTGCTGAAGAGCTAGAGAACGTTAGCGAGCATTTTCAGACACATGGAAGGAGACCTGTGTGACATATCTGTGGTGCAAATGTGTTCATACAGGCATGACAGTTTCTGTCACAAGTTAAAATAAGCGGCGAGTGGGTGTCGCTACGTTTATAGTCACTCATGTGAAATTTTCAATGGAAAATTGTGTAGGCAGCTCCCATTGTAGCTGGGCACATTTTAGATAAATGAAAAACATCAACAAAGTAATTTTGGTATTATACTTGTTTATAAATGAACTCTATTCACTCATTTAAGCTGCAGAAACACCTCTAGGGGATGGGTGCAAGAGGAAAGGATGTCGCTGTGCACTATCAGACAAGCTGGTCCTGCAAACCCACCGTCCTGCACTGGCAGCAGTGGGTGCGGTGCAGGAGATAAAAGGTTACATACTGCATCCAGCCACTTGCGGAGTGGCATAGGTGGGATCCACCTCTCCATCCTGCCATCAGTGGGGTTGAAGGAGCACTTTAAAACATGTGTGTTTGCTCCACGACTTCCCCCCTGACACTGAAGGCACTGGATGTGTGTGAAGGGTGATGCTGCCTTCCCAAACACCTTGGGTTGGTGGTCCTTATGCTCCTGGCACAGCTGCTTCTGAGGCTCTGGGAGCAGGGCTTCAGAGGAGTTTGGCACACCTCTCTCAGGTTGTGAAGGCTTCAGCATCACATGGTGGTAAAATGTCACGCTGCTGGAACATGCTCCGGTGTCACACCTGGATCAGCTCTGCCTGCAGGACCATGCAGGTCACAGTCAGCCTGAGCTGAAAGCCCATGCACAAGCAGCTCCAGGTCTTTCCTTCGTGGCTGCAGATAGAGGTGCTTCTCGTAGGGGATCAGCTGAGGACCACTTTCTGCTGTGCAGCTGAAAGAGAAAGCCATGCATCAAGTTGTGCACGCTCACATGGCTTTGTCCCAGGACTCAGGCCCTTACTTAGCAGTTAAATCCTTCTCCCGCTTCCTCCATAGAGGCAGAGGGCTCTGGAGTCCAGCGTTTCACCCTCAAAGAAATGTCACTGTAATCAGCATTGTCAGCTCTTATATTTTTGTCGCTAGTCTCTAGATATCTGACACTGTTTCACAAAACTCCAGTTCCTGATGTCAAACCATGAGATGGGAAATTCCACTTCTCACTAAAATAGTAAGTTTCTGGTCTTGTGGGTTGTAGGGAAGAGCTAGAGACCTCGAGTCTGAAAGGCCTCATGCAGCAGAATAGCAAGTTACAAGAAAAAAATAATAAAAAAGTAAATAGCCTCCACCGTTATCATTTTAAAAAATCTTCTGTTTGCAAACCAGTTACATGGGCTTCAGGTGCAAGAAGCAGGGCCTGACTTGTGATATTTGAGTGCCTGGGTTTGGCACAGGGGATTTCTGTGCAGGGAGCGAGGGTGCTATCTGCAGGGTGGGCTGGGAGGGCAGCAGGACAGCGGATGTACCCAGCCTTCCGACGGCAGCCCTGCCACGGGGTCGGCTTGCGGCTCGTCGAGCAAATGCTTCCTCGCTTCCAGCCTGCCTGCCTGGTGTCTTGTTCTGTGCTCTGTGGTACCACCTCTCTGCAAAGCATGCTGGAAGAGGAGGGTTCACCTTTGCTAATAGCTTTTTTTGTAAAAAAACACGGAATAAACAAATAGGCAGCTGTGAATCCACCCAGATACTCACAGTCCTACAGGGCTAATGTGTAGCCACATGGCTGTACGTGTGCACTGAAAAGTATGCAGTGCATCCAAGCACAGCATGACTTTTGCAGATGCTGAAAATATGAGCATCTTTCCTGTTGCACCCAAATGAACTGATGGCAGAAACCTACAAACTTCTGAAAGTTAATTACAACTCTTAATTCATCAGTTAGCTTAGTTAAAACCAAAGCTAATACTAGCACTGTATTCTCGTGCAGCTCACCGGCACCTACCATGCAAAATAAATATGCGTACCTAACCACAGTATAACTGTAGTAAAACAGGACTACAGAAGGCACTTGCCCTGCTTAGAACATGCAAATCTCCCCTTATCCTCAAAATTGAGGAGCTAAGTAGCAGAAGTAGATAGATAACCGCTCAATTTGTATTGCCTGCATTCATGAATGTCATTGAGTGAATGGCTGTCTTGGAACTTCATCTGTCTGTCCGTTTGGGAATGTATCTCACACTATTTTTTCCTCCTAAATCTTCCTCTCTCAACGCTGCTACATATTTGCATCATAAAATTTCATGGGAATGTTGTGCCACTGGGCATCTCACATCCAGTGATTTGCTCGCTGAGGTTCACTTGTATCACTTGCTTTTCATACTGTGTAGAGACTGTCTGATCTGATCAGGGAGAGGAGAGATGTGCAGAATAATAGGTGCTCGCTCTGCAGAAACCTGTAGCAATTTACTGTGGTAGACTCCCAGAAGCATAATAAGAGCTAACACTGCAGTGGACAGTCTGTCTTGCGGATGTGCTGTTGATCAGGAATCCTTTAGTTTTGGGAGGAGAATTTCAAATTTTATTAGAGGTTTTCATGTTTCTTTTTAATGGATCTCTGCAGTTGGCCCTCCTGGGAAATCTGCCAGAGAGCTGTGAAATTGGTCGGATTGGACAATAAACTCCTATAGCTATTGTTGGCGTGCGCTGAGCTGCACATGGCAAGGCTAATTAAATCTCTAGCAGTTACAACTATGAATATGTAGCTGGCAGCGGGCAGGGTGTAGAGCAGGGGGGAAAGCTGGCATATAGATCTGAGAGCCAGAATGCAGCTGCGGAGCCCTCTGCAATGTGTCTGTCTTTTAGTCTCTCTGAATCTGATCTTGCAAGATGCCAGCCTCCTCGGAGGGGAGGGGAGAGGAGGGATGAAGTGCCCTCCCTTCCCACTGATTCCCAGAGCTGCTGAAATTAGCTGCTCATCCTATCGTGATGGGATGGGTGGGCGATTTGAGGCGGGAGCACCAGACTGCACTGCTGCTTCTGCCCAGTAACAACCCAGACATAAAGAGCTGTTTGTCAGCCTCAGTGGAAAGGTTTACTTTTTCAGTGTACTCTTTGAATATTGCACTGATGTCTACTTGACAGGCAGGGCAACAGTGTCTGACAGAGGGGACACCCAGTTTTTTTATTGCATGGATAAATGGGAGAATTTACTGCTCATATGTGGAGGTAAAAGTTAAAAAGACATAACGATCTGTGTGTTACTAGGGTTTGGGATCAAAGGAGCCTTTCCTCAATAAGTGACTGGCATGAATTGAATATTCCTGAAGTTGGAGGCTGACGGCTGCCCGCCTTGAGTTATTGCTCCATGCAATAAGGCAAACAAGCTTGTGGTCCCAGCCATTGCTCCTGGTGGCAAATGTCGATGGGAGTTTGTTAGCAGCTGCAGAAAGGTCAGGGACCAGAAAGGATGAGGGACCAGATTTTTGAAGGTGTTTTAGAGACCTAAAAATTATGTTAGCTGTATCATGGGACTGCAAAAAGTGCCTGATTTCTAAAGGCCATGTTTTGCATAGCCAGATTCTGCGGTCGTTTCTGAGTCTGGCCCCAACTTCTCTGCACCAGCGTACGATTATGGTGTGGACTGAGGCTTGCGTTGCTGGTTTTACCTTCGCTGCGCTGAGCTCTGGATAAATAAAGGAGGTCAGCCCCTCAAGCTATAACCCAGTATCCTCTCATGAGTTTTAAATTTATTAGATGAAATAAATAGAAAAATACTGTTTTGGGAGACTCAGTGAGGTTTAAAGTGCCTTGCAGAGAGACGCTGGAGTTTTGCATGAAAAGTGCACATCCTGAGCTCCAGTGAGCAATTCCTTTGGGACCGGAGCAAGCCCAGATGGTGACTCCTCCGAGTGATTATTTTTCTGCCTTAAGCCTTTCCAGGAATTTGAGTGTGGGCAGGCTGCCAGTGGACACTGGCTGTCCAGACACTTTAGCAATGTTCCATGTGTACTCGCTGCCAGAGATACCAAAGTCCAGCTGCTGTCCCTGATCTCTTTGTCCCCTTTACCTTCCCAGCCATAATTACACAGGCGTGCACGCACGCACGCACACACTCGTGTGACACACACACGTACAAAGTGGGAGCAAAAAATCACCTTGTGTTTGCTGCTTGTTTGCATATCTCCCAAATCATGATTGACAGCTCTCAAGATAAAGGGAAAGGAAATCTTGAGACTCAGAAAAATTACTTGGATCCAAAAATAAAAAAGCGTACCAATAACTAACCGCATGGCACAGCGCAGAAGGCAGGCGTTTGTCTTTCTAGGACAGCCAGCAAAGAATAGTTTAACCAGGTCTTGTACCTCTTGCCTTTGAGATGCTGTTTTGGTTGTCTCCCTTTCATTGCTTCGCAAACATAGTCAGTCCTCTCTTATCTTAGCTGTTGCTGGAACTTGAATTATGCTGAAAACTTACGATTTTACTTTTAAGTCTTGAAGTAGAAGTAGGCTGTTTTATGCTGCACATTTACATTTCTGTAAATCCAAGCGTGTGTCTGTTAAGAGTTCAAAGTCTCACCGTGAAGTACTTGAGCTTGGAAAAGTGGGCCAGTCTTCACCGCTTTACGGCTGTCTCATCCCTTGTCTCCGTTAAGCTTGTTCACTCCTCCTGTGCTCTCCAGGAGATTTTGGGCAGCCCTTTTGTTACTGGTGATGATGAAGTCAGCCATATGAAAGATTTACACACACAAAAAAAAAAACCCTGAAAGATTTAGTATTTGGTATTTTTGAAGGATGTTAGCTTTGACTTTGGAGGCTACCCAAAACTCAGTGATTCAATGCTATTTAGCAGAACAAAACCTTTGCTTCAGCTCCTTCAGAGTGAAACTTCACCAGTTTTCGTACAGCTTCATAGCAGTACTTTTGGTACAGAGAAGCTGAAGTCAGTCGCCTTGGGCTTTTGGAACAACTAGTTTGTGGGAGCAGGGTTTGTCACAGCAAAAGAGACTGGTCCTGTTTGGTCCCATGTACAAACTCCCTGCTCTGTTTGCACGCAGAGGGGCCAACCTTTTGCTCCCAGCTTTTCCCCATGAAGTGTATTTAAATTCTGGATTTGCAGCTCATGTCCATCTTAAAGAACAGTCCCAGCCCAGCACGAGCTCTCTGTGGCAAGGGAACCGGGACGAGTGCCCTATGTCGGGGGCGTCCCCCCACGGTGTCCCCAGGCAGCCGCCGTGGCCAGGAGCTGCTGACTTACCTGCCAAGGCCAACTGCCCAGGGCAGAAGGCTACAGTGAGCTAAAGTTAACCAAGGATGACTGCGCAAATGTGAGCTCGGTGATTTTATTTTTAGTCGAACTTAAAAATAAAAACCTGTAAGTCATGTGTAATATAATAATTTTAGCTGTTGCCAAGACACGCTGAGCAACTGTTAGGAGGAGAGGGAAGACCCATGCTGATATAGCAGGGACCCTGTCTCCTGGCTGCCCTCGTCCGGCTGCGGTCACGGGTTGGGGTAGCGGTGCTGAGCCATTGCTCAGCGGGTGCCGCTGTGCTCAAGGCATGGCTGGCTCTTCTGAAGCTGCCCTGCGTCCTTTCAACGTTCCTCTCACCTCAAAGCCAGGGAATCTGCCCTGAGACTGCGCTCCTCTCTCCCCCTGCCCCCCCACCCCCCTAGCTCTGTGGCTGTTAGTGTTTCATTACTGTTTATCAATAATTAAACAATGGAATAATTAACTTAAGACTGATTGTATCAAACCATTAGAAGGTTTGGACTTTTCCTGCAGGCTTACAGCAGCTTGGAGGACCATAAACTTAAAGAGTGCTCTTAAAGATAGGTTTAATCTTAGTCTAGTATGTCTTCAAAGTACTGCTTATGCATATAAACATCAGGCTCATTGTTCATTAGAAATGAGACAGCAGGAAAAAAAATCCCCCAAAGGAATATTACTTGCCATAAGTATCCTTACTGCTGCTAAGCATTCACTTTAAAGTGGGCTATAGCCTATTTCCATCTTCTTTCACATCCGCTCTTAATTCTTTCTCTCTCCATTTTTCTTTCATATAATGCATGCTTTTCTTGTTAGGACCCTGGTTGTGCAAGGTGCACAGTTTCTCAGCACCCGTTCTTGCATCTTTCAAAACAGCCAGAAATGCAAATGACAGGCAGTGGCTGGACAGAGGCTAGGGAAGAGTTTCACTCCATAAAGTTTGTTATGGGACAAGGCAAGGCAGGTTTCAGGAAGGTAGGAGGAGACTGTAAGCTCCTCTTGCTTTTTTCCAAAGCATAATGTGATTCAGTTACGGTATTTTTCTTAGATAATGAAAGGGTTCGGAAGACTTTGTTGACTTTGTTGCCTTTGGGTGGCTGAAGTCACTGAATGAAGTGATGCAGAGCCGAGAAAGCAACTGTTTTTCTCCAATAGCAAAATTAGCCCAGTATAAAATTGTGAACTTTTACAGTGGTGGGGGCTCCTGTTTTGGATTAGAAAACCCAAACAAGCTTTTCAAAGTGGTCCTAGCGAGACATCCCCAGGGCCAGGTTTGCTCAGGATTTGGATGTGTGGCTGTGGCTGCAAGTGCGGTACCCGCAGCCTCTGTGGTCTGGCATTCGCTATGAAGCAGGAGGATCAGATCCTGATGGAGATGGAGATGGTGCCAGTGCCTGGCTCTGGCTGACCTGCATGCAGTGGGGGGCATCTCCCAGCGCAGAGCCCTGCCTGGGCAGAGGGAGTTCAAACCACTGGAGGAAAAAAAACCCTACGTTACAAACCTGGGTGAGAGCCATCTCTGGGTCTGGGATGCTGCTGTAAGCAGATCTCGTGGATGAGATTCAATGCCAGACTGGTAGATGAAGGGCACATGTGCCCATAAGGAGCCATGGCGTGGGGGGTAGGGGGTGCGGGGACAGCTGCTTTTTCCACAGCTTTGCCCAATGTGAAGTGAAGTCACCCTGCAGGTGACTCTGGGGTTCAAGGGTTGAGGGGGGACCTACCACCTTCCCTCCACAACGCTAATAGCTACTTGTTGCTAACGTAAATATTTCGTGTGTGCGTGTTCCTCAGGCTCCCTGCTATACACTCGTGCTTTTTAGGACACAGCAGGGTGAAGGCAACGTCATTGTTATAAGGGAAGGAGATGCTGGAAGAGCAAACCTGACACCTTAGAGACATGGAGGGTTTCCCCCGAGGAAGGAGAAAGTGAGCCTTGGGAAATAAGTGACCACTGCTAAATGTGGCAAGTTATGGCCAAAGAGTTTCTGATCTGCCTGAAGTTTTAATCATTTTCATGATGCCTTAGGAGATACTCCGAGGACTTTTGCTGCTGTTTACAGCACAGCTGGCAACTGCTCCTTGGCGCAGGAGTGGCAATGCCTGATGGGTTTTGGTTTGTCTAGAGGTTTTTCTTTTACTTGCTTACTGTTTTGGGGTGTCTGCTTGTTTGCTCTGATTTCCCAGCGCTGATGGTGTGACTCCCCCTTCCCTTGCCCACACTCTCGTTGCAGAATCCAGAGGAGCCATCGGAGAATCGTGCTCACGGGGAGATGATTCCTCATGAAGTCACTGCATCCCTTGCAGAAATCAAATGTGATTTTCCGTTTATCAGACTGAAATCAGAGCCAGCGAGACAGTGAAGCTAGCACAGTGGAGGGGGGACGGCGAAAGATGAAATCCAACCAAGAGCGGAGCAATGAATGCCTGCCACCTAAGAAGCGAGAAATCCCTGCCACCAGCCTGCCTTCGGAGGTGAAACCGGTCTTGCCAAACGAAAACCACCGTGTGGATAACCTAGCATGGCTCCCCAGCACCCCCAGCGGCCAGAGCGGCCTGGGGGGCCGGCACCGGCCCGGGGGGACGTCGTCGGTGGAGGCGGGCTTGCAGCAGGGTTTGCACAAGTCGCTATCTGCAGGGCTGGACTATTCTCCGCCGAGTGCGCCCAGGTCTGTTCCAGCCTCCACCACTCTTCCCACGGTGTACTCGCCCGCCCTCTCCCAGTCAGGGACCCCTGTTTCCCCCGTGCAGTACACACACCTGCAGCACACCTTCCAGTTCGTCGGGCCCCAGTACAGTGGATCGTACACCGGCTTCATCCCCTCACAGCTGATCTCCCCAACGGCCAATTCTGCAACCGGCGCCGTGGCAGCAGCCACGGCTGTTGCGACCACTCCATCCCAGCGCTCCCAGCTGGAGGCTTATTCCACTTTGCTGGCCAGCATGAGCGGCTTAAGCCAGCAAGGGCACAAAGTTGAGCCGCACCTGGTCAGGACGCCTGGACTGATTGCCGCCGGGTCTCCTCCACCCACCCAGCAGAACCAGTACGTCCACATTTCCAGCTCTTCCCAGAGCGCTGTCAGAAACGTCTCTCCTCCAACCATCCCAGTTCCCCTGCACCCCCATCAGACAGTGATCCCGCACACCCTCACCCTTGGCCCTTCCTCCCAAGTGGTGGTGCAGTACACTGACTCGGGGGGCCACTTCGTCACCAGGGATCCTCCCAAGAAGCCCGAGAGCAGCCGGCTGCAGGCATTGCAGGCCAAGGAGGTACTGAATGGCGAGATAGAAAAGAGCCGGAGGTACGGCATTTCGCCCTCCGCCGACATGGGTCTAGTCAAAGCAGGCAATAAACCAACTCCCCATCATTACGAGACCAGGCACGTGGTGGTGCACTCAAGCCCCGCTGAGTACAGCGCGCGTGATTCCTCAGGTGTCCGAGCCTCCGTCATGGTGGTCCCCAACAGCAGTACGCCCACAGCAGACATGGAGGTGCAGCAGGTCACCAACCGTGAGACCTCTCCCTCAGCCCTCAACGACAAGGGAAGCTTGCACTTGGGAAAGCCAACCCACCGGTCCTATGCCTTGTCTCCGCAGCAGGCTCTGGGCCACGAGGGAGTGAAGGCAGTGGCCACGCTGTCCCCTCACACCGTCATTCAGACCACTCACAACGCCTCTGAGCAACTCCCCGTCGGGCTGCCGGCCACAGCCTTCTACACCGGGACCCAGCCGCCGGTGATCGGCTACCTGAGTGGCCAGCAGCAAGCCATCGGGTACCCCAGCAGCCTGCCGCAGCACCTGGTGATCCCTGGCACCCAGTCCCTGCTGATACCGGTTGGCGGCGCGGACGTTGAGCCATCAGGAGTCACGCCTGCGATCGTCACGTCGTCTCCCCAGTTTGCAGCAGTGCCTCACACGTTTGTCACCACCGCCGTCCCCAAAAGCGAGAACTTCAGCGCGGAGCCCCTCACCACCCAGCCCGCCTACCAGGCCACCATGGTGCAGGCGCAGATCCACCTGCCCGTGGTGCAGTCCATCGCTTCCCCCGCCGCCGCACCTCCCACGCTGCCCCCCTACTTCATGAAGGGGTCGATCATTCAGCTGGCCAACGGGGAGCTGAAGAAAGTAGAGGACTTGAAAACAGAGGACTTCATACAGAGCGCGGAAATTAGCAACGACCTGAAAATAGACTCCAGCACTGTGGAGAGGATCGAAGACAGCCATAGCCCAGGCATTGCCGTGATACAGTTTGCGGTTGGGGAGCATCGAGCACAGGTAATGACAACGCGTGGTGGGGTGTGGGGGTTGGACTGGGGCGCACACTGTGGCCTCCTGAGTGCAGCTTTCCTCAGCAGGTCTCAGTTGCTTTGGGTCCGCACGAGGTCGGTTCTTCATCGTTCACATTCATCCGTGAGACCAGCTCTGGTCCAAAAACCATCCCCCTTCACTGTGCGAGGGTATCTCTCAGGGTCACACTGATGAGAAGTAAAATGGGTCTTTCTTATAGCTAGAGAACCCACAGGAAGAATTACATGATCTTCATGTTTTTTGATTAAAATATAAAATGGTGTAAGCAGTACAAGATGATATATTTTGTATTTTGATAGGTGGTTTTTACCTTCCACACGAGAAAGCTCAGATTAGATTCAGCTCAAATTCTACCCTTGAGAGATAGGTAGGGCACAAGGCAGTGAATCTCCACAGCTTGAAAACTTGGAGCTGCCTGGGAACAGCTCTATCACACATGTAAGTTACTGAAATGCACTACAGAGTTTTACTGAGGCTTTGGTTGCAGGTGGTTTAAACACTGCCTGGCTCACATAAAGTGTGTGTGCAAGGGAAATTTGGAAAGAAAAAACATCTAGGTGGCTGGGCAGGCTGTGCTTCTGACCTTTGTTTCTCATTGGTTCACAAAGTAGGAAGAAACCCTGTAACTTTCCAAAGGTATTTTTAGGTTGAGAATGAGTGCGTGCTGATCATAAGGCATTTTCCTGATGCTGTCCATTTTCTGAGCGATTTAGATTGTGCTGTGTTGAGGCTGGAGCAGTTTAGATATACTGGATAGCATTTTGCTTCCTAGAGGTACTGATTTTAAATATTCTTGTTGCAAATGTTTTTGGTGTGGTTTGAGTGCTGCAAACTGCAGCATCTGCAACTGCAGCATCTGATGCTGCACCCTCAGCGCTGGAGAACCAGAATGAGAGAGAGGGAGAGAGGAGCTGGACGTGGACACATGTAGTAAAGCACCTCAGGCTGACAGTTTGGAGAAGAAAAACAAACAGTGACAGTACCAAGGAGCAGCTTACACATGAAATTTCTTACAGTCTGTGGCCTGTCCTTCACCGATGGTGCACCCATGGTAAATCACTAGATGTGACACGTCCCCTTTCTCATGTCAAACATGCAGATTCCCTATGTCGTTTTGTTCATGTATGTGCGTGCATCTGCACAGCTGATAGAAGTTGGCCCTCTGGTGCTTTCAGTATAAAGATGTGATTTTTTTCTCCACCGCTCAACTGTATTTTGTGATGGGAGGAACCATCCTTGGATCAGGACCAGTTACTATCATTTGCCCCGGTGCCTTGAATAATGAGATTTCAAAAGTAGCAATCTCCCACCTGCAATTTTGATCTTGCTCTCATTTCTCTCCCTGCAGCCAGGCCACCGGTCTCTGCAGCAGCCGAGCAGGTACAAATTAGCAGGTAGCATTTGTGTCATGTCTGCTTCCCAGATCTGTCAGCGCAGGAGATGTGTAATGGTCCTGGGTGCTGGGAAGAGCGCCTTTGCAGGGAGCGGAGTGCCATCCTCTGGCAGAAAGCAAGCCGCGGCTGAGGCTGTAAAGATCCAGGGCCAGGCACACGGGTCTCACCCAGCAAAGTGTCACCTTACGGAGAAGCCTATCAGGAGCGGGCTGACATCATCGCATCCGAAATACTCCCCAGCTGTGTTTCCCACCGGGGATGCTTCCAGAATGGAGGGCGAGTCACGTAGAGATATGATTAGAAACGGGGGTTTAATTTAGGTTTCCTGCAGATTCCAGGACTTGGGTCTGTTGCCAGATCAGCTGTGTCCCTGCATAGCGGGGACCGCTTTGCCAGTTTTCCCTTGCCTGGGTTGAGAGAGAGAGAGAGAGAGTGCTTGAAGTCTCCGGTGACCTCACCCTCAGCCCGATGTGGCTATATGAAAGCATTTAGCCTTATTTAACAGGCATGCGGCAGTCATTACTCGTTAGAAAATTGCCTGCGTGAAGAGGGCTTAGTCTTCTCGTTGAAAGAACAGTATTTAGTCGCGCTGCTTTGAGCAGCGGCACTGTGATGCTGCTGCACTTAAATATATCTTGACTCCGGAGTACGGTGGGGATATATCTGTGAGTGTAGTGTAGCTTTGCAAGGTATTTTATTACAATTAAGTTTCAGTTGCTTACTTCTGGAAGGAAGGAGCTTTCCAAATAGTATTATCAAGGGAATGTAAGTTGTAAAGAGTAAGTGCCATATAAAAATAGCATTGTTATCATTAGCTTTGGCTCACTCACGTACTCCTCCCAGGGATCTCTGGGAAGTCATTATAATATTGATGAATTTGTATTTTCAGATGCTGTGCAAACATTAGCTAGTTTTCTCACCAATTGAGGGACAGAGGTAGGAGATTATTTTTAGCTGAGCGTATACAACTGTAATGTAAGTAGGGAGGCACCATGCAGCTGCTGTTGTATCCTATCGCCATGAGCCCACAGCAGCCCCCGCCTAGCACAGCACTTGGGCAGAAAGAGATTGTCCTTCCTCCTTTCCCTGTCTTCCAATCACCTTGCAAATCCAATCCTCTTCCAGGTATGGAAACCTAGAGGAAAATTAACCCACCTAAAGCTAGTGAAATAACTAGCTTTGCACTGAAATAATTGGCCTTAGCTCTGGAGGGATGCTAGGTTTCCGTTTCACAGCATTAGGCAGAGGTCAAGTAAGTATCAACTGGACCAGAACCCACAGTCCAGCTGTTACTCCTCTGCATTCAAGTTGCCTAAAAGAAAAGACCTACGGATCTGCATCTCTTTGCAATTCCAGGTATTATTCTTGTAGTAACACTTCCGTCATTATTACCTGTTCTTTCCTTTGCTGCCAGGAACAAGCAGAAGCCAGTAAATCACATCCATTGATGTTATAGTCAAAACACACAGGAGATCCAAAATAAATTCTCTGAAATGCCTGCATTTCAGTTCCTAATCATTCCCAAGTCACAGCTTAAAAGAAAAGATGAACATACTGTTCTTAGTTTTCCGTTTTTTGAAAACAGAATCATAGACACTAGAGATGGAAAAGGCCCATTAGAGCATCTGGTTAGTAGCCCTAACTAGTCTAGTTTAGTGCATATTTTTTCAGACCATAGTCTAGTTTAGTTTTCCCTTTGTATCTCTGCAGACACACAAACCAGTTACTTTTTCTTTTACTCTGTGCTCTCCTTTTCATTATCTTTGGCACCATAACAGACAAAGAGAGATGTTGGCTCAGGTGGCTGCTGCAGATGGAGATCTCTCCCGGCCTTCCCCTCACATGGTCTCTGTGTCCGTGTCCCCTGGTCACAGTTCTTGTTCCTCTGAGTGACGGGACGGTTGTCTTTGGATGTGTGTTGCTGAGTTCTGGGAGTGCAGCAGATAAGAGCTTATGTGATCAACTCGGCAGCCGGTGCTCTGGTGGACAGAGGTGGCTTCGCTTGAGAAATGGTGGGATCATGTGGCTGTGGAGAGCAGTAGCCCCTAGCCTTCAAGCCCTGGGTGCATTTGTTTTAATAACGAAGTCCTGAAGCTGGGCTAGATGCAGCCCTGTGGGGATGCCCAGACCACGTGTCGTGCCGGGTAGTCCCAGTGGCACGAGGTGGTGCCTACAGCAGCCCTGTGAACTTCTCAGAGGAAATCCACTCTTGTGAAGGCAGGTGGTGTTCAGGGTGGTGGGAACGTGAGGAATTCCCAAAGTCTCTGAGTAGGGGAGGTCATGTGGGAGCACGGCACTGCAGAGACTTCTCTCTGCAACAGGGAGAGCTTCTATTCCATGAATCCACCCAGTTGTTTTTTGGATCTGAGGAGTGTCTCAGCACCTGCAGCAAGGCCTTCAGTGGAGAGCTCCACCGCTTAATTGCACGTTGTTTCCAGCACGACTTCCTTCTCTTATTTTCCAGCAAGCCACTCCTAGTTTCATCACATTTTAATAATATCAGGGAGAAAAACACTTAATTGGAAAGTTTATGTTTGCATATATTAAAATATAGTTCACACAAACCACTTCTATTCAGCACCTTTTGCTTTAGTACTTGTTACGTTGGTTGCAGCAGTAATCCCCACGACTAAAGTTGCCGAGTTTCTGAATGACGGGAAGGGTATTTTCTAGGCACCGGATCTTCCAGCACCTATCATCCATGTTCCGGCTCCAGCCAGGGTTTCCTGAGCAGTCTGAATTGCCTGCCTTACCTACTGAGTTTGGCTGAGAAATAAAATTATAAAGGGTTATAGAAAATTGCAGATACTCAGCAGATGCACTGAAGAGTTTTGGGTGTTTTCACTAGTCAGCCTTAAAATTAGAAATGTAAATTAGATTGCATTGGAGCCTCAGTGTGCTTGAAGAGGGACCAACATTTTGGTTTCTTGCTTTATCGTTTTAGCAGTTGGAAAACAAGTTCCAAATTTCTTTCTCTCCTATGGTAATCAGCAAGATGTTGGGGGAGGGAGATTTTAAAAATAACTTATTGTATTTTAATGCAGTGGTCAGAAGAAGTTCATGCGGGGATGTTTTTACTGAACTTTCACACTTAAAAGGTCTTTGACCGCTGTTGCTCGTAGAGAATGGTTACCTTAAATCCCAAGTTAGCTGATTACAGCAGTGGCCAGCTAAAACAGGCTTGATAATCCGTGAGGAAACCCATTTCAAATCAATAGTGGTACATGCACACCATGACTGGATCGTGGAAATTCTGGCATTTTGCCATCT
This sequence comes from Chionis minor, assembly GCA_013398295.1. Taxonomy (NCBI): domain Eukaryota; kingdom Metazoa; phylum Chordata; class Aves; order Charadriiformes; family Chionidae; genus Chionis; species Chionis minor. Next base: position 52,654 of record VZSF01007665.1, on the reverse strand, counting down.
TTATTATTCAGGGTTATTCGTGATCACCACCACTAGTTTTGGGTTTTGTTTCAGTGACTGACAGTTCAGGCAAGTGTTTTGGATGCCATGTTAAAAAAAAAGTATAATATGTGAGTGAAGCGTCTTCACATCAAAGGGAACTTGTGTGTCAGTGAGGATGATGCACACAAGCGTGTATGATTCCCACAGATACAAATAGCTTTTGACAAGGATGGGAAAGTATAAAAACAAAGAAAGAAAAATACAGCAGGCAGGAAGGATGGAAGATAGAGGAGAGACATAGCAATATAAAGGAGAAAACTATGTTCACCAGATGATCTATGTCGGAGAGAAGCCTACAGCTCTGTGTAGGCAGCAGTTTCCATTTAAGTCCATAGGAGATACTGGATATTCACCACTTCTCCCAGTCAGACCCCTTACTGAGATGCATATGTATGGAATAGGATCCCAAACTCTGGGCAAATTTTTCTGCAAATCCTGGCACTGGAATGTTTCTATCCAACAACATGGAAGGATGGGATTCTCATGGTTACCTCGCCCCACTGACACTATAGTTCAGAGCATAAACCAGGCATAGAGTCAGATCCCTTTCTCATGTGTGTAGTTGGCTGTTGGCAGTTCTGGTCAGAAAATGGATAGAAATTGATGTAGTGGGGGGTATCTTGTGCCTCTAAACTGCTCCTTTTGAAATTCCTTGTACAGTGGCTTACTATGTTGAGCAGATGGAGTGGCAGGTTAATACATGCAGTGTTATTTGTTGGCCTAGTTGCAGAAGTACATAGCATATATTTATAGCCTTTATAAGTTTTTTTCCAGCAGAATCAACTGTCTCGTAAACTGCAGCTGACTGCTAGTGCATGGCATGGGCTTAACCAGTCGGGAGGCACAGCCAAGATCCGATGGGAATCTTTGGTTTCCCGGTTCTGGCCCCTCTGTCTCTGAGCTGTGGGACATCTCTGATCAAGTTGTCCTGCCCAAAAGGGATGTGGAGCTGGTGGGGTGTGAGGGGAGCTCCCTCTGGCCATGCCTGCAGGGCAGGTGCCTCTGAGGCTCCGCGGTGCCGTACGCAGGGAAGCGACAGGGCTGTTGGGTGCCATACTGTCGTTGAATCCAACCTTCTCTGTGAGACGGGCCATGCAACTTCATCCTAAGGTTCACACAGTACTATGAACAAATGTGTGAACACTGAAGTGTGATGTGCATCTCAAACTGCTTCTGTTCCCTAATGCTGAAATGTATTTTTAATGATAAAAAGTCATGCTTGGTATGACAGCGTTACTCACTCCCAAGGGTGAAAGGTGGTTTCTCAGCCTGGCGTGATGTTCCTTTCAAGTGAGTCCGTGTTCCTGGAGGGCGAGAGCTCTCCAGGCAGCTGGTATGCTCTGCAACTGCTGAATGGCTCAGAAATGAGATGACCATGTGTATTCAGGTGTTCTCCTGACCTTGACCAAATAGGGGTTATACCATCAGAGCAGGATCCACCCC
>VZSF01007665.1:0-51114 GCA_013398295.1 Chionis minor | reverse complement strand
CAATCCACGCCGGATCCCCCCCCCCCCCCCCCCATGCCTGAGAAGAGCTCCAGAGGACGTGGTGACCTTGGGAGGAGAGCAGTGAGTGTCTGACTTCAGCGTAAGCCATCCTCTTAGAGATGCAGACCTCATTGGTGTTACACACAGCAAGTGAAAAACATGTGCCAAATTTTTAGAAAGTATCAGTCAGAATTTCCTGGGTTGTGAATCCACATCAGGCGTTTGAGCCTGCAAGCGCAGCACCGTGCAGTGTGCACTGCACTGCTGACACACGCAAAGATAAGTGGGTATTGAGGTGCTTTATCATGTTGGGACCTCAAGGCCCAGTGTTTGCAACGTCAGTGAGCAGTGGGCATCCGTTGCTGGTCTGTTCCCATGGCTGTGGCAGCTCCCCGTGAGAAGATTAGACAGGATTCATAACCAGATGTGTTCTTAAAGTGGGGAGAAGTGGGGGGGAAAGGAGACGCTGTGCAGAAAAGGAGACCCAGTGCAGGATATGCGGGAAGAGAAGGAGGAGAAGGACAGATGATCCTCTCCCTGAGGGAGTGCAGGAGGCAAACTCAGCTGCCGAGTGGGAGAGCGGGTGTCAGAAGGGAGGAAACTGGCCTGGTAACAGGACTGCGAGGGGAAGGCAGGTTGATGCTCACTGCTCTTACAGCTACAACTCTGTGTGTACTCACGGCCTTCCCCTGGAAATCAGCATGCCTTCAGCCACTTCGCGCTGGTAAGTATACGCTTGTTTGGGCAGAGGTGAGGATGACATTCCCGTGGTCATTTAGGAAACCGTGTGTCAGAACTGAGAGTTTCCCTTGAGCAGTTCTCTGGCTGGAAAGTGTCTTTAGATGTGGATGAAAAGGCTCCAGGTACCACAAGGAGGTGGTGGGGAACAGAGTTTGCCAGTTTGCCAAATGCCTCTTACACCTCTCTGAGCGACTGGATAAAAGTAAAGTTTGGTTCACACAGAGGTCTTGCGCTAAGAAATGCTGAGCGCAGAGAAACCATTAACACCCATGTGACAAGAGCAGGTGTGAAGTCTGGTGGTCGATGTACTGATTTTGCAGAAACTGAGCAGCACTTTTGGAATTTCAGCTCTATCCCTCTCCCCTGCGACAAGTGACGCCTGCCATGCACGTGCGTGAGGGCACACAGGTGATCTCACGCTCTCCCCTCTCTCTCCCTCTGTCTCTCTCTCTCTCTGTTGTCCCCTCTCTTTCTGCAGGTCAGCGTGGAAGTCTTGGTAGAATACCCTTTTTTTGTATTTGGACAAGGCTGGTCATCCTGCTGCCCCGAGAGAACCAGCCAGCTCTTTGATTTGCCATGCTCCAAACTCTCGGTGGGGGACGTCTGCATATCGCTTACGCTCAAGAACCTGAAGAACGGCTCTATTAAAAAGGGCCAGCCCATGGACTCAGCTAGTATCTTGCTGAAGCATTCAAAGAATGACAGTCTAGCTGGAAGTAGACACAGGTATGCAGAGCAGGAAAACGGGATTAATCAGGGAAGCGCACAGATGTTAGCTGAGAACGGTGAACTGAAGTTTCCGGACAAAATAGGATTGCCTGCAGCACCTTTGCTCACCAAAACAGAACCCAGCAAGCCCCCAGCAACGAGGAAGAGGAGGTGGTCAGCCCCTGAAACACGAAAGCTAGAGAAATCAGAAGAGGAGCCACCTTTGACTCTTCCTAAGCCTTCTTTTATTCCTCAGGAGGTTAAGATTTGCATTGAAGGTCGATCCAACGTAGGAAAGTAAAAGTTGTTTGGGGAAAGGAAATTAGGCTATCCCTTGTCATTTTTATCCAGATTACTGTACTGTAGACTAAATAACCCAGTATTTACATGTTATCATCTTATTTTAGGTTTATGTTATAACCTTGTTGTTATAGTTGCAGCTGGTATTATGCAGGAGACTGGTGCATATGTTTTTCCACAAGTGTTTGTCAGTGACTAGGTTTATCGAGCGCTATGGAAGGGGCAGTACCTGCTTCACACACCCTTAGTGGAAATGAATGTGTTGTCATGGCTCCTGTTTTCTAACACCTCGTGTAGGACAGGGTCCAGCTGTGATTTTGTTTTCTTTTCGTCGTTGGTTTTTTTTTTTTTTCCTTTGGTTTTGTTTTTGTTTTGTTGTTTTGGTTCCTGTTCTAGTTTTTTAGGGGGTGGGGGGGTGGTGAGGAGAAGGGAACTGTAGCAGAGGTGTGTGTCACACGTGGGGCACGTGCGTGTGTGTGTGTGTGTGCGCGTGTGTGTGTGTGCACGCCAGTCCCGAGGAGGGACCGCGGCTCTGTGGCAGGTTGGTGAAGAGGTTTCCTCACCCCAGGTGGATGCTGAGGACACAACCCATGGGTGTTATCGAAAAGGATCGGACAGTCTCTGACGTTTTCAACAAGCCAATTCTTNGTGTGTGTATATGTATATATATATTTTTTCCCCCCATGGGGTCTGACTGCACTGATTTTTATTCCTAAAGCAACTGCCACACCAACATTTCCTTTCTGCTTGCTAGTGCAGTTCCATCGCCCGGAGCCAGCAGATGGGGAGGCTGTGCGGACCCTTGCACTGGTCGCCCTGCAAGGTTTTCCTTCACGGCGGTGGGGTGGGTGCGTGCGTGTGGTGTGGTGTGGTGTGGTGTGGTGTGGGTGTGCGTGGGTGGGTGTGCGCGAGGAGGCCTCCAGCTCCACGGATGTGCCTGGCTCAGGCTCACTCCTGTTTCTGTGCAGTGTTAGACAAATCGACCGGGTTACGCCATTGACATTTGCTTCCACAAGGTAGACGCATACTGCCCCTTTGAGATCACAGGCATCCATTGTTTGCAGTTAGGTTGCAAATCCTTGTCTTTAACTCTAGTACTGTTTTTAGTTCATGATTATGGACAACTGGTGCCACTTTTTTCAAATTTCGGTGTGACACAGGAATCCGCTGTTGAAGATGAACCTAGAATGTCTTTAAGCACTTAAAATGCTGTTCACACTTTATTGCTGAGCATCCTGGTCTAACACTCAGTACGTACTGTATCTCACTTTAATCTGCTCGGAAAGCATCAACAACAAACAAACAAACAAATCTCTTCAACACTGTAACTACATGCAACTATGTAAAGTTTTCTCACAGGCAAGATGCTGAAAGTTTTAATGTGGTTTCAAAGGGATGAATGTGAATTATTGAACTAGTATGTGACAGTCATTGTCCACAAAGGACTACTTAATAGGAGGCACTTTTTAAACTTTAATGCTTGAGAAAGAGTTAAAGGCATATGCGAGCTGACAGATAATAAAAAAAAAAAGTAAGAGAAAGGAAAAAGGAAAGAGGAAAAAAAATCATTGTCCAGTGTTTTTGAAAAAGATGGACTTTAAAGAATCTTGCAATTTGCACATCTTGAGTTTATCATTTGTGTGGTATTCCTGCAGTTTTTACCTAATAATGTTGTGGGTTGGGGGGGGTCTGAAAGAGCATAAACAAATGTAGCAATTACTCACTAACCTGCCTACGCTCTAGGCCATTTCATAGGGTTACGTTCCTTTCAAAGTTCATTTTTGGTCTTTCTACCATATCTGCCACACAGAACCAGGTCCTACCACGACAGCTCTGAGAATTTTTCTTCAGACTTGCTGAGAGAGTTTTCCACAAGAAACATTTCTGTACGTAAGCAAGGTGTTTGTTTGTTTTGAAAACAAACCTATTGTTATTTTATTATTATTATTATTTGTTATTTTAATTGCATCGTTTTCCATTGGAAAGGCGAGATTTCAAGAGTTTGGTACAAACCAAGTAGGATGGGGGGGGGATTCACGCTGTTCAGCCTTTTCTTTCCCTGGGCAGGGCCGGATCCTTTGGGGTGCTGTGCACCCAGCCTCCCGCACCAGCCTCGGGGAGGTGCAAGTATGAAGTACTTTGGGGCTGAGTTGCTAAAGCCCGTTGCTGCCGCTAGAAGGGTCCCGCTGACTCCGGTTTCGGTGGGATCGTGCTAGGGCCCTATGCCGGCAAGCGTGCGTGCCGTCGGTTTCGGTTGGCAAGTTCGCACCCTTCAGGTAGTTTGGAAGAAGCTGTACGGATAGGGAGAAAAGGAAATAAGAGTCCATCACTAGAAACGCAGTAACCTAAAGTGAAAAAAATTATTTAAAACCTTGTTTTCCCTCTCCCCTAAAATACAGTGCTTTTATTTAAGAGAAGAAATGTTAACCCCAAACCCCCGCTTTGACTCTGTTATTTGTTACTTGAAATTTAGCTCACACCAGAACTAATTGTTTTTATACCATATTCTGGGCTGCACCAAAAAGTTGAAATACGTTTAAAATAGCTTGAAACTTTTCTTGAATTTCCTTGAATTTTATTAACCTCTCGGCGGGTTACCAAATAGCTGAGTGGGTTTCTTCTCACAGTCACACTGCTTAGTTAGTGCTTATTTGTTAATATTTCTGCTCAGAGAAGTTGCTTAATCTTCCATATACTCTGCTCAGGGCACTTGCAATTTATTGTTTCGTTTTGTTTCCTGTTTTGTTTTTAAGCTTTGATGGTAAAGGAATAGAAAGAATTACAGATTTTAGTTCGCAGTCGTACCACTATTTCCGTACTTCACGCATACTCGGGAAAAAAAAAATCTCAAGTAAAACCATACACATACACATTTGTGGTTAATAAGGAAGCAGGGGCTATTAAACTGACTGGATCTATTCAACTAACACTAAAAAAAATAAAAAATAATAATAATAAAAAAATACGTTTGGAGCAATAGGAATGTATTAGTTCTGTGCTTGTGTTTCAGATTGAGGAATTCTGAAATAACTGGTCCTTTCCAAACAATTGTCCCTTTCCATGCTTTGGCTTTTGTAGGATGTGCAATACTTTACGTGCCAACTTAGACTCACCTGTGCGGTGTTAGCTAGATGTCATACCCACTTCTGATTTCCCCTGGTTTTGTTCTTTTTTTGAATAGTTTCTTTCTTTCCACCTTCTTTTTTTTCCTTTCTTTCTTATTAATAACTTCCTCCCTATCCTCCCCCCGCCTGAAAAAAAACCCATAGTAAGGGTCAAGCACCCTTTGCCCCGGGAAACACCAACCCCTTTTGTATTTGATGTTAAAAAAAGATCCAGGAAGAAAAAAAGAAAAAAAAAAAAAAAAAAAAAAAGGAAAAAAAAAAAGCTGTACTAATGTTTGCGTGCCGTCTGGGCGGAGGGCGGCCCTCGGGCACGCGCCTGGCTGCCACCCTCCGCCTGGACGGCATGCGGATGAGACCTGGCTCCCAGCGGGGAGCGGAAAGTCCCCCTGGTGACCAAGTCCTTTGCAAGGGGGGGCTTTGCCTCTCCCCCCGGCACCAGGCATCCCTTGCAGCGAGTCCCCGCGCTTGGGAAGCGCCATCAATCCCCGGGCAAATGAAAAATACCACTCGCAGGCGTAGAGATGCTGAGGCGAAGCCGAAGGAGGAGGTTTAGCCGCTGCTTCTGCGCGGCATCTGCTTTGCAATAGTAACTGACAGTAGTTTTCTTTTTCTTTGTGTCTTTTTTTTTTTTTCTTTCTTTCTTTCTTTTTGTAGCAGGCCTGTTTAGTTTACAACGAAACGCATACAATCACCAAGAAATTAGTCAGGGCAAAGAAAAATAAAACAAGAACCTCTTTATAGGGATTTCTAAAAAAAAAAAAAAATCTATCTATCTATCTGTCTATCTATCTATCTAATCTATCTATATATCTATATATATAAAATGACTGTTCCTTATAGTGTTTAACTTAGGCATTGTTTCAGTTTGTCTGGGCCACATCACGGGGAATTTGAGTTTGATGTCGCTTACCTCGAGTCCTCTGGTCGAGACCCAAATCGGAGTCACTGTTGACCTATTTTACCATTTCTTACGTTGCCCTTGGGCTCACTTTCCCTCGAAGACGCAGACCTCGGGAGGAGAGGGGGGACACACACGTTCCTTTTTTCATTCCTTTAATCCCTTCATCCCGCTGTCGCTTCGTTCGACCCGTCGTTCCCGTCATTTTCTCAGCGTGGGGAAGTGACATCACTACTCTCGTTTCCCTTAAGTCAAGGAACATTTAGAAACCTTTCACACCTTTTACTCAGGGATGGGGCTGGCATATGTGTGGTACACTGATGTGACCAGAAGCAGCACTTTTACTGCTCCGGAGTAGGGATGTACAATGTTACAGACGAGTTTGGATTTCCTGCATCTCATGGTTTAAACTTTGTAGATCTCACTTAGATTGCAATACAAAAGCAGCAGGCTCAGCGCAAACTGTAGCTGTTGGTTATCACGAAAATTCACTCTCTGCAGAGATTTATTTTACTTTAAAGTGTGTTGCCAATAGTAAAAAGGAAACGGTGAAATTCTGTGAATACTTGCAACTGCTTAAAAAAAAAAAAACCCAAACAAAAACGCAACCCTGTATCAAGGAGAGCGAATCCTGGATACTTCTGAACACTAACAGTGTTATTTCCAAGAGGGGGCTCTGGCACGGTGCTCTGGGTGCCCCAGTTCCCGGTTCTGCAAACACTTACACAGGCGCCTGTGGGAGGCCCGGGCTGGCCGGCGAAGGCTGCTGGGCGCTCGCTGTGGGGCGCGTGTATAAATCTTTGTGAAACCGAAGCTTGGTTCAGGCAGGGCCAGATCCTGACCTTAATCGGGCAGCTGGAAAAATCTTGGGGGTTCATCCGACTTCGCCGGGGCGGAAGCCTCAGGCGGGCGGTGGGGATTTGGGCTGTTGAAACACTTCTGCTGTCCCAGGAGCTCGACAAATGGCAAAATGGGACATGCACCCCTACAAATAACTTCCATTTCTTCCCTCCCCATCATCACGGGAAACAGCAGGGTCCGCTCTGGGCTCTGGCCAGTGCTGATGTGAAAAGCAAGGGGAAGGCACGCGGCACCAGAGCGCAGGCAGTAACTGCCTTTCCTCGGGTTTATCCAACCCTCCCACTCCCCCAAATCCTGAAATACGTAGCAAAATGAGAATTTGTTGATGCAAATACGCATACGTGCACACACACACCCCCCCCCAGACAGAAGTGTCTGTTTGCACACAAATAAATACGTGTGTTTATTTTCTTACGCGTATGCCTACATGCCCACTTGATTCCCTGTCCTGAGGACAGCCTTGCTTTGTGTCGATAGGGAAATTCCAAACGCGTTGCACACCTCTACTCCAGAGTTCAATTTCTTTTACATAGACGACCTCGCTTCAGATGTGTTACCTTTACTGATAGGATCTTTTCTTGTAGCACTATACCTTGTGGGAATATTTTTTGATGTAAACCTAATTTGAGAAGCTTATTAAAAATAGAAACTTTTTTTGAAGCACTCACATTGAGGAGTACAGGTAATGTTTTAAAAAAATTGCACAAAAGAAAAATGAATGTTGGAATGATTCATTCAGTGTTTGAAAAAGAGATGGCTCTGTTTGAACAGTGAGTTTCATACCTTGTTTGTAAAAAAAAAAAAAGTTTTTAAATACAAAAGCAGAGAAAGGTTGAAAGTTACATGTTTTTTGTATATAGAAAATGTCATGTCTAGATGATCTGATTTGTATTGGCTTTGGCCAGGAAGAATTATTACTTAAAAGGCTCTTAAAGAACAACTGTGCTTAATTTTCTGTTCGTATTACATGGGTCCCATTTCTGGGGAATGGAGTCATGCTTCACACGCTGTTTATTCCTGTGCTGAAAATATACCTTGGAGCAGCAACTCTCCTGTGCAGCTACCGGGCACTTCAAAGGGCGGCTACTCCGCAGAACCAGGGTCTCGCTCTCCCGCTGTATTTTGGCTTTACGTCTCCGCTGCCTGCACCGAGGGAGCCCCTGGCACAGCCCGCGGGGCACGGCCGGCTTTGAAGGAGGCCTCGGCCGTGCCCTTGGCAGGCGGGGACAGGCCGGAATGGCCTCGGCGTCGGTGTCGGGTCCCTGCCGGTGCCGGGGCCGGCAGGGCGGCAGCAGCCCTGGGGTGGGGAGCCGCTGCCGGCTGAGCGCCACCTGCTCAGTCCCCTCCTGAAGCCTTTTGGTCCTGGGTTTTTTTTTTTCCTCTCTCTGGGATGCTGTTCCACCTTTTTTCAGCACTTCCTGTTCCAGACAGAAACCCAAAGAGTATAACCCCGAGCAAGAAGTGCTTATAGCAAGGGATCCTAGCCCAGCGGGTGGCAGCGGAGCGACACCCAGGGCTGCCCGGCCTTCCAGCCCCCGTCGCTGCCCCCTCTCCCCCGCCTCTGCTGCCAGAGCCGGCGGGAGCCCTCCACCACACCGAGCTCGTCCCCGGTGACGGTCTTGACCGGTGGATGGCGAGACCGGTGTTTGTCAGAAGCCAAAAGGAGAGGATCCCGAGGCAGTTTCTGAGGAGAGGGTCCTTTTCATGTCCAAAGACTGAGCTGGGCGGCTGGCAGCCGGCAGCAGGGGAGCGGGTGAAGTTTCAGGCTGCCCCCGTGTCCCCCGCCCCGGCGGTGACCCACGCTTGGGCTCCCGCAGGCACGTGGGGCAGAAATACTCGCCCCGGCCAAGTGACCCCCCCACCCCGGGCGCTCAGAAACCCAGCCCCCAGTTGTGTTCCAATGAAGTGCATTCAGCCAACAGGTAGTATTTATACAATAACAGTCTCTAAGGTCTCTGTAGTTTTTTTTCTTGTTGCTAGCTGAAAGGACTCAAGTCTTCCACTGAGGATTTTATGGAGGCTTCACCCAAGGTTGTTTCTTTTTCATTCATTTCTATTTTGAGCGGTCAAAGCTCCTGTGCCCTTTCCCTCGACCACGCAGTAGGTGTGCATTGGAAGTGGTGTTTGCAGCGAGCGTTAGTCACTCATTGGAGCTGTCGTGGCTGTAACTCCGGGATTGCTGACAAGCAGAAACTTCAGGGCCCAGGTCCTGGGCTGGCGCGGAGCCGGTGTGGGAGCGCCGGCTGCCCGGGCAGCGCTGCTCTGCCCCTCCACGCCGGCCGGCGCGGGGCTCCCGCCCCGGCCTTCGCTTTAAAAACCCAGGACCCACGTCCTCCCTCTCCCTTTGGCCGCGCTCTGCAGAGCTCCTCTCCGAGTCAGGCAGGTTCGGATCCCTGTAGCTGAGGGCAGGAATGGGGCCGGGGCGGCTGCGGGTGGCTCAGTCTGTGTCCTCTGCCTGGCCGTGGGGCGGCCTCTTAGCCAAGTGACTAATCTCTTACGGCATAGATGCGATTCTTCACGACAGTCGGCTAATGTTGAAACTCACTAATGTATGTATTTGCTCTTTTTTTTCTTTTTTTTTTTTTTTGGAATAATATATTAACTTGTTGAACACTGTTCTTTTCACAGTGTTACAAAAGAGGGGGGGGAGGGGGGGGGATATGGGGATTTCCCAACCTTTTTCAGTTCGGGTGAGCTACTGAAAACCATTTTGTACTAGCTATGTCACCGCTCTCGGCAGCCAGCGGCGCGGGGTCGTGCCGGGGCAAGGTTTAGCCGTTCTACAGCAGTAGTTTTTACGGTCTTTTTTTTTTTTTTTAATAAATAATCGTCTGGTATTACTATTGAGGGTTGTTGCAAATCACACTTCCAGTGTAGTTCCTAGTGTAGGCCCAGTAAAAGGGATATCGCAGCTTTGTGTTGGGGAGAAATGGAGCTGACATGGCCAGTACAAAGGAGAAATAGGGAGGGAATAACGTTTTGCACCTTATTGAAAAGAGGAGAAGATTTTAAGTGCATACAGACATAGTTAAGAGCTTTTATTGTGACAGGAGAACTTTTTTCCATATGCGTGCATACTCTCTGTAATTCCAGTGTAAAATATTGTACTTGCACTAGCTTTTTTAAAACAAATATTAAAAAAAATGGAAGAATTCATATTCTATTTTCTAATGGTGGTGTGTCTATTTGTAGGATACACTCGCGTCTGTTTATTGAATTTTATGGTCCCTTTCTTTGATGGTGCTTGCAGGTTTTCTAGGTAGAAATTATTTCATTATTATAATAAAACAATGTTTGATTCAAAATTTGAACAAAATTGTTTTAAAGAAATTGTCTGTATACCAGTACAAGTTTATTGTTTCAGTATACTCGTACTAATAAAATAACAGTGCCAATTGCAAATGCGTGTTTTGTCTTTATGAGTTGTGACTGAATGTGAGCGAGGTTTCCTAGGGAAGTCATTTCCCCAGTTTAATTCCCTCCCCACCCCCCGCAATGCATTTCAGAGCATTTGCTTTCATTCCCCACGATGCAGAAGCGCTCACGTACCCACCCAGGGCCATAAAACTCTCTCCAGACCATCAGAGCGAAGCTCTTTATTGCATAACAAAAACTCGCCATTTACAACTTTTGAACACTTTTAAAGGATCGCGCCCCGCGCGCCGGAGGTGCTGCGCACACGTGGTTGCTCCAGACGAGGGGTGGCAGCGCTCCTCATCGCCATCTCAGGGGGCCGAGTGGGGCAGGAGAACGTCTTAACGCTCATCGCCTCTTTCTGGCCGGTTATGCGGAAGCGCTTCACAGTTATGACAGGCAACACCAAGGAGTTTTGGACTCTGAATTGTTTATTTATGTACAAAAACTTCAACCAGTCAACGCTGCGTCAAGTAAATGCTGGGGAGGGCCCGCTTAAACACCCCAATGACCGCAAGGGAAGCGAGGGCCGCAGGGGAGGGTGGTCCGTGCTGTGTTTAGGGGTGCAGAGCTGTGCCAGCACCTAACCCAGCCCTGCTTCGGCCCCTCCGCCCCCCGGCAGCTCCCAGCCCCACTGGGAAGAGCCCAGCCCTCTCCTGCCTGCCGGCTCCGGCTGCTGCGGAAGGCCAAGCGCTGTCCTGGGGCCTTGGCTTTTTTTTCTCTCTTCTGCACAAGCAAGACCAAACCTTGCGCTGGTTGCCAAAGGCCTCCTGGCCCAGCAGAAGCTTTTGGTACACAACTGATACGAGCGACTGAAAAGCAGCACCCGCCGGGCAGAGGGGTGGGAGGGGGTGGTGTCCAGACGCTGGCAGAAAGCTGCAGCAGCAAGTCTGTTCAGCACAGCGGAGCTCTGTGGGCAACGAGGGAGCGCTTGGTTCAGACAAGGCTCCAAACTCAACGTGTCGGTGAGTGGAAAACACCAGCCCCCTGTCCCAGCGCAGCCGGGCTTGGCTAATTGCTGCTGCGATTCTTGCTCACCCCCATCCTTTCTCCCCGCTACTGCCTAGCTGGAGGGAACACATGGCACCCTTGTACGGGAAAAAGCTCCTCCAACTATAAGCGGAGGCTCCTCCTGCCCTGCTGACAACTCCGTATTTACAGGGTGGCCCCATCCTACCTTCAACCACCCCCCTCACCCCCCCATGCCCTGAGGTGAGAAGAAAGCGGCGCAGAAGAGCACAGCCCCAGCCCCTGCCCCTGCCCCATGGCCCACGGGGGTGAGCCGGCCGTGACGGGGGGCAGAGGCGGGGTGGCCCCACGCTCGCTGGGCACGTGCACGTCTCCCTTTCAGAGAAGGGAGAGCTGCCGGGCTGGTTCTGCATCTGGCAGGATGCCGGCTCCGGGCCCGCTCCGCCAACAGCCTGGGCTCACGCCTAGAGGAGGTCTATGCCTGCACCCCCGCAGCCACCCCTCAGGTGTCAGCGAGGCTGCTGCTGCGCTGAGACCTTCCTGCCCAAGGAGAGTTCAGGGAAGCCAGGCTGGTGGGTAGGAGGCCCAGCCCGGCGACTCCAGAATATGACTGGGAGAGGAGGGGCCGTTTCAGGTGTCCTTATGTTTCAAGAAGCCAGAGGTGGACACGCTAAGCGGGGATTGCTTTAAGGATGTGCCGCTGCCCGGTTCAGCGTCCCTGCTCATAGGGCTTTAGTGCATTGAACCTGCAGAGCCAGCGGGCCGAACCTCGGCGTTGCTCTTGGGAGCTCAACAGCGCCTGGCTGGGGGAAGCTGGCGTGACCGTGACCTACAATGCAGCTTGTCCCACTCGAAGCGCTCCTCTGGACAGGATGGGGTCGGGGTGGTGAGGGTTAGAGACAGCCAGGTTGTGCACAGCCACCCAACACTGAGCACTTCGGAATGACACTTCCCACAGAAGGACAACAAGTAACAGAGAACCCGGTCAAAAGTGCAGGTGAGGTAGATCCACAAATGGCACGTGGCATTAATCTGCAGTTGCAGCCTCTGCTCAGAGCATCCTGACAGACAGAGCGTGCCCTCAGCTCCCTCTCTGCCCTCCGTTCCTTGCGAGAGCGGCAGCGGGGTTGAGCAGGGCACGGGACCTGGGGCTAAGGGAAGCTCAGGGCAACTACTAGAGCGAAGGACTGGGTGTTAAAGGAGAGCTCCAGCTCGTCTTTTTTCCATTTGCCGGCCCGTCTGAGAGCTGGACACGTACCGTGGCAATGGTGAGAGCTGAGAAGAGTTGAGGGTTATCCCTGAACAAAACCCACGTCTAACGTTGGGCAAGATGCAGACATGCCACCAGTTCAGCCTTTCTGCAGCCGATTTCTCTCTCCCGCTGACTTTGGAGCGAGAAGGAGAAAATGAAAGAGAGAACATGCTGCTTATCAAAGTGATGGTAAGAGCTGCTATTTAGAAAACCAGATACCCTAAGTCAAAGCTTTATCAGTAACTATTCTTAGCGTCAATGTCATCCACAGCCTGGAGAATTTGGGGGACAACCTAAGATTAGCCTGTCCCCATCCTTTCCTGTGAGTTGCTGGTCAGTCAGAGGTGTGTGTAAAGGGGAAGGAAAGCAGGTGTAAGTGTGGCCCCGGGCCAGGCTGGCTGCGTAAGCGCGCAGCCTGCCTGGAGAGGAGGCTCCACGCTTGCCAGACCTGTGGAGAGGCAGCTCCCTCCACTCATCCCCAGCGCCTGCCCTTTGGAAAAGAAACTGTTCTGAAGACATGTCATGAAGCTGCTCTGTTCAGTGTGCGTATGATCTTTTTTTAAAAATGTTTACAAATATATATATTTCATATATGTAAATGTATTTCTTAAATCCCATTTAGAAATGTAGCTAAAAGAAGTAGAAAAGCGGTAGCGAGAGTATGCGTGAGACCAGCAGGCTGCTGTGCTTCCCACCTATGAAGGCACGAGTGTGGAGAGACACCTGTGGTCAGGCCTGCGACGTGACAGTCTAACCCGCTCCTCACGGAGGTGTTAATTTGCCTTTGCACCCCTACCCTTCATCCCGTAAATAAAGGAGCGGTGACCTCCTACAGCCGTCCTGACGGAGGGCAGTAGTAGTGCTGTGCCTGTGCTCTGGGCTCAGGGCAGAAGAGCAGTATGTGGCCTGCGGTGAGGTCTGTGGTAAAGCAGCCTGGCCTCTTCTTAACGTGGCGCTTCCAGGCTGGAGGGAACAGAGACCAGAGCCTTTACTCGCAGGGCCGGCCTCTCTTCTGCATTCAGGTTCCTTTAGGATACGCGGGCAGGACAAACGGTCCTTAAAGCCAGCACACAACAACCTGTGCTCACATTAAGGCCCTTATTCACCTCCAAAGCAGAGGAAGGGATCACACCACAGTTAAGAATTATGCCCTACATGTTAAATGGAAGACATTTAAAGCATTGATCCATTTAGAAGATATCCTGTGTTTTTTCTAGTGTGCGCAACACACTTCAAAATCACCAGGGATCAAGCCTGTGGCCTACATGTGCTCCTCAGCACGGTCGACTGCACCAATCCTTGCGCATGGCTTTTTGGGCGGTCCAATACGCAAGTTTAATTGTAGAGTTTCTCTTTGCTATTCCTCTTCCTACAGATCACTCTTTTGCTTTTCAAAGGAAGCCTGCCTCTTTCTACAGATATCTACAGGAGGGGAAAGTAAGACTCTGCAGTACTGAAGTAACATCAGCTGTATTACGATCTCAGCAGCACTTTAAAGTAAGTGGCCAAGCATTATTAATTCATCGCTGCTCACTTTTACATCATTTATCATAACGAGCTGCTGTGGTACTCATGTGGATGCAATGTGTATTTCCAAAGAAATTTCATTGTGATTTATCAATTAATTAGTGGGCCATTACATTTTATTAAAGTGTTGCCCAGAGTCTTAAACATTCATTACTGCCTTTAGAGGAAATGCTTTAACTCCGTCTCAGCCTACCGGTGTCTCGCAATCAGGCTCTTCTGCCAAGAGCTCCCTTCTGCCTTCCACGGTGTCAAGGGCTGCGGAGGAGCGGTACCAGATAACCCAAAGTGAATTTGATCCCTCTGGCCTCATTCACCTGGCCACAGACAATGCACGTCGCAGCATTTTTATGCCTTTGCTAAATGGATATGAACAGGCAAGGGAGCAGGGAAGATCACAGAGAAACCTCCCCTTTGGTGGGTTACTGTTGCTGCGTTTCCATGTCTTAAAAAAATGTCAATGCCTTAGAAATGTCAACGAGTTTCAATGTCTTAAAAATCTGTTTGCAGAGAGCTGGTAAAAGCAAGAACGCAAGTAATTCAATAACTGCATGCACGAAAAAGCAGGCGAGCTCTGAGACATTCTCTCCTGAGTGATCTCCACAGCTGGGGTCAAGGGGGACAGCACAGGTTTGCTACATTCAATGCCAGCTTCTCTGAAGAGGCAGGTCCATTGAATAGAGATGTAAGTAAGAAGAGCAGGACCAGCCTTGTGAACTGCGAGTGAAAGAGATCTGGCATCACTGTAAGAGATTTATCATCACTGTAAGAAGTCACCAGTAGCCAGGCCTCGTCCACCATCTGCCTCTGGCATTCTGCAGGCTGGCAGCCGCGCCACAAGCATCTACTCTTTGGCCAGAACAAAGATAAAGAGAATTTGATTGTTGATTTCTCCAAGCAATTCCTTGCATCTTTTTCTCTCCCAGCCTGCAATGTCTGGAAGGTGCCCCACCAGAAGCGGTGGTAGCCGACAGGCCAGTCTTAAAAGAAGGA
This sequence comes from Chionis minor, assembly GCA_013398295.1. Classification (NCBI taxonomy): domain Eukaryota; kingdom Metazoa; phylum Chordata; class Aves; order Charadriiformes; family Chionidae; genus Chionis; species Chionis minor. Next base: position 36,329 of record VZSF01007665.1, on the reverse strand, counting down.
ATGTGTGTATGTGTGCAGGTGCAAGAGCCAAGTCTGTACAAGCCAATTCTTTGTTAACTGAGGCTTCAGCAGCTATTTATCAGAGGGGGGGAAAACAGGTGAAGAAATGTTGATTAAAAAATAAAATAGGCACAACAATAAAAGATGAGGCTATTGCATTTTGAACCAATGGCACTGTGTTAATAGCACAACCTTCCCCTTCCAAATGTCAGCCATAGCCCCTCCAACGGCTATGACACTGCCATTCTGAGGGAGAGGAGAGTTTGCCACTAACACAACGTGGAGGAGAAAGCAAAACAAAACATTAGCCCTTCCTGCTCCTCTCCCCCACCCCTCTCTCTCCAGTCCCCCAGTCCTGAGCTAAGAGAAGACCTGGCTGTGCTGCTGGGTGACCCGGATAAACGTTGTTCTCCTGCTCAGTTCCTTGAGTTTGGCAGCTCCCACGTAGGTGCAGGTGGAGCGCAGCCCCCCGAGGATGTCCAGGATGGTGAGTTCCACGTCCCCTCTGTACGGTACCTCCACAGTTCTGCCCTCTGAAGCCCTGGAGAAGAGATGGGTTACTGCATTTATGTCTGGATGCAAAACATAATGTTGTATTTACTGGAGCGATGTGGAGCTTAATAATTTGCAAGCTGCAATTTACAAATACTCCTCCAGCTGAATTGCTTGCCTGTTGCTGCTTGGTGCTCTCGAGTACTGAAATGCTTCAGCTCTGGTCACCCCCTTCTGCACCAGAAGCAGACAAATCTTGCAGACGCCCCAGTATCCCAAGAGTGTGTTTACAGATCTATCCCTTCATCCCCTCCACCATCTGCCTACATGCAAGTGAAGCTTCCAGGTTTTTGGAAAGGTACATTTGACCTTGAGAGTTGTAAGCTTTACAGTAGAAGGAACAACCAGGCTTGGGAAACTTACAGAAACGTTGGAGCTGGTTCTCAGCAGGCACCACTCAGCACAGCTCTACAGGGTCTTCGCAGCCCCTGGGCTCTGTCCCCTCACTGACCCATCACTGACCAGATGCAGATGGAAATGCATCAGGCTGTCTCCTACCAGCCTGATTCTCCAGAGCCCACAGAAGCGGAGTGGCAAACCTGTTATGAAAACCCGCTGCAGACCTGTCCCCTGAAGCTAAAAGGTGAGCTAGCACAGTTCAGAGCCAGGCAAAAAGGCCAGACAAAATAGCAGTGCTGTGAATACTGTCAAGTACAGGCATGTGCCAGCACAGACTGCACTGTCCCCAAAAGCGTGTCTGGAAAGTTACATGGTGGAAGAATCCAGGCAAATAACTTTCACCCCTTTTCCTTCAGCTTTCTCCAGCCTCACGCTTCAGCAATTCCTCCTGTAGCAGGGTTCCCCAGTCACCAGCTGATCTCACTAGGCTCTGGAGCAAGCTTGTTCTGCACAGCACACTGGCTCCTCTGAGGCCTTGGGAAAGTGGTCTAAGAGCAATGCGGAGGGCAGAGGGGATTGCTCTCCTTCTCCCCTACCAAATGGAGGCAGAAATCACAGCTGGGTCCTGCCATTGTTGTAACTGTGGCTTTATTTATTTTTCTCTTAAACAAGTTGTCTAGGGGATATTGCAAGAAAGAAAGGGCATGCCTGTTTAGAGGCTCCATTTGCAAATCATTAACACCACCAACAGCGGCTGTGTGGAGGTACTTCAGTGCGAGCCTGGCTATATTTCATTCTGTTAGTTTAAATGTGAGGTCAAAGCCCTAGGGAGACAATAAGGGAGAAGTGTTAATATGCCATGTGAATAAGTAACCGTGTGATTAATCTCCCTGCATCTGATGAGTAATTGACTCTTTCTTGAAAGTCTTAAATAAACACTGAAATAAGTGTCCGCTGGAAAATGTATGTACCACCGCCCTCTAGCAGACTGCGCTGGGCTTAGTGGTGTGTTGTAGGGCCTGCGCTGCTGGAAGTTCACAGGCTTTTATTGTCAGCTCCACTGCGAGCAGGAAGAGAAGGCCTGGCTCACAAAATAACACATAAGGAGTCATGCTACGATTCTGCAGCTTGGTTTTCGGCTGTGCCCATCTCATCCAAAGTCGGGAGGTTCAGCTCAGCCTCCGGAGAGCTTCCTGTGAGACTGTGAGAGACAGTGCATGCCTGGGATTTGGGGAAACTAGTGTGAACTGTACCCACCAGATCCTGCCATCTCAGAGCTCTGCACGCTGTAGTGGGCCAGAAATGCAGGGTTTGCTGCATTCATGCATGACTGCAGTTCAGTCCACACATGAACGCCCCATTGGTTCAAACATGACTGCCCTGTTCGTTCATGCCTGAGCATCATGTGGGGCGTAAGTTGCAGGGGTTCGAGAGCAGGGAGCTAATTGCAAACAAAGGCAGCCCCAGTTACAGTGGTTCCCCAGACCTGCAGAGATAGGAACACTGCTCCCGAGAGTGTGAAGGCTTGGTGGTCCTTTTTGCAGAGAAAAATTACAGAAATGCGGGACACTTACAGCTGCTGCCCCTGGGAGATGCCCCTGCAGTGGCTATGGTGGTGGTAGGAAGCTGGAGCTTGTGGGGATGTCACTTTTGGCTTTGGAGACCAAAACCTACGAAAGTCGTGGACACTACTGATGTCACAGCCCCAAAGCTCTGATGGCTAGACGGTTGCTACTGCTCCTCTAGTGTTAGCTGATAAGCTGGTGGGATGTCCTGTTGATCAAGGAATGACCTATAGATACCGTACTGGGGGAAGCATGCCCGAAGAGAGGTGTGAGATTAGGTGTGAAGGTCCAGTTTCATATTCATCCTTGGAAAAAAGTGTCAAAAAGGGCTGAAAATTCTCCATGCTCCTACACTACATGCTGGGAGTAATGGATGACCCAGAAGAAAAAGGAGGAATTGCGGACGGAAGTGGGACAGAAATCTTGAGCTGTGAGTTAAGCAACTGCAAGCGTAGCAGAAAGGTCAGAGCTCGGTTACTGCTGCTGTGGCGGTGGGGCAAGCCCCAGGACAGCAAAGCTGTTTGGTGTGCCGGCTTACTCCCCAAATGGGGACGTGCCCGCGGCTGCATGCGACCACTTCACCACCCCCACTTGGCTGTAAATGAAGCCCTACAGGTACCGACGTCATGACCCTATCGGTACCTTCAGCCAGTCGGGGGCGCACGGAACACCTCTGCCAAAGTGTATTTAAGAAACAGCAGCAGCCACTGGGAGAGGAGACACACCTGCACATGCCTGAGGAGACATGCAGCTGGAGACGCTCTCTCCAAAGGAGGTGCTCCGTGCCAAAGGCGTGCTCTCCCAAAGGGACTGTAGTCCCTGGGTGACCCATGCCAGAACAGGGACAGCTGCAAAGGCACTAGTGGCCTATGGGTGCCCACAACGGAGCGGGCACAGTAGGAAGGAGTAGTGGCAGACAGAAACCGTTACACACATCACCTGTCCACCTCTTTTCCTCACTGAAGGAGCTGGCACAGAGTGAGTGTGACCTGGGGTGAAAATCAGGGGACTTGAGACATGGTGGGGCAAAGAGAGGTGTCTGGCTTGAGTCTGGAAAAGGGGGAGGAATGGTGTTTACTTACGTTTGTTTAATTACCCAACAGTGATTCGAAGTTTGTGTTAGCTTGCAATAAATGAAGCTAAGTAAAAAACCCCCAAGTTGAGACTGTTTTGCCAGCAAAAAAAGCCTGCACACAGGCCATGCATGGATTACAAGGGCTGTCACAAAAGCTGGCACACTTGGCAGCGAGCTGCATAAGCAAGTCAGCAGGAACTGCCAAGGGATTTGCAGGTCTGACATCTCTCCCAGAGTTATAACCCAAAACTAACCCCTTCTCAGAAAAGAAAGGCAGACTAGTTGGGGCTCCCAACAGCTGGGAAAGGTGTGCTCAGGTGCTCTCAGCAGAGACTCTGTCTCTCGCTAGCCACTGAATGGTGAATAGAGAGGGAGAACTATTTGCTTGAGACTCTTCGCAGGAGTTCCCATCTGCAGTGCACCCCAGAACTCCTGGCCCGCTCAAGCCTGCTGCTGGCATGGAGGGATGCGCGTGGTGGGTGGGAATCCTGGCAGGCTGGAGGGGGTGAAGAACATGTGATGGTGCTCCATCAGCCCAGCAAAACGTGGGGCGGGATAAAGGGGTCAAGCTGCCCCGGCATGAGGCGACCTTATGAGTGGAGCATTTAAGAAATGGCAGGAACCGGGCACAGGGCTTCCAGGCTGTCGTTTGAGATACAGAAAAAGACAGCAAGTAGCAGCCAGCTGCTGGTGCTATTCTGTCTCTGTGGCCCAAATTCCACCCTACAGTTAAAGTACTCAACCCAGCTTAGCAGCAGCTGTGAATTGCTGAGTGACCAGAGTAGAAACGCAGCGTTCACACAAAAAACTGTGAAATCTCGAAAGGGTTAACAAAAGCCAACTGGGTCTAACTGAACGACGCTGCAGTCTCTGTTCCTGCTTGCCTTATTTCTTTTCTCCCACAAAAGAAACTTAATAATTGCCTTTCAGAAATTCCCAGCTCTGATCCATGTTCCTCTTGGAAGGAGGTAAAAATGTAAAAATAAACTAATATATAAATGACATAAAAGTAATGAAACCAGATACACAGATTTCATACAAAATTAAATGGGATCACCTTGACATATTCATTACAAAAACAATTACTCTCATGACTTTATTCCCTGCTACAGCCATCTTGCCTTACCTGTCAATTTTAATTTAACTGTTTGCTGGAGGCTGAGGTTCTCCAGACAAAATATGTAATTTTGAGAAGATGAAGTTAAGTGACAAGTAGTCTTGATTCTGCAGGGGTTGAGCACACTGAGCTCCCCACTGCTTGAATAAAACATTGTGAGTGCTCAGGCTCTTTTAAAGATGGAACAGCTTTTTGGGGGTCACTGATACAGACTTACAGCTGGGCTTTTTAAATGCCTATAAAGAAGCCCCACTGACTTGACCTGGCTGGGGCATCCAGCATTTAAAATGCTGAGCTAGAACCCTTTTGGTTCAAGTTTGCCATAAGCTAAACTAGTAAGTGACTAAACTTCCTGTAACTTTTCCTACAAGAGCAATTCAAAGCAAAGCCTTGTCCCGTTTCCTGTCCCTTCAATGCAGAGCACATTTACAGTGCTGGATAACTAACAGTTAAACAGTGTCACTAAATCACAGTGACACTCATCATGCTGGGACAGGCCAAGCAAGACCAAGACCAAGGCTGGTATGGATAGCCACCTCTGAGTCGAGGCTGCAACATGAACAAGATGAGAATCGGCTCCTTCACAGTTAACAGTTAAGGCTTACAGATTTAATGCTTGGAGCTGTTGTAGCTAGCAGTAGACTGGGGACTCCTTCGATGTTACCTATTAGTGGCACGAAAAAGCAGTATCTCAACAGGGACTAAAAATTTCAGATTGTGCTTCCACTCCTTTGTTGCAGAGGTTTCAGAACTTGATCCCCAGGGGACTCTAAAATCAGGATGCAAATCAAAATATAGCTATGGATCAAGCAGAATTTGTGTAGTACTGCCCATAAGGAATTGAAAGGGTCTACCTAGACTGAGCCAAATACGGTGCCTTTCTGTACATCTTTTATTCCTACAAAATAGAATACTTGTACTTTATCTCATTTTTAAGGGGGACCAGAATTAGTTCTCCTGCTGGTGATAACTTTTGTTGCCAGATCACATGCATACTTTCTCAAGCTTTTCCTGCAACCTTCACCAGTTCTGTGGTGGCCAGGCCCTAAATAACCACGGCTGCACTGAGATCCCCGCAGCATGCTTGGGCTGCTCTGTGGTCTCTCGGGGAGCTGCCATTAACTACATGCCTGACCAGCATCAGGCCTTTCCCACACTCCAGCTGACACAAGCACGGGGTAGCAAAGGACAGTGCGTTATCACTTTTCAGCTAAAAGGTTGCCAGCACCTCTGTGTAACTGGCAGCTGCCACTTTTAAATTACGAGATAATCACTAGTGCTGTCCACTCACACCATTTGTTCAGGGGCTTTTATGACAAGCAGATTCGCTGGAGGACAAAAAAAGCCCCAAAACTGCACACTGCTTCTGGGAACTGGCATATGACCCCAGAGTGAATCAAAGCTCAGAGGTATGCAGCACATCCTTCTGGTGCGTCATTTCAGCTTGTCTCAGGTGCAGACGGACTCTTGTGCAGCTTGTTCTGCTGTGTATGAACAGTTGTGCTTGAAAGCAAAAGCACATTGAACACGCAGTGCCAAAAGTGCCTTGCAGGTCAACCAGATGGAAAACCAGTCACACGTTGCTCCCCCAAGCAATCCACTGGCTGTCCTCAGTGTAGCCAGATATCCTGCACATAATAGTGCTTTTAACTGGTACAGATGCAGCCCCATATAAGATTTCAAAAAAAGTCCCTTGCACATTGCTCACTAGCTTCTGATCTGAGCTCTGGAAAAAGGTACATGGGCTCAGGTAAAGTAGGTACGCTTCACTCAAGAAAGACATGTATGTCCTCCTCAGGCAGAAGGTAGTGGTATCCCTGTCCCCTTCTCATCCTATTAGATGCAGAAAAATCCCGGCTTGAAAATCTGACAGGATTTACATGTTCTCCTCAAATTACAGTATTCACTGTAGGTTTTTACTTGTTAAGAAATATCTTTTTTTTTTTTTTCCCCTGCAAAAACAAATGCCCTTTGGAACTTGCCAAAACTCATCACAAGCTTTTTTACCCTTGAAAAACTCTTCACTATCATCTCTCAGCCCTGTGGCCAAGTGGTTTTACCTCTCTTCAGAAGTCTTCCTCAGAAAGCAGTACTGAACCAGACTGTGTCAAGTAGGCACAGACTATCCAATAAGTGCAGGGTCCACAAGCTGTTTCCCCATTTTCACATAGGCTTCTCTTTTAATGAGCCTGAATTTTCTGCTAGACCAGGAAAGCTAATGACTTCATTTATCTCCAGGTCTCCCGAGTACAATGTCTACCAATAGCCTTCTTTAGTCTCCATTATTACTGCAGTCTAGGAGCTCATAATAACCAGCTTGGGACGCTTAGGCCAAAGGAGACAGGTGTAAATGCTTTGAAGTAGGCTGTGTCTTACCACTTTGTAAAGTCCTAGGTGAACTAGTGCACATTTTTATGCTGTATTTTAACTCTTTAGAAGTGTCAGACAAAACCCACAAGAGTCAATGTCGAGGTGGAGGAGAGGAGGTGGGATCAAAGCTGCCTTCTACCTCATGTGATGTCTGATATTGCCATGGTCCTATCAGCATGTCTCTGTGTCAAAGTGTGAATTCCGTTTTATTTTGTGGGTCCCATTCTGCTTTACATTCTGCTCTGTCAGCTTCACAGTGCTGCAACTCTTGTCCATGGCAGCAGCTGTACACGCTGGGAAAAACCCACATGCTGGAGTAGTTGTAGTAGATAGGCCAACAAAATCCATCAGTCCTGAACATCGGGAACAGTAGGTAAAACCACTGACTCTGAGATCCTTACAAACAGCAGTTTACCAGATGGGTCCAGAGCCTGAATCTACCCCAGCAGAGAAGAGAATCAAAAGAAACCCCTCAATAAACCAGTGTAAACTGTAAGACAGGAAACATTCTCTAACAAAGCACGCAAGAACCATGTTGTCTAAGGGCAGTGACTATACCTGCCACTCGTAAGAGAAAAGACACAGGTTTTCTGGAGTCATCTGCTTTTTTCAAAAAGCCAAAATTCTCATCACTTTCTGAAGTAAAATAGCAATGGACAAGACATCCCTTTCCAAAGCCTTTCTTGCTTTCCTCCCCCCACTAAGAATTTTAGCTCAAAACCCAAGGTTCCACATGCTGCATGAGTTGGGGCTACTCCGGTGCTCTGTTACCTAAAAAGGTGTGGGAAATCTGTACAGCACAATCCTGCTGCCCAAGAACACTGCCCAGCAAATGCAGGAGGGAGTCCTGTGGCTACTGCCTGTGACGGAGTGCTTTGGATTTCCTGGGCCCTCATTAGTGTTACAGCTGTAACTCAATTTCAAACTGGGGGAACCCCAGCTGAGCTTCACCAATTCACCAGGCACCCACTTTCTGCAAACAGAAGGGAGCATGTGGGCCAGCCGGGAACTTAGACACCAACAGGACACCCAACCTGAACAAGCAGAGGGCCAGAAACTGCAGCCTGGTGTGCCATGTTCCAGCATTTAATTCATACACATCCCGAGAGACCTGTAAGTCAGAACAGTGCCTAATGACTTCCCAAATCATGCAGGTTGTGCTGCAGGGACAGCACACTGCACCGGCTGCCATCGAGTGAACACAGTTGCTCTCAGCTAGCCACCCCCCTCTCCTTCTCCCCGTCTCCTCCTCAATGTCATCTCGCCCTCAGATCTGCTGCTGCAAGTGTTGGTAACAGCTTCCTAAACGGGAACTGAGGCATGGGCCTATTTCCAACAGATACCTTTCGCACAATTCTGCTCCAGAAGTTAAGGGATGGATGGCTCACTGCAATTGCTCCTGTGTGGAATTCATACCTGTATTCAGCAACCCCTCCCGCATGCTTCTTCATGGCTGTATCAGAGCTCATTCCATAGAAGAGTTTCACCTTCTTGCCATTCTTTTCCATAATCTCTCCCGCACACTGGTCATGGCCTGCAAACATTCCTCCAAGCATGACAAAATCAGCACCGGCTCCTGTGATGAGCAAAGTGACACATAAGGAAGCAGGGAAGGGAGAAGAGGGTGAAAGACAAAGCAGTAAGACAGTGGCCTCCAAAAACAGCCAGCCCTAAACAGTTTGGTACAGAGAGTCCCCTCCTGTAATAGATGCAGCAAACTTGAAATGATTTACTGAAGAACTGACACATGCTCTGATATTTTAAATTGAAGGAATCCTTCTCTGTTGTGGTGACAAAGATATAGATTATTCTACTCCGCTCCACACTCTTTCTTTTCAAATTTAGTTTTAACCCTTTACTTCCTAATAGCATCTGAGCACAGTTCCTTACTAACTGCTACTGTGACTGCAGTTCTCAGAAGCCCTTATCACAGGGCTGGGACCTGTTGAGCTCAGTGCTGTACGGAGAAGAGGACAGCTCCTACTTCAAGGCCTTTCTAGGCTACAAGCTGTTGAGTGGGAATGTACCCTGAAGGCAGGCATGCTCACGAATATAGTGTACTCCTCCCAACACCAATGTAGAACAACCAGATGGATTTTTCAAGTCCATCAGCCATATGTGTTCAGTGTATGTCTGGGTGATCCCTTGTCAAAGATGGATGGGTCTGCATTTGGTTCCCATTGTTTAAAAACTCTGCCAAGGACCGCAACCCCTGGGTTCTGTGGTACTCAGCATGCACCACAAAGAAGGTCTAAACATGTTCCAGATACGAAATAACAACACTGAATACTCAGTCATGCTTGTTCAGGCTGTCCATCTCCCTTGGCTTTGCAAATCATGAAATCAGTTCCACTAGGAGTAAGATCAGGAAGAAGGTTTTTGGAATCGCTCTTGATTTTCTACTGTGATTTCCAGTATTTCCAGCTGGGCTGGAACTATTCCACCAGCAGCTCCTCCTGTGATATTTTGGCATATCTAGTCTTGCTTGGAAAAGTTTGGCTTTTACTCTTTTATGAGCCTGTGGTGACCCATCCCTGAAACAAAACATTTTCCTGTTCAGACTCTCTGCTTCTTCAACGTGTATGCATCAAAATAGGCCTCCCCTCTGCCCAGCTTCTTCCCAGAACTGGCAAGAGACAGAGCTATAAACCTCACTTCACAGCAAGCAGATGAGCCTGAACTAACCCCACCCTGTTATGAACATGTCCGAACTCTGGGGAGATCTCAGGCTAGGTAAGTCTAAGGATTTGCTCTGATCTCTGTCACTATCCAAACAGCACCAGATCTTGAAATCTGAAGAGAAGTGAAATCATTATCAAATCTGCTCAGCTTCTGCCGTCTGTTTAAAAGACAAACCTGAACTTGGGAGTATTTTGAGTACTTAGAACATGTGACAACTGTGGTGTGTCCATTGATTTATAAAAGGCAGTTCCTCCCCTCCACCCCTTTGCCAAAGAGCAGACCCAGCAGCAATGCCGGGAGCAGAGCACCCAGTTGCTCTGCTGACCTCACCTCCCTTTGGTCTGGCTGTTGTTTGCAAGGAACACTATGTCTGTGGTAAATGGGTATTAAAAATTAGGCTTGTGCAAAACTGCTGAGCACATCACAAGCAATATTTATAGCCAGGCACCCATTCAGGTGTCCTATCATGCCAGCTACCTGGCATATTTTTCTTGAGCTCTCTTGTTTCAGAGGGGTGAGTTCTAAAGCCTCAGTTTGACTCATGTCTGATGCTACTATTAACCTGCCCAAACCAAAGGGAATGTTCATCCTTTAAGACATTCTCAATTACTGGTGGGGAGCTCCTGTTGTTACCTGGCACAATCTTTGTTCCACCTTTGCAAAAAAATAGTACCCTGGGAAATCTAGTTGATGTCTCCGTCACGGGTGGAAGAAAACAACATGAGGAAGGAGGGACGGATTTGGGGTCAAAGTTTCAGAGAAGGCCTTTAAACAAGCCAAAGGCCTGCCAAAGGACACTCTGGACTCTGCCTTGTTAATACTATCCCCTGATCCCCAATTCTAGGCCTGTCTCTGGTTATGGGTCTCACAGCCTCCAAATTATTAATGCAAAACAGTCACATGAAACTTACACATCAGAATCACCAAATTTTGGTTCCTGTGTACTTAAGTGCCTTTTTTTTTTTTTTTTTGACTGCATATTTTGGGAGGAAAGCAAATATGTTTGAATTACGGGATTGAAACTCATCCAACTTGAGTAACTTTTTAAAACTAAAACATAATTCATGAAGCTCTTCCAGAAGAGAGGAGCCATGTTACAGCAGACGCAGCACGTCTAAACGTTGGAATGACACAGCTGCAGGAATGGCCCTGCAGCTCCAGCAATGATCCATATTAAATACACTTTTCCAGTGCTCTCCTGAACTTTCCACCCTGCTTCGGTGTTGCAAAGATGTTTGAAAGTTTCAGGTCTCTTCCACGACTCTTCTACCAGTTAATATCCAACCAGAAGGCTGCAGTTTTTAGCATGGTCTTTGTCTACTTGTGCATGGTTTTCATATGACCAGAAGCATTTGCGATGCTTGCAACATCCAGCTGCAGTCTTTCATTTTCAAGGACAGATAGACAAGTGTGCCGTTATTTTACGTTGGGAGGGACTGGGTACACCTGTCAACAACCCCCTAGATAATACAGGATGTGACGGGGTACATTGCATACAAGCATCCCAGTAGCTTGCCCAGAGTTTGCCAGACTCGTTCTGTTTCTGCACAATGCCACTTCAAAGCACTGATTGATGCTGGGGAGGACTTCGCCCTTGAGGTCCATCCCCCTTGAGGCAGTGTCTGGGCCGATTTTGCTCATTCATATTTCACAGTGCCTTCTCTTTCAAGCCATTACAGAACACGTGTGCTGACACCAGCCCAATCTCGCAGCACTTGCACAGTTCCGCTGGATCTGGATGCAGTCCCTCAGATGTCTTTTGTACGCCTGATAATACAAGTTACCAATAACCAGACGGGCTCTGCACAAACTCAGCTGGAGTCAGCCTGAATGTGTAGCCTGGGCAACCCTCCAGGCAGACGCAGCGTAAGTTTGCCTGGACCACAGCTGGCCCTGGAATCAACATTCACCTGTGCTCCAGCTAAGCCAGCAAGCGCTTGCAACAGTAGACATACACACAGCTATTGAAAACACAAAAAACCCCCAAATCAGTATGATCTGTCAGGTATATTCTGGAACCAGTATATGTCCCCAGTTGACTTTTTCACAATTTTACCATCCTTTTCCTTCCCTGCTCCTGTATCTCTGCTCACCACTGCTGTAAGGAACAGCCGTGTGGTGTTAAAGATGCTGGCGTACGATTCAAAAAGCACATTCTGTTCCTGGCTGTGTCACAAAAATATATGTGACCTCAGGCAATTGAACTTAGTATTTCTGTGCTTTCACTTCTCATCTTTAAAAAAGGAGATAGTAGTGCCTCCCTGGGGTATTCTGAGAAATGTGTTCATGTTATCAGCCTTTCTAAGGGTGCTGTTACGCGAACCATCTGAGAGCCCAACACAAAAGTTTTTTCATGCTTTCTCTCATTCCTGTATCAAAACATTTCTTTTCTTCCTGATCGCCCTAGGTCTTCTCCATTATCATCTCCAATACCCAGATGGCAGCGACATCTTCAGTTTACCAACTCCATACCAGGTTCCCACCCAGCTGTTCCAGAATTCCAGCAGTCTCTTCCAAAGTACCTGTCACTTCCAGCATTTCTGTCTCCCACCTTCAGTGCTTCTCTGTTCCTTGCCTTTTTAAACAGGCTTCTACCTTGTTTCCCTTCTGTCAAAACGCCCAAGCTGCCTCTGACTCCTGACACCAGCGGGTGTGTTTTAGCACCCAATCTCTGCTATCCAATATATTTATGTAACTCCTACCCCCCAAAGAAGCCATCAGCAAGCACAGAGGTCTGTGCTAGACAATTCACCATCAGTATCAAGGCTTTGGCTTGTAAACACTGTGCGTGAAGGCTATCTTCCACGTGGCTCACATAGCCAACCACCTCAATAGTACTCAATAAACACTGATAGTAATAACATTATCTAGAAGCTTATTTTGCCACCCACCTTTGACAAATACACACCTGTCTCCAGCTAGTCAGATGTCCACACTGTATCTACCTCAGTTATACATAACCAGCTATGGTAAGTTTATTGCCTCAAGGTAATCTCTATCAGTTCCAGCCCTATACTTGTGGCACAGGTCAGACTGATCTGTCTGGCCTACTGTCAGAGTAGAACTACTGCCTGTATAATCTCAGCTTTCCGATGCTCCTCTGTCCCAGGGACAAGTCGTGGTAGCCTTCAAACACATATCACTGTGAACCCCAGCGCTTCCAGACAATCAGCAAGGCCAGAATCTGCCCTTTCACAGGTTTCAAGCAAGTTTCTGTTCAGTTAGCCAAAAAAACTACAAGGACCCTTCAGACTTATATAAACATCACAAAGGAAAAGATTTTAAACACTTTGAAGTTACTTCCTGTTGTTCTAACTTCTGGAAATGCTCTTGTTGAAAGACCTTCTCCATGGGCTACCCTTCTGCACAGGCAGCTGCGAATGCAGTGAGGTTGCAATCCCAGTTGACAGGCTCCCAACATAATGCCTGCAAGAACCAGGGGAGCGGAGGAGCCAGCGAAAGACAGGCAGAACAAAGGCCTCACTGCAGGCGGCATGATGTCAGAGTGGGCTGCGCTGAGGAGAGGTTGGGTGTTTTTTTAATACAATCTTGTTGTCAAAGAGGGTGGATGCCGCTGTTCAGCTACGTCAGAATCACCTAACTGAAAGTATCTATTCCCTACGTCACATCACCCGTTGAGTAATACAATGGTGCTGTGAAATCCCGTGACTGACGAGATCCCTAGCTGGTAGCAATCACACCACAGCTGGGCTTAAAATTCCGTAATTAAGTCTTCCTTCTCATTTGATCTGTCTAAAAACAGGAGCTGTCTGCAAACTTAGAAGACAGATTTTGGTTTCAACCTTTCCAGGAGGCCCAGAGTTTTTCTTGGCAGGTCTGTAATCTGAGTTTAGGCCTGCCCTGCTTTCTGTACTTGCAAAGCTCCCTGCCAAGCAGATGTGCTGTATCATAATGTCCTATCTCTTGTATTATACCACCCTGAAATCCCAAAGAGAGACTGGGCTGTCCCACTGTACTCCAGGTATTGGCCCACTGTGACATCTCCAAAGGATCCGGCATTTTGGGGAGTAGGGGAGTGTGTTTAAATGTCCAGTTAGCCCAGGATGTGTTTAGCATCTGGTCACATATGCTGCTGCAACAAGGTTATGTCTAAGTGACAATCCTGACCTTGACCCTCCCATACCAACGTAACTTTCATACCCAATACAAAATACTCGCAGATTAAATTCTCTGTTCTATCAGCAAGAGCTGGTGCAACTCACTGAAGCTATTGGCACGAGAGCAAAATCTGTTAATAAGTAACTTAGATGTTTTAGACATCTGCTTAGCTCTAGGGGATACAGTATAAATAAAATCTCATCTCTTCAAGTTGACAGCTGATCCCAAGAACATCTCCAGGGATCTGGCCTGCCTTTTTGTTTTGTTCTTCCGTCCAACACACATTCCACCAGCTCTTCATCCATTCAAGGCCGAAGTCAGCCAGATCTGGCAATGTTACAGGCATCTTTGAACCCTACTCCGAAGAAACCCCTATCAGTTTTCTTTGTATTACTGTCCCAGTGGCTGTATCTCATGCACACCTGGCAGATAGTTTCTAAATAGGACTTCGGCCACTGTATGTTTTACGCTGCAGAATTTGGACTCTCTGGTCCAAAGAGCAAATTCATGTCTGGTCTATTAATTTCACTGGAGTCACTCACAAGGACGAATGTAACCTATTGCTGATTACACATTCAGGGTCAAATTGACTCCTGCATCGCTGCTGACAGTGCTGGAGATAGGCGGGGTATAACAAGTGGCACTGTGCACGGTCCTTACCAAAAGCTTTGGCGACATCTCCTGGGCAGCTGCAGCCTCCATCCTGCGTAAAGAAAAGACGACAGTGAGTGGCAGTGAGTTCACCCGGGGACCATGTGAGCACTGGTGCTCCGCGACCTCCAGCAGACTGGCCCCTGCTCAGGAACAGCAAGTCCAGAGGTGACTGTGCACCACTGGTATACATCATCTTGGCTGAGTTTTTAGGGAATCCATATTATCCTTTCTATTGCTTTTCTTCTGTAGGCTCATTTACTCTACTGCATAGTCTGCTGATAATACCACTGGTAACAGCAGCAATGCAAATTCCTGACTGCAATTTCCTAAATCCCAGAAACTGGAAAACAAGAACTCCTCTGACGATCTGAATCACTCCCTGCCATTTTAATGAAAGGCCATGTGATGTAGAAGTACCACAAACCCCTACCTCAAACGACCAAAGACATTTAAAAACTCTTTCTCAGCAGTTTACAATACGTCAAAAGGTCACAGTGGGACGGATGAGAAAGTACACCATCAGCTATGTTGGATTTTGATCTGATAATCTCTAAGCAAATTGGGTAATCTAATCTTTGGTAAGTGAAAATGAATCTCTCATCATACTCCTTACTGTATGCTGTGGGTTTGGTTAAGAAACAGCACTTTGCGATCTTCAGCATTTTAGACCTCTGCGTTTCAGTTTCAGTGCGGAGCACAGAAGTGGATGATCAGGGGGTTTCAGTTGAGGGGAGAGAAGTTATGTCTGTGTAACAGGGCTGTAAAAAAGGGATGGCACATAGCAGAACTCATCATGTGCTATGGTTCTTTAGGGTTGCAAAGGTCTGAGCATCAGATGAAAGATGCTTCTACTCTACACAGTCATTGTACCAAGAGGGCTCCCAATTCCTTTGATGATCAGGGTCTGTTGCAGACTGCCGGCAGCTTTCCTGCTTTTGAAGACTCCCCCCAGACTGTATGGTTACTCCCTTTGTTTCACCTCCCTGTTGGCAGAAATGCATGCGCATGTCTGACCTGCAACTGAGCACAGCCAGACACCCCCACCATCAGCCATTTTAGAGCTGCCTTTCCTGGGTAGTTGGCTGTGGGGGTGAGTGTTAGAACCTCTCTGTGTGCAGAAAAGGATTCAGACACAAACTGACCAGGTGGATCCGAAAGCGAGTGGCTTTTCAAAGGGCATCCCACTGCAAACAACGCCTGGTAGCAGTAGAAAGGCTTTTTTTCCGTTTGCTGATAACCTCTAGCACATTATGCATTTTTTAGAGCTAGACACCCTCGCTGTCAGCTCCAGAAAGCAGTGCTGGGCTGACAGCTGAATCTCTCTCTCTCTCCTGTTAAGGGCTCTGCTTGTGCAATTCTTTCCCTCTGACAAGTCTGTCAGAGCTTGGAGGAGGGTGTGAGTGTGTGTGCATGTGTCAGGGGAAGAATATCCAAGGTAGAAAGAGGGGGTCTAATAATCTTCAAAGAGTAGTGTCAGGAATTTGCCCGACTTACTCTGAGACAGGATAGCTATGAATGCTCTCTGGTAGATGGGTTTCAGCCTGTTCTCGTTGGGTGGCTCAGTGTCTGACTTTTATAACTAACCCAGCAGTGGCAGCGATGAAGACTTTATGCTTTTAGAAGTACCATGAGGATGGAGGCCTTACTTGTGTAATCATTAACCACTGACTTCAAAAATATCACTTTGAATGTCACCAAATTACAAAATGCTAAGCAGATTAAGAGACTTTCCCAAAAGCTCGTAAGTTACCACTTAAGATAAAAGGAACTGATGATGATGATTCACAGTACTTCTTTATTTGTATATGTCTCCACTTACTTCATATAAGCAGGTAAATGCAATGACTCACAGAAAGGGAAACAAAAAGGGGACATACTGACCAGTAATGCCAAAAGATGCTATGTAATAAAGCTATATGCATTAAATTGCTTCATTACATGTGAGAAATCAAGCGCTGTTTAGAAAATAAGACTCTGCTTCTGCTGCATTCAGTCTGGGAAGCTTCCCCTTGCAGTTCAGCTTGTCCCAGGAGAGGTTTGGGTCTGGACTCAAAATGACTTGTAGGACTGCTGGGCTACAGCCATGGAGCTTGTTGCAGGCTCAGGTTCTGCCTCAAAGGCCTAGGGAAATTTATCTGTACAAATACGCCTGTGGATTCAGAACTGGCATTATTCTGAAGTAAGCCTACTGGAAAGGGTGGCCACGGGGCCTGTAGAAGACATGATTCTGAGACTGGGTGCTAAGTGGAAGGAGAGAGGAGAACACCTTTCTAGTCAACACAATTATTTTAACATGGCTAAAATAATGTTATTTTCCTCAGTCTTCCTCCTCTTGGAACAGACAAACCATTAACAACAACAAAATTTAACCTGAGGAAAAGAAATACGGTATGGAAAACCAGTATGAACTGGTTAAATATTTAATGAAATATGCAAATTTTAATAAGTTTATAACTGTTATTTATATGTTTCAAGCAACCTTTATAACCAGCCCTTCCTACAGTATTCACGAAGAGATACGTTTTTTATTATGCAGAAGATACAGAAAGTATGCGATATATACAGCAGTAGAAACAATACATATGGTGCTTTACTCTGAATTACATATGCAGGGCATATTTCTGTGTGGAAAGTGTTTGGTGTGGAGGAAGAGATGATATGGCAGTAGCTGGGTGAAGAACCTCTTAGTCATCCTTTTCACCGAATGCTGGTGGCCCATCACCCAGGCAGGGTGAAGGGGAAACAGGGATCTCTATCAGATGATAGCCAAACGAGAGAGGACACACGCAAGGCTGCTTTCCATTCCCCACATTGCTGGCTTACTAGAATACGTGACTGCCTCTCTATCCAGCAGACTACTTCTCTGACCTACAAGAAACAGAAACTTTATCTCAAGTGGGGCGTTTCTGAAGGAGCTCTCCTGCTAAATGGCCTCTCCACTGTAACTCACTTCTGCACCTTCTCAAGGATTAGTGGGAATGAAAAATGAGACCACTGGCTCCCAGACAAATAGCATGGGGCAGAAACAGTGCCTGTATCTTAGACAGGGTTTCCTCTCTTCTTTCAGTGAGTCATGAAAGATTCATTTCTGAGGTGAGCTTTGAGTCTTAAAGATAATTTAGCATGAGGAAAGTAACTGGTGCAATTTCACCTCCCCCTTCTCTGTGTAACTGGCTCTATAGAGACACCAGGCGTTCACTTTGACTATCATGTTTGCCTAAAAATTGTCACCTTCTTTGTCAATGTTATCAGCTCCAGCTCCAAAAATCATACATGATTACTTCAGTAATAAAAATGTGTTTAAAACTCCAGTTTGTGCTGCCATCCTAGCAGACCTACTGGAGAACGAGCTTCAAGCATGCTGTGTTCCTTGCAGTGCCTGTATTGTGCTCAGCACCATCACTGTCTCATTCCATGAGCGGAACTTCTTTCCCTTCATACCTAAGCTGAGCCAACGTAACAAGAAAGAGGAGCAATTCGATGAAGGTACTGGACAAGACAGAAGTGGAGGCAAGAAAGCACCCCCATGGACTAACCCATGTCACGCCACCAGCTGTAATCTACATGAAGATAGCTGGCAGGCTTTGAATCTTTTCACATCCTTCCTGCCACTTCCGTATCAATATAACAAAAAACCTTGCTGAACATAGTTTCTCCTACTGAATTGACGTAGACAGCTGTGGTAATACTCTGACTATAGACGTCTCCTTTGGCTCAGGTAGGGTGTGCCCCTTCCTGAATCTTCATAATGACAGTAATGAGACATTTTGAGGCATGCCATGTGTACTTGTTGCCACTAGACCTAACTATATACTTCTGCTTGCTCCCATATGGTGTTTTTCTCTCTCTTTTGTGTACTCTTGCCAGAGCTCTGGCAATGACCATGCAGTCCAGCCTTTTCCTTCCCCAACAACCACACCAACACCTATCTGAATGCTGCAGAATTCAGGCATAATATCCTCACCCTTGCTTTAGTCTCCTTAGTTTGGGTGACAATGTTGAGTTGCAGTGGTGTTAGAGACCCCAGTTACAGCTGAAGGCCTAGATGTTGTAGCAGATAGGTATGAAATTTCTCTCCCTATAATGGCTAGGGGGTTGATAGGTGTGGGCTCACTGAAGACATGACCTAAGCAGGTCAGGAAGTGATCCATCCACAAAGGAGAGGAGGAATAGTACAGAACTGCCTCATTTTTCAACAGTCTGAAGACACACTCCCTGTTTTCTTGTAGAAACCAGGTAATAACTTTCTTCTGAGAGTTGCTAGCAGAAAATGATTATTACAAAACTAGGATGGATCTCTGAGCACCACTGCTGGGATGACACCTATAGTTATCCAGTACTCATAGTAATGAGTCAGTCTTTCATGCTCTATTGCACACATGTTCTGCTGTCTGCTATAGGCATAAACATTTGTAATGCTGCCCAAGTCATAAAATCACTGCCTGCTTTTCCTTTTTTCTGCAAAATCATATAGGGGAGCCATGAAGAGGAGGGAATGCATATGCATTAACAATTAAGAGCAAAACGGATCCGACTGTAACACATACTTGTTCTTCTCCTCCATTATACCCACAGCTCCAAGAAATACAGTCAAGCCCTTTGCTCATCCACAGTCAGTTTGTTCTCCTCTCCCCTCCTTCTTCAACAACACAACACACTCCCTTCCTCACAACTGGGTCATCCAAATCTGGGCATTCCAGTGATTTCATTTGGCAGTAGATCTAAAATTCAGTGTGTGGTCTCTTGTAGGGCCGCAGAGGGAGACTGTTGGCTGTGAGCACACCTGTGAGCACAGCACACTGGTCAGCCCCTCTGTCTTCCTGATTACCAGCTGCCTCACTGCCAGCCTGCAGGGACCACGCGTGCCTGACACAGTCAGGGGCACACTGGCCGGGCATGCCTAAGCACACAGGACTTCTGGGTACTGTAGGCTGCAGTTTAGCTGAGTTTAAAAAGTTTAAAAAAAGTTTTAAAAAGTTAAAAAAAAGTTAAAAGCTTAGTTTTAGTCTGAGGCCATTCTCACAAATTTACTTTTTCTATGTGAGGTGAATCTGGTCTTACTGTTAGAGTGGAAGCTGCCATTAGCAGGCAATATGGATACATGCTCTTTCTTCTCCACAGACTCGTATTTCCCCAGAGCTTTGTGAGAACATAAGTGGTTCATGCGCCAGTCGTGCTCAACAGAGCCACCTCCGAAACACTCCTGCTCCTCCACAGAGAGCTCCGTCAGGATGCTGTCTGAATCAATCCAGCTACTAGGGCACAGATGGGCCCACGTCATTTTACCCTGTACTCCCCTCTACTGACTTCCTGTCCCTCAGTTCCACTCTCTGGGGAAAGCCGTGTTTACATTTCCCTCATTTTTCAGAGATCTTTCATAGGGATTACTGTTTGCTTCCATGTGGAAACACTATCAAGCTTCCTATGCTGCTCACATAACAGCTTACTCCATTCAGGAAGCAAGATGCAGCTTTCCAAAGGCACAAACAGGAGTGAGGCGCCCAAGTCTTTTTAAACATTAGAGGAGTTGGTTTCTTTACATGTAAATCTCCACTGACTACCCTAGGAGCTAGTACGGGGTCAACTGGAGATGACAGAAGGATAGCCTTTAACACGCAGGGTACCGGACTGTTTGATTCTCCTATTCCACAACAATTTGCACAGTGGGAATATGAGAGCAGATGATATTTACTTACAGAGATGATATGTCCTTTCAGGCCATGTGCTGAGTCTGCACACTCAATAACAGCACTTAGCTGTGGATATCCCACCCCTGTCTTAATCCGAGTGGTGCACACAGAACCTAGACAAAAGAATGAGAGGAAAAAACACAGCCCATTAGGCTGCAGAAAAGATACATCTTGTTTTCTCTTTCTTGTGGAAAAAAACATGTTTTTGTCTGTAATATTTTCTCCCTCAAGAAGTCTCTGTTGGAAAGGTTGGCTTCTCATGGATAAAAGGAACACATAGGAACCTGAGTTTCGAAATGCTATCAAACAAAGCACAAAGTCTATGCTTTTATTCTTTTTTGTGGAGACTTCCACAAGGGAGGGAAACCCATATTCTGCCTAATACTTAACGCAGAAATATTTGGTTGATTGGAATAGTTGGGAATATAAGAAAACCAGCACACAGCATTTAAAAGGTGAGGTAACTACAGAAAGCTGTATAGTGTAATACTACAGGAAATATGTTAATTGTATCTGATTATTAAATGATATATATATATAAACTATATATATAGATATATAAACTATATCTATATATAAACAAAGGTTTATACATATATGTAAAAAAACCAATTAAATTATAGTTTGGCATGGTAACATGGCTATAGATATTTTGGCATATGTTCTCTATTCTTCTCCTCAAATTAGGAGTCAAAATGAGGACTGCTTTTTGCCAGTCCAGGTCTTATAATTTACGACACGGACCATAAAGGTCTGCATGATAATAAGAATTTCAAAACAGACTCGAAACCAAATGCAGTGAAATATGCATCACTTAACCCAGCTGATATCCATGTATACTCAAGCTACTGGTAAAGTAAAAGTTTCCAAAGATCCTTCAAAGAACTGACAAGGTGAAAACACTGAGAAGTATTTCTGCAAAGTAGGAAGAAAATTGGTTTTAAAATAATCTCCACAGGGTACATACTTACATACATAATGCTTTATAATAAATCACTGCCACTTTCCACAGGATGGACCATTATCTGAAAAAGAGCCTTGTTTTCTGTGAGGAATATTTGTTACTTGTAGTTTTTGGGAGGTCAGCTTACGCAGAACTGTTCTGGAAGACCTCCAGGGAGGGCTACGCAGCATTTACTCCTATTTCCACTTTGAGGCTACAAACAATAATATTTCTTCTTTTAATCTGAACTTGCCCATGACAACTGCATCACGGCATCTCTGTTGTTTATTCTTCAAGTATTTTGCAGTATTTATTGTTTGCTGTCTTCCTGGGCACAACTGCAACCTTTATTACACCATTTGCTCTGCTGAAATTATCCATTCATGAACCATAACTATTTGGCACTGTAAACAATCTGCCTACAGTGGCTGATCACAGCTATACTGTGAGTGGCACTTGTGTTAGCCAGTTTAAAATCTAGTCCACACATGGTGACCCCAGCTGCAGTTGATGAAGAAAACAGAAAGAGGAAGGAGCACATGAACCAACACACAAGGGAGGGAAAGAAAAAAGAGAAGGCAATATGGCAGTATATGCCAGGCAACAATATTAAGGAAGAGCAGATAGGAAACACACTGTGAGAAGTTTAAGGTCCTCCCATTTATCCATGGGAATGGTACAGTGATAGGCAACATTTAAGTGCATTAATGTAAGAATTATACCTCCCAGACAACAGGTAGATACAATGTTATCCGTACTTCACACAATTAATGCCATTTAATCTTTGAAGACATTGACAAGATGGGCATCCTCAGCTCAACAGAACACAGATCATAAAGCTATTTAGAAACCTATCTTTCCTTGCTAGAAGCGGATACCTGAACACAGTATCCTTTGAGCCAGGATGAGTCAGCCTCTTTTCAACAGGCTAGAAAAAGTGTTCCGAAACAGAAAACATATTATCACTGATAACGTCAGCAATTCAGGCAACTCAGTACTTCCAATAACAGGTATCTTTACTGCCAGAAGCTGGAACACGTAACACTTCGCAGTACAAAACACTAGCACCCTGACTTCGTATGTCTTAAATATACTATGTGCAAAGGCCCTGTTACATTATTGACCTGAGTGGGTCTAGGCATCCTAATGGGCAAGCAAACAGCATTATACACTGGTTTCACCTGGACAGCTTCTCCACCAGCATTACCATAAGTCACCCTTATTTGACTGGATTTGACTTACCTGGTCCGATACCCACTTTAATGATATCTGCTCCGGAAAGAATAAGTTCTTCTACCATCTCTCCTGTCACCACATTGCCTGCCTAGACAGAAGGAACAATATCACATATATGGGAGATTTTCAAGACTACTGTAGTAAAGACTAATGACAATAATATAGTTTTATCCAGAGCTTTTACAAATTAAACTATATAGAGTCAAGAAGAATGTAGTTCACCATACTGTTCATTGTGCATGCCACAGAGATTAAATAAATCATACAGGTACATTCTCAAGTCAAATGTCATGGTTGGTCCAATAAATCCTGATCTTTAAGATCCCATCAGGATATCTGCTTTGTCTTTCATCCACCTAATCCTCACTCAGAGGCTCTCAACCACATCACCCCTAACCATAAGGGCTATACAATCAAATCTCTGCCTTACATACGGTGCAACTCCTCCACCTCTCCCGCCCTGCCTAGCTCTCCTGAACAGCCTATAGCCCTCCATCCCATTTGCCTACATCACCCTGTGGGAAGATGTTCAGATCTTATCTACAAGCCTGACAAATCTATTATTCCTTTAGTATTTAATATTTTGAGTACTGAAAGAGTAAGGAAGGTACTGTTCTTGTCATTTTGTATGCTGGTGCCAAAATTGGTATGTACGTTCAGACTAGGTAAATAAGGGCATTTCTACCATATATATTCATTTGGTTGTAGTGATGCCAGACGTGAAAGAAAGGGGTTTGGTTCCCTCTGTATGACCTTTGCAGAGATGTGGAGTTTATGGTGGAGTCTTCTTCTTGAAAAGAAGTCCTGAATTGTTTTGTGTTCTTTATCATATCTTTCCTTGCACTTCAAGAGCTCTTTTCCTCCTTTGGCCTTCATCCTTGATATTTTTCTTGAAAGTGATGGCAGCCCTCTCAGCCTTTGTCTTGCTCTTTCTAGTAATTTCCTTCCTCTATAGACCCTTCATGCCTCCAACCAACTGCTAAGTCTTTGTTTGCCTTCAACCCAGATGGAATTTCTCTTTCTTGAACCTGAGGAATAAGGACTGTCTGTAGTGGTCTCACCTTTGTCTCACCAGGGCATTGCACAATGCTTGCCTGTCACATGAAAATATCTTGCCTGACACACAAAGATGCATTTGCCTGCATCACATTCACAGCTCATAATCATCCTGTGACCTACTCATGCGTTCAGAACGTTTGCCTACTCTGATGTTTCCAAACTGGAGCAGAAACTCACAGCACTCCACCTGATGTTGCGTTGCCTACTTCCACTCTGCAGTTGTTCTTCTGTTTTTTGATGTAGGGGCTATCTCTTCTGTCTTCATACTCACTTCATCTGGCAGCGAGTATGGGAGCCATAGAAATACACCATGAGATACAGGTTTTTCTGGCTCATGGATGCCATGAAATCCAGAATATGATGTGGACAAGCAAACCTACATTTCTTGAATGATGGTTTCCACAGTCTAAATTCAAAAGATCTGACCATGAACTTCACTGTTTCATACATTTGATGGTATCACAGCCTGCAGGGTGGAGCCTGAGAGACGTGTTAATGAGGGTTTCACCCCTGAGCAGCCTGCTGGAGTCCAGCTCCATGCAGTCACAACCAGCAGATCCCGCCCTCCACTGTCTGGGTGAGCAGCAGACAGGCTGTGTGGGTGGGCTCTGAGCACGAAGCTGGTGGTGTCAGTCTAGTCCCTTTAGAAATGGATATCTGCCTCCTAGGAAAGAAAATAACCACACCTGACATTAACTGAGCTTCCATTTTGGAAGTTTAATTGGAGAAAGTGCCAAATCAGCCCAGACACTGAAAAAGCTCTGAGACGAAACACTGGTGGGTCAGTGTGATGCAGTTCATGGCATTGCTATCTGTGAGGATAAGCTTTACTCTCCAGGAGCATGAATACAGGTCGCCAAGTTTTTAAATGAATTCCCCAGGCATTTCGTAAAGAGGATGGTTGTTGCTGATAATGCTGCTGTGGGTAAGGAGTTGGCTGGCCGGGTGGCCATCTGACACTAAAAGGCAACTGCCTCTCTTTAAGAGACCCTCTGCGGCTGGGAGATAGCTGCAAAGAAAGACCAAAATTTTACTTTTTATACATCTACCTGAGACCACCCAAGAATGTCAATGTGATGAAATTACTGATAACGTTATTCAGATACAAAGGAACTTTTTTTTTTAATTAATAAAAGAAACTGTGAAAGACAATCTTCCAGCACACACATGGTAATTAGTTTGCAAAAATGGTGCAATGAGTGCAGAAAACTGCCAGCATATGTCTATTCAGTTAAAGAATCTCAACATTTTTATGCAAGCTCAGTGTGACGAGACAGGCCCTCGCACGTGTCCAAACTTGGATCTGGCAGATCAGCACACACAGTGAGACCAAAGAAGAATTCTCTTGCCAGAAGGGACCCCCGTCCAGAGGGATTTTAGCAAAAAGACAGTCTTTAAGGAGAAAAGATTTTGAACAACATAGGATTTATGAGTCAAAACCTATGCTTTAAGTTGCGCTTGGAAACAAACTGGTAGCCAGTGCGTTTTCAGACTGTGCATTCCTCTCTGCAAAGGGCTGCACAAGGCAAATGAATGCTGATATAGCACATCCTCAAACAATTTGCTATAGCTGTACTAACTGCATTCCTGTACTGTGGGGAAACACAGTATGGTAATGCAATCCTGTAAACTGGGCCCCACAATTTAGAGAGGACATTAAGGTACCTGAACGCATCCAGAAGAGGGTAACAAAGCTGGTGAAGGGGCTGGAAGGCGTGTCCTCTGAGGAACGGCTAAGGACACTGATGGCAAAACCCCCACAGGAGAAGTGACAGCTCCTGATGGTGCAGCAAGCCTGGAGACCTTCTGAGTACCGGCTCCTTTGCACAAGCAAGAACCCCTGGGGAAATGGAGCCAGGGAAGAAGAGCAGAGCTCACTCCACTACAAACTTGCAATGGGAAAGAGAGCCCAAGAGAGCCAGGGCACAAGTAGTGCCTCAGAGGTGCAAGAGCAACACGCAAGAACCAAGCCAAAATGACCCAGAGGAGCCCTGACAAAGGGCTGTGCTCAACGCTACAGAGAACAAGCAGCAACCCCTGGGGGCCACCCTGGTGGCCCCCCCGGGAACCTAGAAAGCTTACTCCCCATATATGTGGGGTATGAGGTCCACCTTCATGGAGCATGAGCAGCAGGCACCTAGCCAAAATGGCCCAAAGGAGCCTTGGCAAGTGAGCGTGCTCAAAGCTGCAGAGGAAGGCAAGAAACCCCCAGGGACACTTGCTAGCCCACTGTGGGGGAAAAAAAGCCTTGTTTCCCCCCATCTGCATAATTTTTCCAGGAACTGAGGCTACAGACTACCAGGTCCGTAGTTTCCTGAGTCTTCCCTCATGCCCTTCTTGTAATCTGAAATAATGTTGACTAGCCTCTAGTCAGTGGGGACCTCCTCAGACTCACAAGACCTTTGGTAGGTGATTAAGAGGGGTCGTGCTGTAACATCCACTAGCTCCTTCAGTACTCTGGGATGAATCCTATCAGGCCCATCATCCCCTCAGATGTTTAAAAACCAAGTATTGTTTGGATTTCAGCTCTGTGGCTTGTCTCATGTCTACGGCATGTTCCTAACTAGAAAAACTGCACAAAATAAACCTGCATGAAATACAAGTCCAGTTGCCCACATCACCCATTTTGCTCTTGTACTGAGATGGGCTATTCATTTGTGCAGATATGAATTTAGGATCTAGAGATGTTTAGAAAACTGACACAATGACACTCCACAATTTAGCAAGTGTTTGTAGCAGTACTGATATGGGGAGACCAGGCGGCAAATAGTAAAATCCTTACTTAATTATTTTCTTGAAACAAAACTCCTGCTGAAGTCAATAGGAGCTACTCAGGGAATGCTGGGCAAGGCCTATTCTCCACTTACTGATTTTTGGCTCCTATTTCACCATTTATTTATTTTTCATGAATTTTATTTCCCCCTTTCATTAGCCTGAAACAGCTGACAAGCCACCACCTGAGGCACTTATAAAAACAATGACACTGTTAGGCAGCAATTTGTAGTCTTTGACAAAGGATTACTTAACTTTCCTCAAAACTGCATGATATTGATTAAAATAAAATAAAATAGAGCAGTCAGGAAATAAAGAATGTATAATAGGTACAGTGTTTCCAGCTAAGTGCTGCTTCCTTTCTACTCAGTGGCAATTTGTTATACTAAGTGTTGTACACTCTGAGGTGAGATGACGGAGAGCGTGCTGCTTACCAACATTGAGGAAGCAGTTTACATCTGGAAGGCAGATGACTACCTATGCAGTATGACACGCAACACATTACAACTTGTTGAAAGTAGTAGCATGCAATGGATTCATAAACAGGAACAAATGGGTATTAAAGCCTGTGGCTCGACAAGATTTGGGATCAAGTATGTATTTAACTTAAACAGCAGTGTCTTATTAGCAGATCATCGTGGGCTGTCAAACTGTCTCTTCAGAAATGCTAACCAGACGTTTAATGTTAAGTTACTGCTAGAGAACGTTGGAACTGCATATGTTGATTCAAAATGCTCATCCTAGCAGGGAAAAGCACTTACGTCCGCAGCATACATTTTTTCCTGGAATGCACGTACACACATGAGTGGTTTCCGTCTTTCTGAATCTGCAGATCCTTAACAGATTTTTAGGGAGGATGTGGAGCTCTACATAGCAGACTTCAACCTGCCGATGACAGGCTGGCTTCTTTTAGGTACCTTTTGCAGACCTCAGAGAGCACAAAAAAACACGAGAGAGGCACAGCTCTCTGTATGTGAAGAAACGTTAGTATCACAGCTGAGCTGGGGGAGCAGGGAAAGCAGTTTTCTCATATCCAACTGAACTCTACTTCATTGAAACCAATGCTTGCTTTACCATCGGTGCCAGTATGACTGCTGAAAAGAAGCAAAAGGGATTCTGAAAGGCCCACCTGTAAGGTAAAGCCAGAATACTTCAACTTAAAAGAATCTGAAAAGTCTCAGAAAGACTGAGGCTACAGAGATTAAACACCCTTAAAATTAACTAAGAATATAAAGCAAGTAAAGTAATTGGAACTTGTACAAAGAAGCCACTATAGACAACACATTTTGTAGTGTATTTGGGCAAGCAGTCAGGGAACATAGTAATTGGTGGAAGTATTATATTAATGAAAATCATGCTCATTTTAATGATGAGACCATGTACCAATGCATTTCTAATCTGCTGCAGAACTGGCTTTCTTGAACGAGGTATACGCCAGTAATTACTGCTAATCTAACTTTGCTACCCTTGGCAGTAAAATAACAGCGTCAGTAACAACTGAAAGTCAGCTAAACTGCCATGCTTCCAGTCCGGTCAGGTATTGGGGGCTACAACAAACTACCCTGGCTGTGGGCCTGGCCTTAGACATTCAGGACAACATTGAGCTGTACCATCACTCAGTGTGAAGTTTCAAGTGAGCATCACCCTGGCTCATTCCAGCACTATCCAGGATGACCGAACTGTGGGTCAGTCCTGAGGGAAGTCCCGGCCTCAGAAAAGTCAAATGGAGTTTCACTACTGACTTTAACAGGATCAAGATTTTGCCTAACAGGATTATAAAGGCTACAGCTTCTCTGACAGAGATACAAAATTAGTGAACACAGTAGGGCAGTGCCTCTGAATTTCAGTCAGGCATTTGATACTGTGCCTCATAAAAGCCTGCTATAAATATCGACTCACACTGACTAAGACAGGAACACTGCTGCACTGATTGAAAGCTGCTGGCAAATGGCAATGGATCAAGCTGGGGAGAAGTGTCTCTGACAACAGTTCTCCAACTTTCTTCTTGTATCCTAGAGGAAAGCACAGTCTGTGCCTCCACACTATCAGGAATACTGCCAAAGGACACTTCCCACCCACCAAAGCAAGGGGTGCTTTACCGTAAGATGGAGAGATGATGCCCTTTGCGAGGCTGAGCCATACTAGGTGGGTGTCTGCACTCAGTATTGTGACTGACCCAAGACAGCCTCGGCAGCATCACTGTCTCCTGCCCTGGGATCCCAGCTGGCCCCTGCTCTGAGACCCCGGCCCTGACTGACAGGTCATGACTGGACTGACTCTGCTGCTTGTTCCAGAGATAAACTGGGAGCAGTCTGCACAGCTTTCTGTGACTGAATTCTGCCTCCACTATGGCACTGAGAAGTTCTGCTACTGCCTCAAAGCGGAGCAACAGTTTCTGGCCCCTGCTGTTTCCCTCTGCTCCTGCTTTGTAATTCTGCTTGCTTCCCCCTCTGGCCCACATCTTGTGGGTGCTACTGCATCTGCAAGCGTGCTCCTGCCCCAGCCTTTTCCTTCCTGACACACGCCTTGCTCCCTTCCCTACAGCTTATTCTGTATAATGGACAGCAAACACTATGAGAAGAAAAATTCAGGATAAAAACTTGGCAAAGCTTGCTGGCAAAGATATCTTAGCTTGCTAAACAGACTTCCAGTGAAATGGAAGAACCCTAATATCTACAATTACACTAATAAATAAGGACTACACTTACTGTAATAGAAAGGTTCTCTTCAGTGAGTAGGCACAAACCAAGCACATGATGCTGTGCTACAGCAAAACAGCCCACTAGACCATTACCCTCTATTCTGGGGGGCAATGCTGCATTTGTGAGACACTCGGGAGACTTGCATACTGCTTCTTCCTCCGTCCTCAATCTACTGAGTGATTGAGGCAAGTCATGTTGTACCTTTGTGGCCATTTGTCTTCCCTATCCTTTGTGTTCCATGGGGAAACTGATCTTCTTTGTAAATTAATATGAAAGGCAGGAGTGAAAACAGCTTGTGTCAGAAGAAGAAAATAAGGTGATGTGATTATAAAAGCAAGGATAAAAAGGCAAAAACATGCATTTGTAAGGTTGTTACAGAAGAGAGATCCTCCATCTGCACTGAGTATCAGCCACAGAGAGTACTATGTTAATCACAGTTGCTTTGCACATCACCTTTCAGCCTCAGAGCTGAACCCATTACATGGCCCCCGGGAAAACGCATTCCCTGAGACCTGGCATTGGGTTACTGTTATGTACTGCACTGCAGCTGACTGTGGAATGAATGGTCATGCTGAGGAAAGCAAACAAGACAGCCTGCAAAGTCTTGGAGATCACTTTCAGCTATGAGAGAGCTCCTTTATCTTTATACCTTCTATTTAACTGCTAACCCTTTTGTTTGAAAGCCACAACAGCAGAGAGCATACTGCAGGCATGGCACAGCAACATCAAAGCAGGCAGAACAGGTAGCAGCAGGACACGTCTTCCAGAGCATCATAAAAAGGAGCCTAGACGAGCTCTTGCATTTCAGCCAGGAATAGCTTCAAAAGGCCATTTTGGCACAGAATGTAAACTGATTTGGAGGTGGGGTAGAGGTGTGTGTCCCTTGTTGAATCAGAGACTTTCAGGGACTGTACAGACTTTGGAGGCTTTTCAAAACAGGTTTTTGAACACCCTAAGGTTGTTAGCTTGCTTTTAGGAACAGAAATTATTCTTGTGCAGGAGATTAAAAACACGAGGCATACTAAACCATGGTCAGAGAAAGGAGCTACAGTCAGAGAAAGTAACTGAACAGGTCAAGACTGTGTATGTGCTCAAGCAAGTGGTGCTGTCGGGACAATGAGACCTGAAGCAAGAATAAACTTATTCACAGAAGCAGAGAAACTAAGCAGGTAGCTTAATAGATGTGGGAGGTGGGTTAGACTGGCTTAAGGACCTTGGACTAAAATCTGGGCTTGATACCCAACTTTGACATTGACCTCCTGTGCCTTCTGGACAATTCATCTTGGTTGAGTTCCCTGCTCAGTAAGTAAAGTCAGCAGTTTGTGGGAAGGGGGAGGAGGGCATGACACAAAATTTTCTTTCCACTCCTGATAGGGAAGATTTTTTTTTTAACTACGCAGCTTAAGCTCCCTCCCACAACTCTTCAAGCCAAGGACACTGGACTAATCATGTCACTAGGGACAATACTTCAGATTCAAAGCAAGGAAACAGATCCTTCCCTCAGTGCAGTGAACATGGAGCAAGAAGCTCCAAAAGCCCACATCTATCATGTCATACTTCCAAAAGCTCTCCCCAACACCATGAGAAATATGGCTATACCAAAAAGGTTCCCACGTCTGCTGGTAGCTGTTGAAGGATGCCTATTCATTAGCCTACAGTAACCCAGAACCCCACAGGCATTCCAGCCCACTTCCATTTTCCAGCGCCACCATCATTCAGAGGCAAGAACACTGCCTTCCTGACATGGGAGGAAGGAATGTAGCCTGCCCTGAGCTGCTTGAGCACGCAGTTCTCTATTGATCCAAGTCAGAGTGCGCATTTATGACCATTTTTAATTCCACGTTTATTTTACATGTGTGAAGCTTTGCACCTGGCATTGAAGAGTGAGAAAGTGTTGCCTAAATACATGATTTTTTGCTACACTGGCTTGAAGAAAGGCTGGTGGCCTCATTAAGAATCTGTTGCTTGTTTGAGAATTTCTGCTATTCTCATGGAAACAAATTCAGACCCGTCTCTTCAAAAGCCCTGGGAAACAAACAGGAACAGCAGGACTGCTGCAAGGAGTCCTGTGCTGATGCAAACACCCTACTCGGTGCAAAAGGGCCGAAGGGAGCATGGCATCAGCGCTTGTGAGAAGGGACAGTAACGTAAGAGAAAGGGCATGAAAAGCCCCAGCATTGACTATTTTGCTCCCTGATGACCACGTTCACAATTGCACAACACCCCTATGATACTTATCGTAGGCAAGGATTAGTCTACATTGAGCTGTCTTCATAGTGACCTAATAGACAGAAACAGCCAGTGGCCTCGATTGACCAGAAATGTTGGCACATTCCCACAGCAAACCTCAGCTTGGAATCACCAAAATAAACCTACACACTTTATGATTAGAGGTCACAGCTGGTGTGGGAAGGAGGATGTGAGTAGGAAAAAAATTGGATCCACCCAGCCTGCCATGCCAACATCAAGCTACTGTATCAGAGCACAAATTGAACATTCCCACAGAAATTATCAGCAGTGGAAGACTGACAATGCCAACATGTTATTAAAAAGTCATCATGGGCTTAAAGTCAACATCTTGCTGAATTGAAAGGGTAGAGGAATAGAGCTGCCCTCTATATTCTCAGAAGAGTATCTGTCCACATGTAGTTGTCTGGAAGACTAGAGGTTTGAGTCAGACTTTTCTTTCTTTCTTTCTTTCTCTCTTTCTTTCCGTTTTTTAAGTGCAGACTCTGAAATTGATGGAGCTACCACAGTTTCTGATGCCTACCAACCGAACTCTGGGCCCTGCTCCTGGACAGAATTCCCACACACTCCCTTCACCCTTTCCACACACTTACCATAATGGTGTGATGTGGGAACAGGGCACGAACAGACTTCACGAACTCCACAAAATGCTCTGAATAGCCGTTTGCCACATCCAGGCAGATGTATCTGATGGGTGGAATGGCCTCCAGAATACTTGTTAACTTGTCCAAATCAGCTTTTCCACTACCCGAGCTTGCTGCTACATGCTAGAAAGACAGGGAGAACAAAAGGGAGTAGCAGTTCATAAAAACACACTTTGTATGTAATTTTCTGCATAGTCTTGGGATGACTTGTTCTGGAAATTAGTGAAAATCATACTATACAATAGGAAATAAATACCTTCCTCGGAATATCAATTTATGAATTCTGTTTTGTTTAAAGGCTTTAAAAGAAAGCAAAATTAGCATTTTATCAGCTTTTAATTCACAAGTGGGTTCTCACAGGCAAATATAATCACCTGAGATGGATGAAAGCTCAGCCATACTCGAATTGACACAAATGCAGAAGCAGCCCTAACTTGGTATATTTCCAGGAAGGCAGAATGGTAAAATTTCAGGCACTGTCAGTGAGTGGGATCTGCTCACCAAACACTCATTATCTACAGAATCACAGAATAGTTGAGTTTGGAAGGGAACTCTGGAGACTGTGTAGTCCAACCCCCTTGTTCAAGCAGGGTCAGCTACCATTGAAAACAAGCAGATTGCTTCCTCCTTTGTATTCCTCTGTGCTCCTTCCAGTAGAAAAATAGTTTCCACAGCTGTTGGCCCACAAAACCTCTGCAGAGATCCAAGGTCACAGAGCAAGTCAGTATTTAATCACTAGGAGATCCTGCTCCAGTGATTATGAACCACAAACCAGCTACGTGCCAAAGAGTTCAGACATAGGATATTCTTGGGACCACTTTCTGTGCTACATGGCATATAAGCAACCCTGATGAACCTAAGCGACAGGCTGGCTTTCAGAAAATGCTGTAATGAATAATTTTTATAATTCTAAAATGTGCCACAGGTGAAGATACAATACAGCTGTGTGGTATTCTTTTCTATACAGAAAAAGTTTCAAAATTACACTGAACTCCAAGGAGGAGGGGAGACAGCCAGGCATGCTCTTGTACTGCATCTCCAGATGCAACAGGAAATCTCAATACGAAAAAGTCAGAACCTAAGTCAATGTTCAAATTTAGTAAATGGTGTTTTTCTGTAATGGCTTCAGCTGGGACCCTGTGAACAAGCCAGGCAGCACAGCTAATAGCACAGTGTGAGCTCTAGTGCAAGGAGGTAGATGGAGGGGACGTATGCTCTGACAATTTTCAATGCTGGGCCCCTCCAGCCAGCAGGCTCCAGGTCCACTTGCAAACCTGACAGCAAAGACTCTGCCCAGCACAACGGCACGCAGGGCCAGCGTGTGGTTGGGTCACTCAAGGATATTCGTATTTGTGGTCTTGGGCTTCTCCCTTACCAGCACTACCACAGCGCCCAGCAGCAACAGAAGCACAGCAGTTAGACCTATTCCCAAGTAATTCCCTCTTCTTTGTTCAGGATACTTCTCTGTTTCCATTACAGGGATATGTAAACTTTGCTTTTTTGCATAATATAAGCACTTTCATAATGCACTCACACAACTGTGCTTTTTAAATGAGGACAAGCCACTTCCCTTAATGCATTTAAGAACAGTAAATATCTTCATTCCCCAAAACCTCACTTGATGACAGTATTCCCAAGAGATCCCAGCGTATGTGAGTTCAGAACAAAGCAATAAACCATAATAATTTACAGTATGAAAATGTACCTCAAGGCATTCTGGGTGATTGGCAGCAAACAGTTTCCATTCTTCCAGAGAATAATGCTTGTGAATTGCAGTGAACATTGCATGCTAGCAAAAATAAGAAAACTGATATTAATGTCTAAGTTAGTCATCTTTCCCTCAGCTGTGGAATAGCAAGATATCAGAAATTCCCATTTTACATATAGGCTCATCCTGCTTGAAAGAAACAGTAATAGTAAATAACAGACCAAGCAAGTCCAGGCGTCTCTTCAAAAGTAACTTCGCATACTTAGATGACTTTTCAGGATCAAGTTTCTGATGTGTTTGATGAAGTTATGATCAATATTTTGAATATGCTTAAACACTGCACAAAAATAAGGTGAGGCTTGAGGCCAGAGTCTAATTAACCAGTGACTCCTGTCTGCTCAGCTTTATCCAGTAGCCTACACTTTCAAAACCATTGTTGGCTAATATTTTTTTTCTGGAAAGGAACATAATATACACCTCAAAAATCTTGATGCTCCACCTGAAGCTGAGCTACATTCAAGATGGAAGCTTCACAGCAAGCATCTCCCTTGAAACTATCTTATATCTGGTAACTGTATTGCTGGAAAAGCACTGCTGTTTTGCTGAGAAATCACACCCTCTTGTTCTGGATTTTTTAATGCATTCCCCCCTGTTCTGTAACAAACATAGCTAAAAAGTAAAAAAGGCTGCTCATTGTCATTCACTGGCTTCCCAGTTGTTGCACAAATGAGAATCAAGACTTACTTTTGCCATAACCACAGCCATTTCAAATGTCCCCACAGTGTCCATGTTTGCCACTATAATGGGAATTCCCGTGTATGTCTGCTTGGAGTTGCGGAAGGTGAAGGTGCGCGTGAGGTCAACCTGCAATGAATAGGCACACATTCTTTTAAGCGACTGCAACCAACAAGAGTTTTGCCACTGACTTCAGTTACAGCAGGTTTGGATACTGCTTCTTAATTTTCCTCACATTTCCTGTTCTTCCTCCTTCCATTCCACTATTATCTCATGTTATTTATTTATTTTGTTACAACCTCTGCCTTTCGAATAAGAAAGAAAATATAAAAGTAAAATGATATCTTCTGTGTTAAAGTGTTTTTGCTGAAGAAAAAGAGAAGCAAATTTAAAAAAAAAAAACAAAAACAAACAAAAAAAACCAATACACAATCAAACCACAAGTCAGAAGGGGTTGGAAAGGAAAGAAAGGACAGTGAGGACTGTGGACTATTCTGTACAGAAGTAACTTCAGCTTTTTGGCTGCCTGAAAAACCCAACTTGAAGTCCTAATTCCACAGACGTCAGAACTGGAACTTCCTCTGTCATAGAGGGCTTCATCCCAATCTTTAATGTAAATGACAACATAATTACTCAAAGTCAAGCTCTTAGTTTTGGCTATGGTTACCAGCACTCTTGCCTACAATATGAGCAATCATACCCTGCCTTATGAAATCATGAGGCTGCTAGTTTCTAAATGACTTTCATACAATGGTGTCAGCCTTCACCTTCAAAGTTATTTCTTCTTCAGCATCCTCAAATGATCATGGCAACTAACATGAGGCATTATGTTCCTTACACTTATTTGCAAAAGGTAATACCAAATCTAGATCAGTTCCCACTGGTCTACTTAGCATCTTGCAAAAGGGAAAAAAAGCCAATCTAAGAAATGCACAGCCGTAAGATGCTAGATTAGTCTCTTTAGTAAAAATTAAGGCTCTTTCACAGTTTTTATCACTCCTCACTTTCCAGGAGTAACAGGAACATTCAGAGAACTGACCTGAATGGAAATCCATCACCAGAAATTAAACAATATACAAAATATAGGACTTTGATTATTTATTTACAACATATTTTGAGCACTGTCATATTGCAGGCTACGTTCTGATTGATTAATATGGTGGGGGGTTTATTATTTATTTGTTAAGAGAGAGAATTTGGTGCTCCAGTGATATATTGTGAAACAGGTTCTCATTTTGTATAAGCTCATAAGGGAAGGGTCACTTCGGTGAACAACCTAAGATACAACTTAATGGAGACTCACCCTTCTTGTCATTCACTATCAGAAATGCCCAGTTCTCCACCCATCCCTGATGCTGTAACATTCTTAGGGGAATTTCAGCTGCAGCTAACATGGGAAAATTGTATGAAGAAGGTAGGTATGAAATAAGTATGAAAACTGAATGCATTTTATTCACTTTTAATACAATTTATTAAGTAGAACCAAGGAAAAAAAGGACAGAGTATCACACAACTAGTTCTACACAGACAATAGTACCAAAACCACTGCCTTAGAGTTTTACAGAGGAAAAATATCTCCGTCAAATGAACTTATGAAAGAAGAACAGTTTGTTTAAGAAAAGACTAAGGCAAGATGCAAAGCTACACAGGGAACACAAGGCCATTATTCTTCCAGTGATTCTCACCTCCACTTACTGTATGTAACTTCTCATATATGACTTCCTTTAGCCAGCCAGCCAGATGGACCTCAAGCAACTATCCACACAACTGACACTACCATAACAACAGGCATTTATGAGGGATAATTGCAGGGCTTCCTTTTGTTTTATAAGAACAGGAGAAATGGCACATCCTGTTGGAGATGTTTATGTAGCGCCCTAGCTCTTCAAACAGCCAGTACCAGATGTCTGGGAAGGGAATATAAGAATGAGGCAAGTTTTGAAAGACTCTCTCCCTAGCTGACCTTCCCAGGTCCCAAGAAGCTGATGTTTAGAGACTTCCAAAGACAAAGGCGTCCCCAATCCATTGTGCTAAATAGCCACTCATGGACAAAGGACTTGCCTTGTAATTTTTTTAATCTTTCACACCTTTAGTCTCTCTAATAGAATCACAGAATCATA
>VZSF01007663.1:0-45781 GCA_013398295.1 Chionis minor | reverse complement strand
TAATAATAATAATAATAATAGATGGGTATTAATATCTCACTAGACCTTTTCTTCAGTTGAATGTTCACTAATGTGTGGCAAGTATAGGAAGTGTGGGTTAGATGAAAAGACAGTGGAGTGGATTGAAAACTGGTTAGCAGGTAGGTCTCAGAGGGTTGTGATCAGTGGGGCAGAGTCTAGTTGGAGGCCCGTAACTAGTGGTGTTCCCCAGGGGTCAGTACTGGGTCCAGTCCTGTTCAATGTATTCATCAATGACCTGGATGAAGGGATGGAGTATACCATCAGCAAGTTGGTGATGACATGAAACTGGGAGGGGTGGCTGACATCCCCTGAAGGCCCTGGTACCATTCAGCATGCCCTAGACAGGCTGGAGAGTTGGGCAGGGAAAAACCTTATGAAGTTCAACAAAAGTAAGTGTAGGGTCCTGCACCTGGGGAAGAACAACCCCATGCATGAGTACAGGTGCAACAACCTTCCATTTATCCAAGGTGTCCTACTAAGTTAGAAATCTCTTCCAGTTTTGTTTTTACACTTCAATTTTTTTTTCAATTCAATGATTGTACCATTACCATAGTCTCCTTTTATCCCCAGGAAAAATTTTTTAGCCATCTTTGAGCCCAGGCTGTGCATGTTCCCTAATCTCTTACTAACATCTCCTTCAGCTTCAGCTGCCTACCCCTGTCTGTGATCCTTTATCCTGCCACATCTTACAGTTACTGGAAACTGCTCTACTTAATGATGCCTGAGTTCTCCAGGAAGTGAGCAATCTCCTGTTCTTTCAGGTACTCATTCCTTCTACTACTTGTCCCTTTAAGGGAAAACAGCATAGGAAATGAGAGAAAAGAAAAATAGTAAATAAAAAAACCCCACAACCAAAAATCAAATCAAACCAGACAGTCCACAGTTCTATTCCAGCCATTTACTATTCTTTCTCCCTGAAAATGTAAATGTACACTTTTGTACTCTGTGCTGTTGCCCAGTTTTCTCTGTTTTGTTGTCTTTCACACTATTCTTAAGTAGCTTAATTTATTCTAATTTTCTTCTTTACATTAGCATCTAAATATTTTAGCTGTATCTTACTGACCAGATCTAATTCTCTGGCTGTGTTAAGCACAGTCCTTTTGCTGTCTGTATTGCTGATCTGAGTATTTTTTCAATCAATATTAGTACTTTCTCTTAGTGCTTCTGCCAACTCTGTGACATTCCTTTTTGTATTGATACATTTTCTGATTAGAAAAATAAAGAAAAAAAAGTTAGTTATTAAAGAAAATTTAAAGAATTGCACTTCATCCCAGTTAAGTAGCCGTTTCATTTAAAATATTTGGTTTGTAATGCCTCTAAAATTATTTCATCCATATCAATACAGTGACACCAGAAAGCCTATTGTTTTATTAATTAATATTACATTATGTTAAAAGTATGTTCCCAGAGCTCATTCTGTTCAGCTGAAGGCTCAGTGACCTTTCACCATGGTATTCACCCCACTAATTGTAACTGGCAGAACAGTTTCTTTGTTTCCATTATGTCACAGAAGACTAGGTACGGGCAATTTGTTACTTTAAACATGATTGGAATACTTATAATTGCAATTGTCAGGACAACCTTCGTGAAATTTATCCCAATGAAATCATTTAGGCAGATACATTTGTTATCATAGTGAGAAGCACTCACAACTTATGCACATGTACACACAAATAAATTAAAAAAAAAGATTTACTAAGATCTCATACATCATAAAGTATCTGGATATTCCTGTAGTTTCAGGTCTAAAACTTGGTAAATGAAGATTCATTCAATTAAATATATTTTGTACTAATATATGGCAAGAGAGACACAGACTTCCTCTTTTGGTCATGAAGTCTGATTTCAATGATGTATTCTGATAAATGTAGGTGTTCTTTTAATGCAATAAAGATAATATTTAATGAGCTTTTGAAGTAATTTTTATATATCCAGTTCCAAACTGTGAGAGAACGAACATCTATGTTATTTAAAAAAAAAAAAAAAAACAACAAAAAAACCCACCAACATTTTGGAAATATAGTTGCCCTCTCTATTAAACTTTTCCAGATTTCTGGTACCATGAATGAGGTCTTGTCACAGTATAAGACCTAACTGAGAGTGGGGAGACGAAATGCCTTAATATTAAAACACTTCTATATTTAATTTTAAAGAGTGACATGCCCTCCCAGGGAAAGCAATGTGGCTTGGGAGAAAATATCAGGCTGGTCCTCAAAGAAATCCCAGATGTGTGGTGCATGGTCCTGTGTCTGGGCCATGCTGTCACCTCTGTTATGCCTTAGTCACTCATGAAGTCTCTCTGGGATTGCTTCTGTATGGGAGCTAGTCTAGGGTCTCTCTTGAGGTCTCAAGAAACTGTAGTGTTATGACTTGGGCTGAGCTGGCCACTGAAACTAATGACAGATGCTCTCTTTCTCTTCTCTCCCATGGGAGAGAAGAGTGAGGGATATTTATGGATTGAAAAAGAACCCAACTAAATTACTTTAATGAAATATTCATAGTAAAATAATAAAACCCTCCCATAATAATAACAATAAGAGAGAAATATATACAATATATACAACCCATATTGAGCTCCCAGGATGATGATCACATCACCATCAGGCATTCGGAAAGTCCTGGACTGGACTCAGCAATGGACAGGAGCTGAACTCAGGAAATGGATTCAGGAATGCATGATCAGGATTANGTAAAATAATAAAACCCTCCCATAATAATAACAATAAGAGAGAAATATATACAATATATACAACCCATATTGAGCTCCCAGGATGATGATCACATCACCATCAGGCATTCGGAAAGTCCTGGACTGGACTCAGCAATGGACAGGAGCTGAACTCAGGAACTGGATTCAGGAATGCATGATCAGGATTAAAGGCAGATGAACAGACAGAGTCCTCCTCAGACACTGGCCATTGAAGAAAGAGAGCTGACCCTTTGATACCTCAGCTTTTATACTGAACATGAGGCAGATGGAGTGGAATACCCTGTTGGTTAGCTTTGGGTCCCCTGTCCTGTCTGCTCCTCCCCACAGGTACGATCTCTCTATGCTTTTCTGCTTCTGACCCTTTAATGGGGCACACAACAAAGTGAGCTGACCTTGGTTGTTATAACAGTAAGTATAAGCAGGAGCGTCTCTGCATTCCATTCCTTGGTATTAGCTGTAAACATCAAGCCTTATCTCTGCTCGAAGCTGATGCTGTCTGAAGAACATGTCATTAATTTCAGAGAGTTAGTAGAGGCTTAACTGAAAGGTAAAATCACTGAACTGACAATTGGTTCTGTTTTACCTCAAACCAGGACATGGAGACAGTCAGTTATAAGACAGCTCATGAAGATTCCCATGGTGCTGAGCAACTGCCTGCCGCTGTTGCAGTGACTCACAGCATGCCCCTCTCAGAAGTTCTTTGGAGAGGTCATTTACCCTTAAATTACTCCCCCATTCTTGTCTATTCCTTTTAAACTAAAGTTTAAGTCTCAGCTCATACCAGTTGCCACAGGGCTTAACTGACTTAAACTGAAAAAATCCCAGCCAGTATGAGTTTTTATTTTTTCATGCATTTCCCTGTAGGATGCCAATGGGATTAAACCTTGCTAAAAGCAATTTTTTCCCCTGCTATATCTTTACCAAAAGAATTCAATTTGTAACTTTCCTGATTAAAAAAAAACATTTAAGTCTTCATACTACAGTCGTCACGTCATCTTGTTTCTATTCTATTGATCTGATGTCTTTGCTTCACATCTTGTAAAAATTCATGGGTTACCTTACTGAATTAAGTGCTGCATCTTATAAAAAATATCAAAATAATTGTAAACACCACAACTTGAAATTACAAGAAATACAAAATTTTTTCTTTGTGTAGGTACTTTCATAGAACAAAACCAAACAAAACCAAAAAAACCAATAAAAAAACCCCTTCAGTAAAAACTACGTCTCCTTGATCCTGTGGGCATTCCTTGCCCTGGTGTCATTTCAAACAATTGTGTCACTGGTATAAGTTCCTCAGATGGCATTAATGAGGACGTATTAGATAGTGTAGGACCTGAGCATGACAAAAACGGTATGGAGTAAAGGGTGGAGATTGCACTAGGTCTGGCCGCGGCAGAGTTAACTTTCTTCATAACAGCTTGCGTGGTACTGTGCTTTGGATTTGTGGCTGAAACAGTGTTGGTAACGCACAATTGATTTGATTATTACTGAACAGCGCTTGCAGAGTGTCAAGGTGAAAAAATTGAACAAGCTACAGTCCATATCCTTTCAGATTTTGGAAAATATGTCTTCTGACAAAAACTTAGTTCAAAGAATAGAAATAAATGCTTCTTTGCATCCTACTGATGTGTCCCTAATGCTCCATGTCTTCAAAATGCCTTAAGTAAGTCCAATAAAATATCAGGATCTCCTAGTAAATGAGTATTCTAAGTCAGTTACAAGGACATGGAATTGGTGGATGCACCAGGAAGCATGTAACCAGCACCTCTTAATTGTAATGATATTTCACAATTTACTCTCCTGACCTTTACAAGTGATTTGAGACATTCTAATTTTGTTCTGCCTTGAAGCAGTTTCATTTTAGTTAATAAATTCCATGAGATTCCCTAATGTAGGGCTCAAATTGAATCTTAATTACCAGGCTGATCTGATAGGTGACAAAATTTCAACTTTTCTGAAGTGTCATATACTATGTGACATTCTGTTTTGAATTCTACATGGTGAAAAATCCCTTAAAACTCAATTACAGCTCAACTTTTGACTCACCCTTTTGCTCTGGCACTATAGTCACAAGTTTAGGGTATATATAGTTACTCACTGGAAGAGAACATTAAAATGCTGGTTTACTCAGTCATAGTCTTTCTTTTTCTCTCTCCTGTTCTTCATTCTTTTTGTGGCTATATGTAAATGTTAACATGAAAACTAACCAACAACTGTATAACGTGTTTCCCTCCAAAGATAACAAAATACTATATATATTTTACAAAGAAGTATATACTAATTACTGAAGTTCTTTTGCCACCAGAACAGTATAGGGTAAGAGCTTTCAGTAAGCGTTATATTTAATACAAAGTAAAAATAAACAAGTGTATGGTAATATGAATAATTTTTCTGTATATTAAGATTAATCTAGACAAGATCCTGGTTCTGGTCCTTGGAGTTTTAGATTACCATCTCCTTTTCCATTTTTTCCTTTCTGTTCTTCTAACTTATCTGTTACTTTATAAACACCTAAATGCAGTGCAAAAAAATATTTTCTTATCTCTTGCCAGCGTATATTATACCAAGTAGAGACAGTCAACCCTTACTTTGCATTTGTTTTCACTTGTTTCACTGGTCTTAGAATTTATTTTTTTTTAATTTTAATTTGTATAACACTAAATTCGTTCAAGACAAGTAATGTGTTTTTTGTTAAGAGTTCAGATCACAGAATCATAGAATCATAGAATCGTTTAGGTTGAAGGGGATCTTAAAGATCATCTGGTTCCAACCCCCTGCCATGGGCAGGGACAACTTCCACTAGACCAGGTTACTCAAAGCCCCATCCAACCTGCCCTTGAACACTTCCAGGGATGGGGCCTCCACAACTTCTCTGGGCAACCTGTTCCAGTGCCTCACCACACTTATAGTGAAAACTTTCTTTCTGATATCTAATGTAAATCTCCCCTCTTCTAGTCTGAAGCCATTACCCCTTGTCCTATCAATACATGTCCTTATAAGAAGTCCCTCTCCAGCTTTCTTGTAGGCCTCCCTCAGACACTGGAAGTCTGCTATAATCTGAAGTCAACCCAGTCACTCTGAAGCATCATTTTCAACCATCTCAGCCAGTTAGAGGAATAATTCCTTTGCTTGCCGTTATCTTGGTCATCCATGTTGCTCTGCAAATATTTTCTCTGAATAACAGGTTTTTCATTCTCTCTGATTCGTGGTTGGTACATCCATATTGTCAGTGAAGATCACACACATTGAATTCCTGAATGTAATTCCACATACAATTCACACCAAAGCCTGCGAATGGTTGTATTACTGCAGGGGCTGCCCTGTTAGCCGGTATGAACAGAAACATGTGCATGAAATGATTTCATTAAGGACAAAGTCCAGCTTTAGATAAACATCATAATTTTAAAAGCCTCTCTTTTGCTCTAAAGTTTTCTGTGGTCAAATGGTATTAGATGCATAGTTAGTTAGGCTGTGTACTTTGACGAGTGTCTTCCCTTTTAAATAATAATTTATTTTCTGATGCAGAACGGAGACTCCACGGCAACAAGACGGTTTGAAGCAGACAATGTATAGGCAGAAAACACAGGAGGTCTGATTTCAGAAAGTCTCAAAATTAATAGGTAGAAGCACAGTGCGTGTAAAGCAGGGCCTGAATAATTTTACTTCCTTTAAAAGAGCATATAATCATGCAAGCAGTCCTTCAAATGTCAGTGGCTCAACCCACATTCAGCAAAATATACAGTTTCACAATTTGACTATAAAGGTTTTATTACTGAATTATTAAGTATCCACTAAAAGACTTCTAATGTTTCTTTGAGAATGTAGACCACTAGCTGAAAAGAGAGGGTTGAAATCCCAGTCTCACTGAAATCAAAGATACCTTTATTCATCGTCGTTCTGTATGATGAGGATGGGCATGACTTACTATTCACCAAATACACCTGAAGTCTCAAACATGTTGCTAATTTTTTTCTTGTATGTATATGTTTCTTTCTCATGTTTATTCACTTCTTTTCTTTCCTCTCTTTTATATTCTAGTCATTAAGTCTGTCTTTACCAGACATATTGTTTCTTTTACAGTATTGGTGCAAGCACTTGATGGAGGCGGCACCTCACAGCAATTTTGTGCCCAGTCTGACTCTTGTACAAGTTTTCAGTGTCCCAAAAGCCTACGTTAGAGTAAGAATAATCAGTCTGTATCCTGTACCAGGCTTCTTCCTTTATCAAATAGCAGTTTGTGTCAAAATTTGAAACAGCATTTTCCTTTCTGAGTTTTCTGGGATATAAGAAGAAAAAATTTCTAGAGGAACAACATTTTATACATATTTGTCAACATATATGCATGTTGCTAGATTATTTTTTTCCAGAATGGGGAATAGTCAATGCAACCTTTAATAATTATTGATTATCAAATTAATTTTTTTTCCTTATTGTGGGAGGTTGACACAAGCCAACAGTCAAGCATCTACACAGACGCTTGCTAGCTACTCACTGCCCAGCAGGACGGGGAAGATGACAGGAAGACCACAGGTGAGAAAACTCATGGGTCAAGGCAAAGACAGTTAATGAATAAAGGAAAGGGAAAGAGAGAAAAAAAAAAAAAAAAGAAAGAAAGTGATACACAGGCAATCACTCACCAACTCACCAACTCCCATGAGCAGATTGATGCCCAGCCAGTCTCTGAGCAACGGCCACTTTGGGAGACAACTGTCTCCTACCCCACCCCCTCCCCTTCTTCTTCCTCTGTTTTAGGTTTTATTGCTAAGCATGATGTCATATGTTGTGGAATAACCCTTTGGATAATTCAGGTCAGTTGTCCCAACTCTGTCCCCTCCCAGCTTCTTGCCCGTCCCCAGCCTACTCTCTGAGAAAAAGAGAAAACCTGAAAACGTGAGCAAGGACTCTTCAGTTATAGCCAAAACATTGGTGTGTTATTAACACTGTTTTAGTCACAAATTCAAAAACATGGTACCATACAGGCTGCCATGAAGAATGTTAACTCCATCCCAGCCAGATGCAGTACACTTTTAGCTCCTTCTCTTTGAAAGCAAAAAGCAAATGGGCTTAAGAATGTTATTGCAGTGAAAGTGTTAATTCAGATTTTATATTTTCAGTAATTTTGTTCCTCTCCCCTCCATACCTTTGATAAGGTGGGGTTTTTATTGGTGATATTTTGTTATAAAGAGTGTGCAGCCTATTTTTTAATCCAAATTTGATGTCTTGATAACAGTTACAGTTTATCAGCAAGTCACACCCTCGTTCCTTTGAATTATGTAAATTACTGCACAACATAACTTTATAATTAAACTTGAGATAACTCCTACTAAGTATGTTCTTAGAAGTAATAGAACACATAGTTCAGAAAAATACTTCAGAATCACAACCAGGT
Organism: Chionis minor; assembly: GCA_013398295.1. NCBI lineage: Eukaryota > Metazoa > Chordata > Aves > Charadriiformes > Chionidae > Chionis > Chionis minor. The sequence continues at coordinate 37,658 of VZSF01007663.1, read as the reverse complement.
AAGATCACTTCTGTACTTTGAGCTAAATATGTTGCGGGACTGTATTTATATCACTCTCAGGGAACTTAATAGAGTGCAACAGTGTTTCATATTAAATATTATTTTATACTTGCAAGACTGCAAACTAAAGCCCATTACTTTGAAAAACCTTTGCTATTGCATATGAAATATGCAAAATGGTTGAAATGCAGAGAAGAATTAATAATTTCTAGCTTTTCCATACTACATAAAGTGAAACTAATTGAGAGTTAATATTGCTTTTCATGTATGAATGAAAGAAAAATTGCATTTAGAAAACATAAAACTCCAACAAATTGTGCTGTCTGCTATGAAACGTATTTTTATGAAAAACAAAATGAAACAAAAAAACCCAAAAAAACCAAAGCCCAAACCTTCAAAACAGGATAGGAATCAAGCTTCCATAAAAAAGCTTGAGTAGTCAGCTATGAGATCAGACCACATTTCCCAGTTTTATGCATCTGGGTCTTGACAACTTTCAAGGATGGAGACTGCAAAGGCTCCTTGGACAACCTGTTCTGCTGCTTGACTGTCCTCATAGTGAAACCATTTTGGTTCAACTGGTTCTCATACATTTTCCCCTTACATTATTTTCTCTCTCTTTTTATTTCAGAAAAATACATACAATTGCCATTAAATCTGTAGACTCTGAACTTTTGAGCAATGAAAGTAGTTTCTCATGGTGTATTACTATGCCACTCCATGATCATTTTTCTTCTTCTAAGAAGTGCCCTCAGCACAATTCATGAGACCTCCACAGAAAATGCAATGATATTCTAGAAGCTGAAACTGAATGTAGGGGCTATCAGTCAGGATAAATAAGGTTTTGGTGATTGACTTTAGCAACATATTAACATAATTTTCAATTAAGACGTCTGAAAAAATAGATGTCAGCATGAGATATTCTTAGGGCCCTATTGTACTTGGTGGAGATGTATTCAGTTAATGAGATAGCTGCACAAACACATACATGTAGTTACATTTTTTGTACTATGGGATATCCTGTATAGACACTTGCTATACACAGTGTAAGTGGCTACAAGTGAGTTAGCTGTGCAAACTCCCATGGAGATGGGTTAATCAATATATGCAATTGTCCCATCTCACTGAAAAATGAAGAGTTATTTTAAAACAAATGAGTAGTATTCCATTGACTGTACTGATTATGAGATTCTTTTGCCAAACATGGGTGTCTGGTGTAATTTGAAACTCCCTAGGTTATCTGAGAAATCTACATGAGGCTTGCATTTATGACAGAGGATTTAATGACACCGGTGTCCTTCTGAATCAGCAGCTGAAGGACAGGTGAGTAGGTATAGGAAGTCTCAAATGGCAGTGTACACCTATAATTAGGGAGCTGAGTTACCCTAGATCTCTACCAGCCATAATGGTGACTTTGATGCCTTAGAGCGTGGTATGCTTTAAATCCCATTTTAATGACCCACCTGGGATCCATTTTCCACTCTAAAAAGGCACAGGCATCCCATATGTCTTGTGTCACACCTGCAACCTCAGACAGAAATCTCAGTAGACCATTGCCTCTCAAGCAACTTAAGTTGCAACAATTTGTTTACATGTAGGAATAATCAGGTAGATAACATGTACAGTTTGGAAATTAACCCCATCCCTATGTCTAGGTGATGTTAATCCCTTTATGTAACATATTGAGAATGTCAAAAATATAGGTTGTAACATGCTAATAGATATGGCTTCTTTGCCTCCTGTGCCAGCTGTTCCACGAAACACAAGGCACGTAAGAAGCACACTATATTTCTCATAGATGAACAGATGGGAAGTGGGAACCGTTCTGAACAATATCATACTGAATATTCCCACATTCTTTAATTTTATTTTGATCTATGAGGTTGTAAAGCTCAGAAAGCGAGACTGAGAATCTGCCTCTCTCTATATAGCATATAACAAACATAATAAGCAATATTGTAAAACTGGGATGTTACTTAGAAACAAAAAGTATGTTAATATTTTATTTATGCCTCAAAGTGTACTTCATCTGTAGCTAACATATCAAATTAGATCATTTAATTCTAAGTGTTTTATTAAAATACATGGATGCAAATTATAGATATTGTTGTTAATTAATATTTAACTCTATTTTAACAGGGTTTTTTTGATGTGGGTTTTGTTGGTTTTTTTTCTGCTGAAGCCAAGTGAATGTGAGATATATATTCTAAACAGGGAATACGAGTATGTTTTTCACAGTCTCTGGATATTCCATATTTTATAAATTAAATACTCTGGAAGTTGAACAAAGTCTGCTCCCAGATTATTCTCTTCACACTGAGCTACAAAGTAACTTTAGGAAAATTTCATGTAACATAAAGTTAGGTGCCCAGAATTCAGATATCTTGGACTGCATTATTCAGCCTGGGTTAATTTAACAGTCACTGTAGGCAATCTGTCTTGTTGATTCGTCTGACCTGTTCTAAAAGAAAGCTGTTTCATGGGTGAGTAATTTTAGTCTCTTGATGTTCTTACCGACCATAAAAAAAATTGGTTTGTTTAAAAACTAATAAGTTTGAATTGCACTGCATTTATGCAACTTGAAGTGGTCTAAATGTTAGTATCTAAATTCCCATTAGGATCAAAATACATCTACACATTGCAGTTAATGAGGTCTAGAAGGCAATCCAGACTACTTTCATACAGCCGTAGAATGGTAAGAATTGGAAAGGACCTTAAAGATTATGTAGTTTTGATCCCTCTGCCATGGGCAGGGACAACTTCCACTAAACCAGGTTTCTCAAAGCCCCATCCAACCTAGCCTTGAACACTCCCAGGGATGAGGCATCCACAACGTCCCTGGCCAACCTGTTCCAGTGTCTCACCACCCTCACAGTAATATCTAATCTAAATCTATTCTTTCACAGTTTAAAACTATTACTCCTCGTTCTATCACTACACTCCCTCATAACGATTCCCTCTCCAATTTTCTTCTAAGACCCTTAAATAATGGAAGACTGCTATAAGGTGTCCCCAGACCCTTCTCTAAGCTGAACAACCCCAACTTTCTTAGTCTGTATTCTGAAGAGAGGTGCTGCAGCCCTCTCCTCACCTTTGTGGCCATCTTCCAGACTTGCTCCAATGGGTCCGTTTCCTTCTTTTTTTGGGGGCTCCAGAGCTGAGCGTAGTACTCCAGGTGTGGTCTCATGAGAGATGAGTAGAGGGAAAGAAGCACCTCACTTGACCTGCTGGCCATGATTCTTTTGATGCAGCCCAGGATGTGGTTGGTGTTCTGGGCTGCAAGCTCATGTTGCTGGCTCATATTGAACTTCTGATCAACCAACACCCCCAAGTCCTTCTCCCCAGGGCCGCTCTCAATCCATTCCCCATGCAGCCTGTGTTTGTGCTTGGGATTGTCCCAGCCCACATGCAAGACATCGCACTTGGCCATGTTGAACTTCATGAGGTTTGCATGGGCCCACTCCTCAAACCTGTCTAGGTAGCTCTGGATGACATCCCTTCTCTCCAGCGTGTGGACCACGCCACACAGCTTGGTGTCATCAGCAGACTTGCTGAAGTTGTAGTCAATTCCACTGTCCATGTCACTTATAAAGATGTTGTGAGAGACTGCATTGGTGATAACCAACTTTGCTGGCACCACCGAAACAGCAGGTGTTTGACTCAATATTACTATGGCAGGAACACCATCAATGGACACCACCACCACAGCCTGCTTATCATGACACTGCTGATACCACTGATGACAGGAAAAACATAAACAATCACCACAGCCTGCTTATCACAACCCTGCTGACACCATCAACACAGATGTTTATCTGCAGGAAATCTACCAGCAGACTCAGGATCGGGGAGATCAAGAGACCTGGAGACCCCGTGGCAATAGTACTGGACATGAGCACCACCACCAGGTGAAAGGTGTGGTTAAGCACAACAGCTCGTGAGGACCTTATAAAGAGAACAGAACCAACCAACATCAGATGAAACACTCTCCCGCTGGACTCGAAACTAATCGGACTGTCGGGACGCCACAGCTCCAGGGTGGTAGCTATTGCTGTAAACTCCTTCATTCTCTCCTCTTTCTTTCTTTTCTTCCTTCCTCTCTTTATCTCTTGCTCATTCCTTTGCATTTGCAAACTTGTTGTCAGGCAAATAAAGTTCTTTGGCACTTGACTCCGTTTTGAGTCTTAATTCTGTTCCTGAGAATATGAGCAAAACCTCGCTCTGGTCTTTGACCGGCACGTGACAGATGTTAAACAGCTTCAGTCCCAATAATGACCCCTGAGGAATGCCACTGATCACTGCCCACCACTTGGACATCAACCTGTTGACTTCAACTCTGAGTGAACAGACTAAGAGGAATACTTATCCACCAAGTATTCCATCCATCAAATCCATGTCTCTCCAATTTAGAGACCAGGATGTCATGCAGGACAGTGTCAAATGCCTTGCACAAGTCCAGGTAGATGATATTTGTTACTCGTCCCTTATCCACCAACACTGTAACCCCATTGTAGAAGGACAGCAAATTTGTCAGGCACGATTTGGCCTTAGTGAAGCCATGCTGGCTGCCACTGATCAGCTCCTTACTTTCCATGTGCCTTAGCATAGTATCCAGGAAGATCTGATGCATGATCTTGCTGGGCACAGAGGTGAAACTGAATGGTCTGTAGTTCCCCAGATCTTCCTTTATTTCCTTTTTAAAAATAGTGGTTATGTTTTCCTTTTTCCAGTCGGTGGGACTATTACCAGATTGCCACAACTTCTTGAATATGATGGTTAGTGGCTTGCAACTTCATCCACCAGTTTCCTCAGGACCCCCAGATGAATCTCAACAGGTCCCATGGACTTGTGCACCTTCAGGTTCCTCAGTCGGCCTCGGACCTGGTCTTCTCCTACAGTGGGTGGTTCCTTACTCTCCCAATCCCTGCCTTTGCCTTCTGCAACTTGCGTGGTGTTGCTAGAGCACTTGCTGGTGAAGACTGAGGCAAAAACATCTTTGAATGCCTCAGTCTTCTCCATGTCTCAGGTGACCAGGTCTCCTGTTCCCTTTCAGAGAAGGCTCACATTTTCCCAAGTTTTCCTGTAGTCATTGACATACCTATAGAAACTTCTCTTGTTGCTCTTGATGTCACTGGCCAGGTTTAACTCTATCTGGGCTTCAGCTTTCCTAGCCTCATCCCTGGCTGCTCAATTTCTTAGTATTCCTCCCATGCTACCTGGCCTTGCTTCTACCCTGTCTACGCTTCCTTTTTCTGTTTGAGGTTGTCCAGGATCNCAGTCGGCCTCGGACCTGGTCTTCTCCTACAGTGGGTGGTTCCTTACTCTCCCAATCCCTGCCTTTGCCTTCTGCAACTTGCGTGGTGTTGCTAGAGCACTTGCTGGTGAAGACTGAGGCAAAAACATCTTTGAATGCCTCAGTCTTCTCCATGTCTCAGGTGACCAGGTCTCCTGTTCCCTTTCAGAGAAGGCTCACATTTTCCCAAGTTTTCCTGTAGTCATTGACATACCTATAGAAACTTCTCTTGTTGCTCTTGATGTCACTGGCCAGGTTTAACTCTATCTGGGCTTCAGCTTTCCTAGCCTCATCCCTGGCTGCTCAATTTCTTAGTATTCCTCCCATGCTACCTGGCCTTGCTTCTACCCTGTCTACGCTTCCTTTTTCTGTTTGAGGTTGTCCAGGATCTCCTTGTTCATCCATGCAGGCCTGCTGACATGTTTGCTTGACTTCCTTCCATCACTTCTGAGCTTAGAGGAGGTAATCTTTGAATATTAGCCAGCTTTCTTGGGTCCTTCCCCACTCTAGGGCTTTACCCCACAGCACTCTGCCCAGCAGATCCCTGAAGAGCCTAAAGTAGGCTCTGTGTCTTTATCTGCTTCAAGAGGAATTTAGAGATAGCTTATTTGGGTATACAAAGATTCCTGACGCCTAAATTTATGTGTCTGAATCTCAGATTTAATCCCATACTTAAAGTTTAACTCCTTTTATTCCTTATATTTTTTTTTCCTATTGCTGTCTATTAAGGATTTTTCCTACCATTTCCACCTACAAGGAGAATAATAAAAGTCTTATGGACCTACAATTTCGTAATGAACCGGCCCCTAGACTCTAAATTATTATTATTATTGTTATTTTTAAATACATTTATATTATATAGTATATTTCAATCACAGTATTTATACATTAAAATTATGATTTATATTTGCAGTGTCCACATTCTTGGTGTTGTATCACAGTTGTTTCATTCTTCCATTAAGAGATGAAGAATGTTTCAGTGATATTCTAATGGAAAAACATTTTCTGTTCTTGATCTTTTTTAGCTTCCACTGGCATTTCTTTGCCTTGGGAGTAATCTGTCAAAAGAAATTGCTCAACACTCTTATTAGTAGCAGTAACAGTATGCCTAATGTGATTCAATTAGCACAATCTAGTAGATTTACCCTGTGACTGCTTCAGAAAACTTGCCATTGAATTTTAGCTCATAATCTTAAAGACTGTGTGGAAATTATTCAAAAGGTCCTAAATTATTTTTTTCTTTTTAATAGAATATTTAAATATGTTCATTATTGGTCTATCTTTTGTTTTTCCTTATCTCAGAAATTTTGAAAACAGAAGCTAAAACGTAAAACAAAAGAAAGCTAATGATTCCCAGGAAAAGATAGTAATGAGTAAAAATATTTTTCAGGTTTAAATCTTGTTTGGTGATATTAGCTTTTACACACACTTTTGAAACTTGTTTGCACTGAAAGGGGCAAAGAATAAATATCAGATATAGAAAACAAGTAGAAATAATGAAGTTCTCAGTAAAGATTTTGGCATTGTACTTCTTGCCAGTACCCTCTTAGAGACAAATGCGTGTGATCTCAGATGATATTTGAAAATAGGTTGTGGAGTAGGAAAGATATTTTGTCTATCAGAACAGTTAATGACAAAGTTTTCATAACAGTAATGAAATCTGAAATGCACAAGGCAGAGAACTAAAATGAGTGAGGAAAAAAGAAAGTCTGCAAAGCTTTATAGCCTGTTTTCCTCTGCAGGCAAGGTGCCCACTGAAGCTAACAGAAAAAATTATTTGTTCCACTGGACAGGCACGCAATTTGAAAATAGGTGAGTGGCAAAAAATGTTTATGCTTACCCATGATGTGATAGGCTTTTATCAGAACAAGCTAGAAAACACCACTATAGAAGACTGCGTGGTTCAGGAGAAGTCTCTGCTGTCTGTACCTGACATTTAAATGCCAACTGTCCACACCTCTATACTTGATACAAGTTGGTGAAGACTGGGATCACAGAAAACAGTAGTGAATAAAGGAGCTGTGCCAGGAATGAAATATGAGCTGTTCAGACATAATTTACTCTGGTATCTGGCACTACCTTGGTTTTGTGAAGATGTATTTCTCCACTAAATTTAAGGATAGCCTGGAGAACCAGACCCTTTTTATTTAAGGTCCAAACTCAAATTATTTTACCACAGCTGATTAATACTGGGATAGAAAATCAAATCTCTTAAGTGGGTTAAGCTGAGTATCAGAACTCAGTTTCTTTGCAACTACCAAAACTTCTTGACCTTTGCTGAAATTTTGTGTCTGTCCAGTCTGCAGTAAGAAGGCCTTTCTTCAGTGCCTTGCTGTTAGATTCTACCCTAACTCCTTCCCCCAGAATACTCTGTTCAAGCACATCAAAACAAGTTTCTAAATGATTATCAAAGACCTTGACAGCTACATGTCTCACTACCTACATGCTCTTATATTAGATATGTTATTTCACCCAACTGATCATATTTATCAAGTGTCTGCTTTAGTAGTTCATTCACCTGCTTCTTCTCCTATATGTCCACATAATTTATTATTACTGAATACTTCCCTAAGTGCCTGTAAACCTTTTTTCTATAAAACCTTATGAGTTAGGAGTGATAAGATCTGAAACAGATGTCAGTAAAAGGGAATGGTAAAATAAAAATCTTTTGAGATTTCACTTTTTAACACCGTAAGTAGATAGAGGAAAGCAAACACTCCATTGGTGGTGATGGGAAATAAAGAAAACCACATGGAAGTTGAGTTTCATAGATGCCATTGCTCTAAAGAATTAGTATCTAGTAGAGTGAGAAAATGAAAATGTATTTAAACTTTTAACTTGCAAAAACAGAGAACAAAGCAACCTATTGCCATCAGTAACCCTGGGGATTTGGTCCAGAAACTCAAATGGCCAATCCAGACACTGCCAGAATTCCCTTAAAAATTATCCTATAAAAGTATCTTCTCTCTTCTGATACCTTGAATGCTAAAGAAAACAAAAGTATTAATGTATTAGTCATAGGCTTAAAATAATACATGCTTTCAATATGCTAATCAGAATAGAGAAATTATTTTAAAGTGTTAAAAGTAGGACAAACCTACCATTTATTGATTAAGAATAATTCATCTTATCTTCCATAAACTTAACTATTGGTAAGACTATGTTTTATTTATATCCTAAGTGTTTCAAAAAATCCATACTGCTTACTTTTATGCTGCTGTCTGTGTTCTGCAACCTTCACAGAATTTTCTTCACAGGACAGAAAACTGAACGTTGCTTCTGATGGGCAGTTGCTGAACTTAGAATCATACACTACTCCTGTTCCAGCATTACAAATCCATGTTACTTCTGATCATTACCAATATGTTAATTTTGTTCATCCCGTTAACTCACACTTTCTCACAGTTCTGTCACTTGTTTATTTCATCAGGGTGATGAAATAAACTCTATTTTAAGTACATTAATATCTACAAATAAAAGCACACAGTAAGAGTAGGGTACTTTTTGTTTGATTGATATTTTAATGTAACTACTATATATCCATTACAACTAGTAGAAACTATAACATTTGGGCAATAATTGTCTCAGATATCTAGAATTCCATTTTCTTCTTATTCAGGTGGAAATCAATTTGTAAGGAATTTAGGGTTTCAGCAGTTGGCAAAAATTTTTCTCTAAAGCAGTGGATCTTCCAAAAAAACCATGGGTTTTGTTTGATTTGTTTCTCTTAGTGGTTGTTATGATAATTTCATTCTTTTTGCAACATTTCTGATTTCATAGGGAATCACTTCCAGTAAGTATGTCTTGAAAAATCTATACTAAATAAAACTTCTTTTCACAACATCTCAAAAGAAAAGTATGGTTCTCTGGATTGAAATTTCATATAGACTCAAAAGACCTCAAGGGACAAAATAGATATTGCTGGAAAAACTTGTAGTCACTCAATGATGAGTGAATCTTACAGACAGGCTTGTGTCAAATATTAGAAAATGTGCAAGCAAATCATTGATGACAAGAGAGAAAGAGCACATCAGATGTAATGAAAACAAAGATAGGAAAATGTTTGACAGGAACTCTTGTAATATTTAGATCTCAGGATAAGGAGGTTGTGTGTAGAAAAGATCTCCCCAAGGAATGACTGTGATCTTTATTCAGACAAATTTGCCATCTCACTTGGTACATATTTTACCTGTAAATTTATTTTAGTTTATAACATAAGCTTTGAATAAGTACAATTTATAATGTTACAACTTCCTCTAATATGCTTTTTTCCACTTTCTACAGCTGATATAGAATTGTAACAAGTACTCTCTCTTTTGTATTAGATATAACACACAGATTTTTGCCTAAATTAGGATGTCTGCAGAAAGTATTAAAATGTGCTTAATGATAGATAATAAAGAAAATACACCAGTTCTGAGAATCCCAGCAACCTCAAGTAATATGAAATTGTTATGTTGTGGAAAAACAACACCTGAACAAACAAATAAGAACTATTTTGGATTTTCTAATGGTATTCTTAGTTAAGATGTACAAACATATCCTTTTATAGAAATAGATAGTGGAGCTGGGAATGCTACAAGTACAGCATCAGTAGTAAAATCTTAGCATTAGGAGAGACCTAAACAATGTTTCAGTGAAGACGTAATTACTTCACTCATGAACTTTGATTACAATAGTGTAAGGGTGTGTTCTGAGTCATACTGTCATTTCCAGTACTGCGCTGGTCCATTTGGTGCTGTTTTCGTTTTGATGGTGCCCTAATGTTTACATGAACATATTTTCAAAAAAGTTAACTGGATTAATAGCATTAGTAGCGTTACTAAGGGATCTTTTGAATGGGAACAAACTTAACCTTTGCAGAAATTGCAGAACGTGGAGATTTACTATACATATATGTAAGTTAAAACAACACAAACCAAAACAAACCCACCAAAAGCAAGCAGGTGAAAAACTATAGTATGGAGTTCAACAGACTTTCCTCTTTGCTAGTTAGAGCCATAGGTTTTAATGAAATGGAACCTGAAATTAGACTACTATATTGTTTCTTAAGCTTCTGAACAAATACTGAAATTTATAGAAGTTTCATACACTTAGCAGCTCAGCCTATTCCTACCACAAAACTGTGTGTTAAGAATTTTTCAAAAATAGCTCGTTTTATCCTACATGTTCATACGGATCGATGACCAGAAAAATAGTTTATGGGAACACTTAGAGTTAATATTAATCCTTAAGTCTATTGAATCAAACTGATTTTGCACTTTTTCCATTCCAAATTCCTCCCCTTTAATAATTTCTAAAGGTAAACAAACAAGAAAATTGTTAAGTGTTATTTCATTGAGGTTCCTTTGTACCAAGTTTCTGGTACAAATATTCAATATTTTGTCATCAGAAATAAAAAAAAAATAGCCAAGTTTATCAAATAAATTCTGATGCTTACTTTATGCATACAAGTTTGAAATTCAACCGATAATTTTAAAGATTAAATGCTTTAGCTTCTGAACTATTTTAGTGTTATCTTTATAGCAAACTCCATTAATTTGATTACTACTGTATGTAAAAATTCCTCTATGTCACGATGTCTTATCCTTTAAATTAGTAGCAGAGCTTTCAGTTTCAATTTATCATTAAATAATCATACATTTTATATGTAGTTTATTTTTGCCCTTAAATTACTGTATTTATTTCAGTGACTTCTTTTGCTTATGACTTTCCCCTGAAAAAAACCCTAAATCCTGAAACTTACTATATTCAACCTTCAAGTAAATTTTACTATTTATTGATATAAATGGCTCACTATTCCATAACAACGCTCCAAATTACTATCTACGAACTGACCAAACCCAATTTTGAGAACTTTCATGAACAGGTTTGGTTTTATTTTTATTTTTCTTTTTAATTTGTCATTGTTAGCTGGTGTAGCTCTCTACATTTTAGGTTAGGCTTTTCATGTGCACTGAAATTTTTCTCCCCCTCACACAGCATTTATAAAAATATGTGTATAATCTACCTTAAATACTTTGGATAATTTAGCTACAAGAAGTATCAATATTACTGATATTATTTACCACCAGCTGATGGACATTTCAAGAAAATCTAAATAAATCGAACATCTTACAAACAACTCTGAAATCCCAAACAGTTTTTATTAAAGAAATTTAAATCAAGGATGCACAAATATGAAGTAACTTACGTGGTGAGAAGGTGAAACAATGGGACAGATGATATGAAAAGTAACCACAAGGTAGGTGGAAGAAGCAGTAAAAAGACAAAAAAAAAAAAAGAAAGAAAGAAGGGAGTTGTATCATGCCTCTTCTGTCAGTCATCTGAAGTTAAAGTCACACAGTCATGACAGTCACTCATTTGTCCCTTCCTTTATTCTCATTCATGTCAGCTCCAATGTAATTCACAAGAGACTGCCTGAAGATGGCTGGATTTCTTTTTTAATTCCTCCTGGCACCAAAGAAGTTTTAAAAGGCAGCGAAGTCTTCCCTCTTTTCTCATTGTCTGTGCTGCAGAAACTCTTGCCTGCACAGTCAGTGAAGGTCGTAGGTGACTTACACTGCCTCCTAGCTCTTAACAGTAGTATATACCAAAAGGCATAGCCACATGGAGAGGCCAAGATACTACAAGTATCTTTATCTACATTTAGTAGAACAAAAATTTGAATGAAAAGAAGGAAGATGGAAACATTGTGAGAAAATGGTACTTACCGAAGAAAGACAAGTACTAACTAAAAGAGGAAAGTGATAGAAAAAGAAAAACAACAAAACCAGAAAAAGGAAGTCAGACTGGTTCAGGAGACAGAATGAAAGGCTGCTAGAACAAGGGAAAAGGGAATTTTGTCTGTCACACAGTAAAGAGACTCAGGATTCTTCTACTTCTCCTCTACCCCTGTTCTATTACTGGAATGCGAACTTTGAAAACCCACATTGATTATTTTTCTGCAAGGACAGTCTGTGGATCGTACACAAGTATAACGTTCTTGTTACCCTGCCCACCATTTGACCACATAACTGTCACTCTTACAGCCTCTTTCATGCATCAGAGTAATCCCCTCGGTGTGCTGCAATGCATTTCACAGAACCACAGAATGATTGAGGCTGGAAAAGACTTCTGCAGGTCATCTTGTTCACTCCCACCCCCCTCCAGATACCCAGTTGCTCAAGCCTTATCAGCTAGAGCAGATTGCCCAGGACCTTGTCCAGCTGGGTACTGAGTATCTCCAAGGATGGAGGCTCCACAGCCTCTTTGGGTGACCTGTTCCATTGTTTGACCATCTGTGGAATAATTGCCAGAGGTGACTTAAATTTAAGTCCATATTCACATTTTTAGGTAAAACCTACACTATTGGAGCAGGGCGGAATGCAGCTAAGGTGCAATGAGTACCACGGCAACTCCATAGGCAACTCTAGGCAACATCAGGGGAACTTGGTGCACTAGCTCTAGGAGAAACTGCATGGAGGGTGGAGCGGAGTGGAGACACCACAGTCATGCTCTGTGATAACAAAGGGATTTAAAGGTACACAGTATTCTTAATGCAATCGATAAGCCTCATATATGATGCCCTGGGCCAACGGTCTGTCAGTTTTGATGAAATGCTGTACTTTGAGTGAACTTTGCTCATTATAATGTCATTATAATACCAAAACACACCTCCATCCCAAAAGTTACCTGCCTCTCAAGGTGAGACCACCCCTCACTGAGTTTGCACTCTGAATTTTTGCTAGTCTATACCTTTAAATATGAAGCAAGGGAATTTTGGGAAAAATCATGATAAAGGTATGTATGATGATGATCACTTCAAGCTCCACCTGTAAATTAAAACACTATAAAATAGCGTGGGAAGGGAGCGAATGTTAGGGAAGACTCTACCACAGGAAGAAACCCCATTCCCTGACCTCAGGACCAGCTGATGAGCTGAGCTTCTCTTCCCCCTCATTGGGCCGCCTTTGGGTAAGATTTGAACACTCGGCCATCTCAAGTGCATCCCCGGGAAACTCAGGATTCTCTATAGAGTGTTGCTTTATTATTCCACGTGTGTGTATCTTGGCCATATTAATCTTTTGGACGTGCTTTGTAGACAGCTAATTTATCACTGGCAATCTAAAAGAATTTGTGCATCTGTTGCTTTAAATCACACTGTTCATTAATCTGGCCATGAGAGGTCTTTAACTCGACCAAATCCTGAGTGCTGCCGTGATAGTTCACAGAATGCCACCGGACAGACCCGGCAGCGTTAGTAGTACGTCCGTAATAGTGATAGTCCAATGAAGGTATTTGGCACGACCGGGCTATTAATGCCACATGGGGCATCAATCAGAATCTAAGTCCAGCTGCCCCCAGCTCCTCTAATATCTGAGGGTCATCTGGAATGCAAGGGGGTTTATTTTCTGCCAAATTACTTTAACTCTTAATGCAACACTATCCTCACAGTAAGAAAGTATTTTCTTGTGTTTGCATGGAATTTCATATGTTCCAGATTGTGTCCATTGACTGTACCCCTGTCACTGGGTACTACAGAGAACAGGTTGAGTTCCTTGTTTTTATTCCTTGTCATCAAATATTTATAGATATTGATGAGATTCCCCTTGAGCCTTCCTTTCTCCAGCCTGAAAAGTCCCAGCTCCCTCAGCCTTTTCTCATTTGATAGATGTTCCAGATGCTTTGGATGAGACACTTGAAGGCTCGGTGCCTGAGTATCATTTGATGCTGACTTGGAGGATAGTTAGGATAACCCAATTTTTTTTTTTTGATTGTTAGTTTGGTTTGGGGTATTTTTGTTGTCTTGAGTTTTGTTGTTTGGTGTTTTTTGTTTTATAAACAGGATGATTTAGAGACTGATTGTTCATTTTGCATGCTTGAAATCCCAATGCTAACACTTGAGACACTCTAAAGAACTTTGTGACTTGGAATGCTAGAGAGAACTAAGTCCAGTATTTTGTTAATGAAAGCAACTATAGCATTAAATGAGGCGAATAGTGAAAATAGTCACTTTTGTCGTTCTCACTACATAGGATTGCAGTTCCCAATATCATATGGTTAGAGCTAACCATGTAGGTTTTTAATAACAAATCTTCAGTAAAAATATGGGACAAACTAAGCATTTAAACTGAAAATGCAAGATACTGTTTTTCTTTTATCACATTTTGAATAATTCCTTTATGCTACCAAATTCAGATCTACTTCATTTTCTAAAGAGCTGGAATCAGACATCTGGACACTCAATATCCTCATCTGAGGCCAGATTTTTCAGTAAAAGTCTGTAACTAGAGAGAAATTTAGTGGCAACATAGTTGAAAGGTTCTAGGTAAGGATGAAGGGGAAAGCAAATAAAGTGGATGTTGTTGTGGAATGCATCCAAGACAATGACACCAATGAATTATTCTATAAGGAATTAAGGGATATCTCTTGGTCAGCTGTCCTTGTCCTTGTGGGTGATTTTGGCTTCACAAACATCAACTGAGAATATCATACAGCAGATGCAAACAGGTCCAGGAAATTCCTGAAGCACACTGAAGGCAAATTCTTGGTGCGGGTCTAAAGAAAGATGACAAGGTGTTGAGACAAAAGGAAATGTAGTTTTGATATTTGTCTGTCAGAGTCCCAGGACTTTCACTGGTCTGTCAGAGTCCCAGCAAAGGGATTTTCACTGAGACAGATTCACAAAAATTGAATTTAATTATTTATTGAGAGCAACAGAACTGATTTGAGATTGCCATTGATAAATTCACTGACTACAATAGCACTGCTACTTAAGATTAATATTGATAGCAAAAATAATACTAATATAATAACCCGGCGGTAACATTCACCAAAGGGTGAAAGGCGCAGTGCTTACCCAAGGGGTGTCCCTGCCTGGGGTGGAGGAAGAGAACACAGCCCGTCAATTGGTCCATCAAGTATCAAGATTTTTCTCTCCCAATTTTGTGGTCATTTTCTCAGTCTTTTTATCCCCAAAATTACAAGGTTCCCCATCCCCTAGGTGACTTACAGTATGATTTCGGTGGAGAGACGAGTGCTATAGTCATATATGCTTAGCATGATCTCTAGAATCTTCATTAGCATATGCAGGGATGTCAACTTTAATATGCATTTCATAGGTAATAAGGCAGAGGTCAGTCATCGGGAACACTAGCCTTCGAAGAACAAAGAACTACACAGGTTCCTGCTATCTTGCCTTCACTGATGGAAAGCAGGGATGTCCTGCCTACACAGGGCCCCCTCCTTATCTGCATCCCGTGCTGGCCAGGCGAGTCTCCACTGCTCCGGCCTGCACAAGAGATAGCAAGGCCAGTCTTAATTGTTCTTTGAGCACAGACACTTTACCTTATTTACCAAATTCCACACAAGGAAGGGTGCCTTCCTATATTCGTTGTTTGTAAACAGAGAGGGACTCATGGGCGGAGTGGTGATTGGTGGCTGTCTTGGTCACAGTGACCACAAACTAGTTGAGTTTCAAATCATTGGTGATAGCAGAAAACCTGCCAGCAAAAATTTGACCTTGGACATGGGGAGACCAAACTTCAGACTGCTGAAGGAGCTAGTTTATAAGGTTCCCTGGGAATCTGTTTTTGAAGGTATTGGCGTCCACGAATGCTGGTCACTTTTTAGGAGCCATCTCTTAAGAGCACAGGAGCAGGCAATTTCAAAGTGTTGGAAGTCAAGCAAGCAGGGCAGAAGGCCAGCTTGGCTGAGTAGGGATCTACTACAACTCAAGTGGAAATAAAAAGTGTATGGACAGGTGACGTGGGAGGACTACAGAGACACAGTTTGCCACTGTAGTGAGAAAATTTGTGTGACCAGAGCTTGATCGGAGTTCAAGCTGGCCAGCACTGTGAAGGACAAGAAAAAGGAATTTTAAAAATATGTTAACAGCAAAGGGAGAATCAGAGATAATGTTAGTCCGTTGCTTGACAAAGTTGGTAACCTCACAAATAGGGATGTAGACAAAACAGAGACAAAAAGTAGACAAATTGTAGACAAAAAATTCCTTCTTTGCCTCTGGTTTGTCAGGAGCCTTATGCTGCAAGACTGTGACTGGGGGACATGTTAACTTACTGGATGACTCTGAACTTGTTCTAGACTTGCTGCTTCAGCTGGATGCCCATAAGTCTACGGAGCCCGATGGGATTCATGACAGGGTACTGAAAGATCTGGCTGATGTTATTGTGGGACTTCTCCCCATTATTTTTCAACAGTCTTGGGAATATGGAGAGGTTCCAGTTGACNTTCCTTTATGCTACCAAATTCAGATCTACTTCATTTTCTAAAGAGCTGGAATCAGACATCTGGACACTCAATATCCTCATCTGAGGCCAGATTTTTCAGTAAAAGTCTGTAACTAGAGAGAAATTTAGTGGCAACATAGTTGAAAGGTTCTAGGTAAGGATGAAGGGGAAAGCAAATAAAGTGGATGTTGTTGTGGAATGCATCCAAGACAATGACACCAATGAATTATTCTATAAGGAATTAAGGGATATCTCTTGGTCAGCTGTCCTTGTCCTTGTGGGTGATTTTGGCTTCACAAACATCAACTGAGAATATCATACAGCAGATGCAAACAGGTCCAGGAAATTCCTGAAGCACACTGAAGGCAAATTCTTGGTGCGGGTCTAAAGAAAGATGACAAGGTGTTGAGACAAAAGGAAATGTAGTTTTGATATTTGTCTGTCAGAGTCCCAGGACTTTCACTGGTCTGTCAGAGTCCCAGCAAAGGGATTTTCACTGAGACAGATTCACAAAAATTGAATTTAATTATTTATTGAGAGCAACAGAACTGATTTGAGATTGCCATTGATAAATTCACTGACTACAATAGCACTGCTACTTAAGATTAATATTGATAGCAAAAATAATACTAATATAATAACCCGGCGGTAACATTCACCAAAGGGTGAAAGGCGCAGTGCTTACCCAAGGGGTGTCCCTGCCTGGGGTGGAGGAAGAGAACACAGCCCGTCAATTGGTCCATCAAGTATCAAGATTTTTCTCTCCCAATTTTGTGGTCATTTTCTCAGTCTTTTTATCCCCAAAATTACAAGGTTCCCCATCCCCTAGGTGACTTACAGTATGATTTCGGTGGAGAGACGAGTGCTATAGTCATATATGCTTAGCATGATCTCTAGAATCTTCATTAGCATATGCAGGGATGTCAACTTTAATATGCATTTCATAGGTAATAAGGCAGAGGTCAGTCATCGGGAACACTAGCCTTCGAAGAACAAAGAACTACACAGGTTCCTGCTATCTTGCCTTCACTGATGGAAAGCAGGGATGTCCTGCCTACACAGGGCCCCCTCCTTATCTGCATCCCGTGCTGGCCAGGCGAGTCTCCACTGCTCCGGCCTGCACAAGAGATAGCAAGGCCAGTCTTAATTGTTCTTTGAGCACAGACACTTTACCTTATTTACCAAATTCCACACAAGGAAGGGTGCCTTCCTATATTCGTTGTTTGTAAACAGAGAGGGACTCATGGGCGGAGTGGTGATTGGTGGCTGTCTTGGTCACAGTGACCACAAACTAGTTGAGTTTCAAATCATTGGTGATAGCAGAAAACCTGCCAGCAAAAATTTGACCTTGGACATGGGGAGACCAAACTTCAGACTGCTGAAGGAGCTAGTTTATAAGGTTCCCTGGGAATCTGTTTTTGAAGGTATTGGCGTCCACGAATGCTGGTCACTTTTTAGGAGCCATCTCTTAAGAGCACAGGAGCAGGCAATTTCAAAGTGTTGGAAGTCAAGCAAGCAGGGCAGAAGGCCAGCTTGGCTGAGTAGGGATCTACTACAACTCAAGTGGAAATAAAAAGTGTATGGACAGGTGACGTGGGAGGACTACAGAGACACAGTTTGCCACTGTAGTGAGAAAATTTGTGTGACCAGAGCTTGATCGGAGTTCAAGCTGGCCAGCACTGTGAAGGACAAGAAAAAGGAATTTTAAAAATATGTTAACAGCAAAGGGAGAATCAGAGATAATGTTAGTCCGTTGCTTGACAAAGTTGGTAACCTCACAAATAGGGATGTAGACAAAACAGAGACAAAAAGTAGACAAATTGTAGACAAAAAATTCCTTCTTTGCCTCTGGTTTGTCAGGAGCCTTATGCTGCAAGACTGTGACTGGGGGACATGTTAACTTACTGGATGACTCTGAACTTGTTCTAGACTTGCTGCTTCAGCTGGATGCCCATAAGTCTACGGAGCCCGATGGGATTCATGACAGGGTACTGAAAGATCTGGCTGATGTTATTGTGGGACTTCTCCCCATTATTTTTCAACAGTCTTGGGAATATGGAGAGGTTCCAGTTGACTGGAAGCTGGCAAATGTTGTCCCAGTTTTAAAGAAGGGTAAGAAGGAAGACCCTGGTACTTCCAGGCCTGTTAGTCTCACTTCAGTGACTGGTAAAATTATGGAGAAGGTAATTCTGGGAGTTACTGAAAAACACTTGAGAGACAGCACAGTCATTGCTCATAGCCAGCGTGGGCTCATAAGGGGAAAGTCCTGCATAAGTAATTTAATTTCCTTTTATGACAAGGTCACCCATCTAGTTGACCAAGGGAAGAGAGTAGATGTGGGGTTTAGGGATTTCAGAAAAGGTTTTGATACTGTATCTCACAGTATCCTTCTGGACACAATGTTCAGCACACAGCTAGACTATTATATGTTGTGTATATATAGACTATTATATGTTGTGTATATATAGTCTGTTATATGTTGTGTGAAAAATTGCCAGATGGGTCAGGTTCAAAGAGTTATAGTGAATGGGGTTACACCAGGCTGGTGGTGAGTCACCGGTGGGGTTCCCCGGGGCTCAGTTTTAGGGCCAGTGCATTTTAATGTTTTTATAAATGATCTGGAGCCAGGACTCGAATGTACATTAAGTAATTTTGACAATAACAGTAAATTGGGAGGAGCTGTGGAGTCCCTCAAGTATAGAGAGACCTTACAGAGAGATTCTGTATGAAATTTAACAAGAGCTAGTGCTGGATTCTCCTACTGGGATGGGGTAATCCTGGTTATACATACAAACTGGGGAACAAGAGACTAGACAACAGCGCTGTGGAAAGAGATCTAGGGGTTTAGGTTAATGGCAAGTTGAATATGAGTCAACAGTGTGCCCTGGCAGCCAAAAGGGCCAACAGTGTCCTGGGGTGCATCAAACACAGTATTGCTAACCCATCAAGGGAGATGACTGTCCCACTCCACACTGCACCGGTGCAGCCCCACCTCGAGTACTGTGTGCGGTATTGGGTGCCTCAGTATAAGAAGAACATTGCACTACTGGAGCGTGTCCAGAGGAACGTGACCAAGATGCCGAAAGGTCTTGAGGGCAAGACTTAAGAGGAGTAGCTGAGGTCATTTGGCTTGTTTAGCTTGGAGAAGAGAAGGCTGAGGGGTGAGCTCATTGCAGTCTACAACTTCCTCAAGGGGGGCAGTGGAGGGGGAGGTGCTGATCTCCTCTCTTGCCCTCTCCTCCTCTCTCTTTGTGACCAGCAACACAAAGGAATAGTATGAAGTTGTGTCAGGGGAAGTTCAGACTGGACATTAGGAAAAAGTTCTTCACTGAGAGGGTGGTCGGTCACTGGAACAGGTTCCCCATGGAAGTGATCATGACACCAAGGCTGTCAGAGTTTAAGGAGCGTCTGGATGATGCTTTTAGTTGTATGGTATAGTTTTAGGTAGTCCTGTGAGAAGCAGAGAGTTGGACTCAATGATCCTTATGGATCCCTTTCAACTTGAGACATTCTACAGTTCCATGATTCTATGAGGAAGCTGAATTTAACAAGACCTAGTACGTAGACTACTTAGAGGGTTGTCTTGAGTACTTTCATAAATCTGTCCTAAGCATTTTAGCTTACTGACTGAATGACATAGTCTGTGTGCAGTGGTGATGTTTAAATATACATGCATTTCTAACCTTATCTAACATGACAAAATTAATATTCTTCATTTATACACCAGAACACTCTGTTTTTTCTAATGCTAAATTTAAGTATTCAGTAGAATTTTTCTGCACATATGTTTGGTCACATGTACAAAAATGGAACAAAGTATAAGATGTAAAATGTAAAACAACAACAACAAAAAAGCCATTAGGAGTGGAATAAAAAAGGATAAATGTAACAGTATAAGAAGTGCATGATTCTGTATAAAAAACACCTCAAAGATTATATGGTCTAAGCTCATTTCAAGACCTTATCAAAGCATTACAGTGAAAATATTTGTTAAAGCAAGATGCTACATAAAATTGAAAATTGGCAGGGAAAAAAATCATTAATACGGACAGTATTTGGAAATGCACACTGCTGTGCTTCATTGCACAGTTAAGGAAAAGATATGCGGGATCAGTGCTGATGTCCTTTGGCTGAAATGAATGAATCATTTATTAGAGAAACACATCTATGTGAGAGTGAGACTTAGAAAGATTACATGTGTCACATGTGTGATGTCGTAATTGCACTTCGTCTACCTCATCCTACTACACAGTTTATAACTGAAAACTGATGAATACTGTTGTAAAGACTTGTATAAAATTAAAATTGCCAAAGTTTTGCTATCAAACTAGTGTAAGAACAGGGAAATAAATCACAGAATATATAATTCATTAAGTCAATGACAAACCAAATGAGTGAAAATCTCTATGGCATTATGGGGGGGGGGGGGGGGGGGACCTAACAAAGAAAACAAAACCAAACCTTAAAAAACTTAAAACCTGAACTAACTACAAGGATGTAGGTATTACTTTCTGATACTGAAATGCAATTAGAACTTTTATTTCACAGAAAAGAGAAATGACACAAGTAATTGTAAATCAAATTGGTACTTAACACTGTTTTCAACTATCTTTTTATCCAAAAATTAATATGCATTTTGTTTGTGGTTCATGAACTCCGATTTATACTTTTCAAATATTTCAGTAGAATAATCACGAGGGTAATTTATAATCAGGTCTATCATTCTTCTGTCAAATGAGCTATTGAAACTCAGCATCTGTATGAAAGACTTTCATTCATCATATTTGAGTTTTTTGAATGCTTCTGAATGCCAACAATAACAGGATTTAAATTGAAGACAGTGCATGAACAGGTGTTTTTTGACCAACTTTATCACAAGCTAGAATCCAGCTACACACCTACCTACCAGAATTTGCTAGTGCAAATTTGAGAATATGTATTTTGAAGTCTGACAAAGCTAAATATCAAGGAGAAGGTTTAGAAAAAGCAAGTTTCTGCTTCAGGTTATAGAATTATATTCTGTTTTGTTGGACTACCAAATTTTGCTCCCTTTTTGTGATTGTGGGTAAAAAGACACAACTGCTGGTATATATAGTTTTCTAAAATAAATAAACAAATACAAACACGTGGATAAATACGGTGATCAAGTATAATGACATTTTTCATTATGACAAAAATCACAGATAATAGGCTAAATTTATAGATAATCTACAGCATAAATGACAGTATATATTTCCAAGATCCTTTTTTTAATTGGTAGAGAGAATTAGAAATTTCAGTGGCATGATTCTTTAATCTATGTAGGTATTTTTCTAAGACTAAATTTGATTTTAGAAGTGTAAGTTTTTCTCTATTGACTGCAAAATGAGTTCAAGCAAATATTTCAAATGTAAATTTTTATTTGGCAAAATTTTGTCATGTTTTGTCAACCTACAATTCTTTTAGAAATTATCATTTCTCCCTCATGCTAGTTCCAAACTCAGTCAAATGTTCAAGATTGGTTCAGCTTTGCCTTTCTTTTATCCATTCTGTCCCCTGTGAATTTTACTGCCACATCATCATTGCTAACATGTTTGTCCTGGTTCTGGCGGGGATAGGGTTAATTTCTGTACAGACACAGGTATTCCACACCACTTGCTGCCATGCTTAGTACTTAGGTGGCATCTGGGAGGGTGGAGGCGGGGAGAAGAGTGGTTGGGAGGTTGAGGCGTGGGAGTGGGCTGGGTCTTGCCAGGTGTGATCGGTGCATGGTGGGAAGGTAACTCTATACATTCATCCGCCAGTGTTGTTGTTTTCCTGTTTCCTTTGCTGCCCTGTTAAACTGTCTTTATCTCAATCCACGAGTTTTGCCTTTTTCTTCTGAGTCCCCCTCACTGCTGTAAGGTCCGAGTGAGCAGCTGTGTGGTTCTTTGTCCCTTGCTGAAGCCAAACCACGGCGCTATAATATCTTGCTTCTAGTTTACGTCTTCCATGAGAGCAGAATTATATTCTGTTGTATTATATAATTTAGACAGTTCATTTTTCTTTTTCTTTTTCTTATCCAAGTTTAAACCTTGCTTAACTGGTTAGAAACCAATAACCACTACAAATAACCAACATATATGTATCAAGTTAAAGTCATTGCTCATTGATTAATATTGTAATTTAGGGTAGACGGCATCTAAACACCTCCTGTGAAATACAGCCCTCACTTGTCACAGCATAAAGGAATTTCAAAGTTCTGTCTGATACCCTATTTAACCTTTATTACAAGAAAATATCTGTAGTTGACAGTTTTTCCACCTACACTTGCCAAAGAGCGGAACTGATCGTTTTCCAGGCAAAGGCAATTATTTTTCATTGTACCATATTAATTTTTCTCCTCATGTCATTTTTGTTCTGGTACAAAGTATAACAGTTAGGATCTTATTGATCTCCTTCCTCAGTGGCATGGAAATAAGAGGGGAAGAGTAAGCAGAAAGAAAGAGAAAAGGTTGGTTTCTACCCTTTCATTTTTTTGCCCGACATTATGGGCTGCATCCTTCAGAAATAATTTCTCAATTATTTGTTTATTTGTCTATTTAAATCTATTGTCTCCTCAGTAAACCTGCCTTATCTTTTGGTTTCTTTCAGTGTTTAGGTCTGAAGTGTTAACAAGAGAAGTCCAAAACCTATTAATTAACACTGATTGCCTTGGATCTGTTGTGTTTATAGATAGCATCCCTTCCATCAGGTTGGATTTGTCTTAGAGCCAGGGAAAAAAAAATACTAAACAGTGTTCGTGGTCATTGATCTAGTAACTGAGCTTGTGGTATTTTTAATTAACAGTAAAAATACAGTATCTTCTCCCTATTTTTCATGTCAAGAGATATCATTTGCAGTATTCTGGCATATGTATTTTCCTATGTATATCTGCTATTCCTGCCTTCTTTGTACTATCTTGGCTATTGTTATTCACCATTCAGCAACAATGTTTTTCATAGTTTTGTCTTGGTTATATTTGAGTTTTATTTTAATGATTTTCAGCTCCATTTGTCCCCTATGACTTTCTCTATCAGAAAATGGAACAAATCAAAATGTCTCTTTTAATATTCAGATATTTTTCACATGTTCGTATCAAATGACTACAGAAACTTCTACATATCTTTAGATGAAACATAGTGTAGGTTTACTACAGAACATGATGATTTGTTTTAATTTAACTGGAATTTACTTTTGAATTAAATGTTTGGATTCTGATGTGCTATAGTTACAGAGAGGTAGTATTTAAGTCATTATCTCAGTTCAATTTATTTCAGAATATCACCTTTGTATGTGCAGGTTAATTTAACTTCCTTTCTCCCTCATCCCCTATCTTTTTTCTGAGTGTTACAGACAGTATTTTAATAGCTTATAATGCTACCCAGAAAATGACTTTAAATAACACATACTAGAGAAATATGGTTTGTAGAATGCTACTTTTTCAGCTCCTCTTCATCATCCAATTATGATGTCTAATCACCCTAAAGGTGTGTCACTTTGCCAGGTTTTCTAACTCAAAAACTAGTCTGGATTTTGTTGACATAATGCAGTGTTACCTAAGGGGCTTTCTACAAGCCCTTTATTTATGTACATTAGCCATTTTTGAATGTGTCTGTCAACTAATCCTTCATGCATGAATCCAAAAAGGCACTAAACTGAGTGAGTTATTTCTAATTTCAGTTAGAATATTGGAAGAAATTAGTATATTAAACATATAATACATTATTTAAACCAAGAGATGGTTTGACCTTCATATTTCAAATATACGTATTTAATTTGCTAGATTCAGTTCTGAGATTAGTCAGTATTTCCACCCCCCTGGTCTCTATGACCCTCAAGAGGCATTTTGTATGTAAATATCCAATTTAAGTGTGGACATCAATTATTACAAGTTTACAGACTCTTATTTTTCTCATTAAGATGAGGAAAGAAAAAGACAAACATAATGCTGAGAGAGATAACACAAAGTTTAATAAGTTAATATTAGACTTCAGCTATAGAGTGTATATTTGAACTCAATGTGTTCATTTCTATCTAGATACGTCAGCTGTGGTGACAAAAGCAGAGTACACTTTGTTCAGATATATTTTGACATTACAAGAATCCAGAAAAAGAGTATTTTCATTTTTTATATATTTTACTTTTTTGGAATTGAACTTCCTATGTGTATTTTAAATTTATTAAATGGGCAAAGATATCTGTAAGTATAACTGAAAAGAAAAACAACGAACCAAACCCAAACTCAAACTAAACAAAAAAACTATTCAGAACAACTAACTTCCTAAAATACTATTACAGAAACATTTACAAAATTAGGTTATCATCTCTGAACACATTATCCTGTCTTCCCCAGGCAATTACAATTGAAAATAGTCTGCAATCTATAGGAAGTAATTTTGCTTCAAATAAACCAGTTAAATTCTTCAAGAGATTTATTAACAAAAATGGGACTTTGTCAGGGATGTTTGGGGTTAGTTAGTCCATCAAAGTCTTTTTCTAAGTAAATTCTTGCACTTCTAGTCACAGACTTTGACATCAGAGTACTTAGAAAATTGAAAAAAGATATGTATAACAATGAAAATTGCTCTCATTTGCTGTCAAGGAATTTTCGGGATTAAGAATCAGATTTAAGGAGTTGCCACCATAGTTCAATTTTAATAGTTTTTTTTCTTTTTTTATTCATAAATTTTTTTTGACTTTAAGAATATGGAAATTAAAAAAGTTTCTATTTCTAAAAATCTTATACAATAAAAACAACAAAGTAAGTAGGAGGCAGCAAAGTCAAGTCCATTGTAAAAGCATAAATTAAATCCTAATTTGACTAATTTAATGCATGCCAGTCTTCTGGCCTTTTAATTTTCATCCTTAGAGGTGTCACTAGAGCAATTAACCCTAAAGATTATTTTATTCCTTTAGAAAGTTGAGTAAGTTTCCCTTTTCATTGATTTTTTGTTCTATACTGGTCAGATATTTGCCTGATGTCATTGTTTGGGATCTCGGAGACACGCTGCTGTACTAGAAACTTCTAAGAACAATGAAGACAACCGTAGAGACTAAGTGAGTTAGGCACCTAAATTTAAAAGACACCTACCATCTTGTCTGGACTGACTATGAATCTCAGAACAAAATCTTGAACAACCAGACATCAGTAGAAAGCATGAACACATGAAATTCTGTCCCTCTTTACTGTGTTCTGCTAGGGAATCTGAACTCCCCAAGCTTCAAAAGGTGGTCATAACTCGTCTTTAGGTCCTGTGTCTTATCTGCTGCACTACGCAGATGTGTTGAGCACCTGAAGGAATTTCAAATAGAATGCCAGTGTGGGCAAATTAATACATAAAGGCAGACGAAGTTCACTGTAGATAAATGTTAAGTGATGTGAAAGGGTGATGGAAGGGGGAGGCCATGCAGAAAAACAATCCCTATCTGCACATACTGAAAGATGGCCTCTGTCCTGGTTTGAGCGACACAGGATTAATTTGTTTCCTAATGCTGTTCAGACAGTACGTCTAAACCACATATTACATTTTAATGCCATTCTTCTTTGAATTACAGGTGGAATAATTCCTTATCTCTCATCTTAGTGTCATAGGTTCAATCAGGGTATTTTCTTGTCTCTGGGCAACAACACCATTAAGGATGAACTGGGCAATAGAGAGGAGATATTAACTTTTTAGGTTGATAAAGACTGTGTTTGACAATGAGGAATTCTGAACTCCCAATACTATTACTGTGATCTATTTAAAAATCATAGAATAATAGAAAGTATGGCTGGCAAGACACCTGTTACAAGATCTTTCCCATTAATGGTGCCACAGCAGGATCATCAACACCTGCCTTGTTCCTAGTAGATATTGTCTAGCATTTCTTAAAATCTACATATGGCTGAGGTTCCATAGTGAATGTTTAATGTCAAATAGAGAAATAGCCTAAAAATAAGGTCCAAAAGCCACTTACTTCCCCTACTGGTTAAGTTACAGAATCTGTTCCATTCTTTTGCTGTATGAATTTTGAACTATTTTCTTTGCAACTAGCTTACTGGATGTGGTTCTACCTCTCTCTTTCCTGTTGCTCTTTTTTCTGAGTACAAACTGTGTGCAGTCCCACAAAATTAACATGATATTCAGCTTAGAAATGCCAATTTCTTGGTCAGTGATCTAAATTTTTGGTAAGCATAGTCAGAACCTTCCCAAGTATTCCTCCCATGTATAAAAAGGATGCAATTGTAAATGCATTTTGAAAAAAGATGCATCCCACTCATAGGTGGATATGTTCTGAGGGGTTCCACTGGCTCAGAAACAGTGGTGAGACATTGGAACATGTTGCCTAGAGAAGTTGTGAATGCCCAGTGGCTGGAAGTATTCAAAGTCAGGTTGGACAGGGCTTTGCGCAACTGATTTAGTGGATGTCCATGCCAACTGCAGAAGGCAGTGGCAACAGGTTAACTTTAAAGGTCCCTTCCAACCTAAACCGTTCTATGGTGCCATGATTCTGTGATTCTGTGCTGTAGTCTGAATATAGCTCTCCTAATTAGTTGACATAGATGAGCCATGACACCAGGAAGATAGTCAGTATTCATAGCTCTTATTGAAGAATTTAATGTTAAAAAGAGCTAAATAGTGGAGGTTTCTTAGGGTACAAAAAAGGTTGATGTATTGGCAAGTTAGAAAACAAGTTTTTCTAGAAAATGAAGTGGCAACTAACTGTAACATTTGGACAGAGGGAAGTAGGAAGAAGAAAAGTGTGAGGCCAGATAGTGGAGTTTTAAAAAAAATTTTTCCACTGCACATAAAATAAAGAGATACTTCTGTGAACTCTGTGTTCCAAAACTGAGAGTGATACAGGTACCTAAGCTGGTCAGTGAAAGCTAGATTGAATATTTCTGTGTTACCATGTGACTTCAGAATAAACATAACATAAACTTGATCAAGAAATAAAAAATATTTTCAGCAAGCATTTTTTTTTAGATTAAAAAATTGTCAGTTCACAATACTTCTGTGCACATTTCCTATTAATCCAGGACTTGCTGAACACAAATAGAGAAAGTATTTCAACAAGTGTTTCTTAGATATCTTTGTGAGAATTGTTCACGATTTTTTTGAGCAGTAAATTCTGACTACACATTCAGCTACAATATTCAGAATTTGAAACCCACATTCTATTGCATTGCATAAGCATTCTCCAGAGGGAAAAGAAAAACAAATACCTGACTAACTAGTCTCTTTCTCAGAAGTAACTCTGTGTTGGCATATTTTTCATGGGATTTCCTTCAAGTCAGTCAGTAGTCCACCTCTGCAGAGAAAAAAAAAAACCACCACAAAACAAACCTCCAAAGAGAAGAATGCTACAGTTTGAGCCAACATTTTCATCAGACTATCCATGGCCTGTTCATGAGGTAAAGAGGGAAGAATCTTCTATGGAATTCATGAATATTTTTTGAATAACCAATGTAGTTATGACTGTCACAATCCGCTTGTGAATATGTCAAGACAAGAGGCAAATGTTCATAATACATTAGTCAGCTTTAATACATGTCAAAGTTTACTGAGTTCCTATTTAACTCTTCTTTAAGAGTTTTCCATGTAACTTAAAAATTAAACACAACTCACGTTTAATTTCTTATATCCATGTTTTAGCTTAATTTACATAACCTAAGAATGACAGAAGTGTTTTTCAATGAATTATTGATCATTCTGTAAAGTGGACTCAATATCAGCCTGTTCATACCTTCCTAGCAGAACGATTACTGTGTAGTTCACAGAAGTAGAAGTAACATACCCTATAGATTACTCTATTAGTAAGTAATTGTTCTTCTTAGTTCTCAAGTTAACATTTTTTTCCACAAATGCATACCCAGTACTTTATGACTTAAAGAATAAAGCAGTTCTCAAAACACAAATAGGTAAATAAATATTATATTATTAATAATAATAAAATCGCTCTTTAGGAGATTCTGCACATCTATTTCTTATGTAAGGGGTGAACTCCAGACCAAGTAAATAGATCAGTGCAAACATAGTGACAATACTCAGAAATAGAAATTAATCCTGTCTTATCGTTTTGGTGGTGATTTTCTTTAAAAAATATTAAGATTCTCAAAACCTCTGTTTCTGAAACTTCCTCAGGCGAAAAGTAGCTATGTCCTATAACTTGATTTTAGAAAAGTTTTATGGTGTCTTACAATCCATTGTCAGAGGAGACTGATTAAAAGAAGCTAATATAAGACAATTTATAAAAATTGTTATAAAACCTATCTAAATGTTTCATATGAGAGTGGTAGCCTATTGCCAGGGACATTTTTCAGAGGTTTATTCTGGTCCTGGAATTCAGTAATACCAGTGGAGGGTATCGTAACACTGGTCTAGTTGTAATGTTAATATTTCGCCGAGCATAGTGTATATAGCCCTAACTGTGGAGAGTTGTGCATATGAAAATTAAAAATAGTGAATGGGGTTTATGAGCATTATGCAGATGTCTAAAAACTAAGGTCAACTGAAGATAAAGTAATATAGTTCCATACACTTACAGAGGACGAATAAATTGTCTAAACCAAGGTTTGAAAGCAAAGGTTACAGGGTGTTTCTGCAGAAGAAGATTTCAGTGTTAAGACTGAAAGCAAAGTCCAAAAGTCATAAGTGCACTAACTCTGCACTGTCTGAGAAAGCAATTTCATCATGGTTTATGAATAGGAACACTATTTGTAATTAATATAAAGTGAGATTCATAGGGCCAAATGCATATCTTTACACTGTAGACTCCTATACCTGAATAGTCATCTAGTACTCCTGTATACTTAGTTCAGATAAATAGTCACTTTTAGGGTGTGATTCATTTGGGCTGTTTTAGATATCTGTTATAGATAAGATTTAAACTTTCCCTAATAGGTGCACATTGCTTCTTATAATCCCTAATAAATTATTTAAGTGTAGCTCATTCTGTCTTTAAGTTGGAGGGACCAGCCTAATGTTCTGTTGTCCCAAACTCATTTATGCAGGGACAAATCACTTAAATGTTTTGCAACACCAAGTCCGTCTCAAGCCTGTCTTACTGGATTCCTGAATGAAGACATTTTTCTTCCATTGTGTAGACTTGCCCCCAAAGACTCATTATTCTCAGAATATGTCTAGGCAGCTTTCCAAAAGCAATCAAGATGAGCCCTTCTTTGTTTTGCCCAGACTCCTCAACCAGAGTTTACACCCAGAATTTCTGTGGTGGGTTATGTACTCATAAGTCAGTCATCAGCCTTATTCCACTTGACTGAAGAAGGCTTCAGCTATTTCTTCTTCCTGATCATGCGGTCTCTAGCAGACACCCATCACAACATCACCATAACGTCATAGCTGGCTCCTTATTTGTCTCTAGGTAGAGCTCTATGCATTCCCAGTTGTCTCTCACATACAAGACAGCTCTCTCTCTTCCCTGTTCCAGGCTGCACTTCTGAAAGCCTCTATCTGTCCACTGCAGCACTCCGATCATGTGAGTCATCCCATCATGTCTCTGTGATCCCAGTGAGATCATAACCCTGCAACTGCATGCAGACCTCTAATTCTCTTTCTCCCCTGCCCCACTATGCATGTGTAGGCACTTCAGGGAGGTACCATGGCATGCTCATTTCCCTTAGAAGCTATGAGAGCTTCCCCCTGTCATGATGTCCTATAGATACCTCCTTATTTAGGCACATATGCTTGAGGTGAATCCCCTTCAGTTTTCTTTTGTTGAACAGGAAATCTCTCTCGGCCGTGTCACCCTGCACCCTTTGATTGCCAACTTGATCCACCACTTCCTCTGTTGATTTTGCATCACCATCCTCCATCTGCTCTGTTCCTAGTTTAAAGTAAAGCTTTTGCCCTACTTGAACAGGTGGATCTTCTCTCTTTCCAGCAGTTGTCAGTCTTCAAAGGCTTTCCCATAATTGTAAAAATCAAATCTTTTTTGTTGGTCAACAACTGTTTGCACAGCTGGTGTCCTCAGGATATGTCTGTCTACTCCTCCTCAAACCCTTCACCTGTAACATCAGGCTCAAGGGGAAAACCGTCCTTGATCATTGTCCCTGGAGGCATGTAGCTTGATGTGCTCCAGGTCTCTCCTGGTTTTATTGTTGGTGCCCACATAGTAGAGTAGCAGGACGTAACAGTCCAAGGTCTAGATAAGTTTCAGCAGCCTCCCCATAATGTTGTGGGTTTGAGACTCTGGCAAACATCAAACTTCCTAGACAGGAGTTCAGATCAGCAGATAAGGGTCTCCAACTCCTGCAGCAGGGAATCTCCCACTACTATCACTCAACATGTCCGTCTAATGTTGCTGTGTGGCTCAAGCTCACTTGGCTCAAATGCCTTGTTGAACACAGCTCCCAGGCTTTTATGTGCAACCAGGACACCGGACCTCATGAGCAGATGCAAATCTCAGTTGATGCTTATTGTAATTTGGTTGGGAAGATGTTTTTTTCATAAATGATGATTGGTCTAACTTAAAAATCTCTCACTTATTCAGATTTAGAAAACAGTGTACAACATGTGATTGCAGCTTGTGTCATACAGCACTTGGTCCACTAATTTCCCTCTGGACAGTTTAGACTCCTCCCATTTTTCCCTTGAGCATCTCATTCATGGAAGTACATTTTTCTCAGCATGCATAACTAATATAGAAACTTAACATTGAGCTAAGTAACCACTAAATAACAGGCTATTTAGACATTGCGATGTTGAACCTTAGAACTTCCTGCTTGCAGTTTTATGGCTTAATATGTAGTATTAATCAGGCATGTTATTAAATTAATTTGCTATCATCAGCGATATCATTTTCAATCAACTGTACCTTTATACTTAGCATAAATTGCAGGGTTTAAGTAGCAGGGGGCTGCAGGGGTGACCTGTGTGGGAGGAGATTGTGAACTGTGAAATGACAGTCACATCCCATTCCAGACAGCTCTAAAATTGTTGTGCATAGCCCATTATGCACCACAACTTCAGACCATCAGAGAAGCACACAGCACCCCTACTCAGACATATTGGAGAAATAATTGGAAACTGCTAGGGGCTAGAGACACACTGCACGCTTCTGGAAGTGCTGCTGGAGAGACACTCAAGGAGGAGACATCTGAAGCTGAAAGGGTCACATACATCGATGAAGGGACTAAGTCTGTGGATGACCACACTAGGCAGGAACTCCCCTGAGGAACGGTGGTTATGGGCAATCCACATTAGGACAGGGATACCCCTGAGGGACTGCAGCAGGGAGCAGCAGAGGAAAACTTGCAGATACAAAGATCAGCAGAGCGAAGCAACTGGCCGAAGTCATTACACACCCAACCCCAGCCTTCTGTGCCAGTCAACACCTCATTGCAGGAATTGGAACCTAGTGAGTGTAACTCAAGGTGAAAAGGAGAGAAGCTCAGGCTGGAAAGGAAGAGGGTAGGTGTTTGACTTCATTTGAGTCTGAAGAAGGGGAATGAAAAGCATTTTATGCAATTATTTAATTGTTTATGTTCTCTTTTTTCATGGTACCCAATTCAGTGATCAGAAGCTTGTGTGAATTGGCAATAAATTAATTTAAGTAATAATTCCCTAAGACAAGAATGTTTTGCCCACAACAATATTGCACAGAAATCAAGATTTCACAGGAATCTTTCAGGGACCATGTCTGTGATTTTTGGAACGTTGTGATGAAATAGTGGTCTGTATCCTACTCCAGAAAAATTTGTATTCTTTTGGTGCTCAAAGAAATGGGAA
Organism: Chionis minor; assembly: GCA_013398295.1. Lineage (NCBI taxonomy): Eukaryota > Metazoa > Chordata > Aves > Charadriiformes > Chionidae > Chionis > Chionis minor. The sequence goes on along the minus strand of VZSF01007663.1, from coordinate 5,406 downwards.
CCAGATCAATTCCAAGTCTTTCTAATCAAGAAAGATCAAATAAACACAACACCCCTTTCACCTTAAACAGCTGACCTTAAAAAAACTTGAAAAAAGTAATGTCTTACTCCATTAAATTTGAGTGTCTGTAATATTGTTCAGAATCAAATACTGATAAATAAATTTGAAGTTTAATCTGTTATGCAACTAAAATTCTCCTACCAGCTGCACCAGAAGCACAAATATTTTGCTTTGATTTGCAAGACAGAAATACTTTATTTCCCATCAGGTAATTGCTGGCTATTAAAAGAACTTTTGGAAGTACATGGCAAAGGTAAAAAATATTTATGCCTTTTTTCCTCTTCTTTTTTTTAATTCTCTTTTTTATTCCCCTGTCAAAGATTCAAAACAGAGGATGCATTGGCTTACTCAAAAATAAATGTCATGGTACTTATCAGAATGCAAAAACCTCTAAATTCAATCCCAAGTACTCAGGCTGCCTGTTTCTTAAACAACTAAGTTTTCTCATTGTTGCACAGGTCATGAAGAGCATGAACAAGGAAAGAGTACTCAGAAAATCTGTCTCCTCAGTGTGGCTATGTAATTCCTGTTTGCTGCTTAGTTTTCATTCGTATATTTTGAGCATTTACCATGATATTTAAAAGATTCATGTCATCTATGCATATGTATCAACTATATAAGTTATAGCAGCAAAATATTAAGACAAATTTACTTCCTAAATAACTGAGAATACAAAAAAGCTAATTGCTCAAAGTATTACAAATGACTTCTAAAAATGTATGATCCTTAGGGAAACAAGAGTGATGGTAATAAGATAATCAAACTATGTGGCAACCTGTCGTTTTATCAAGAATAGTGTGTCTGATAAGCAGATCCAAACTCAAGCACTGTGTAGTCTGATTGCATGTGGAAAAAGTAATTATGACATATGTCTGAAGAGTCTGTCTGATTTTTGTACTCCAGTTTTATTTATACACGTTGTCATATCAGTAAGCTTCATTGAATTTAAACTGAATTACCATGTTGTTATAAATATTATCACAATCTTGCAGTTATTTGTAAGGAAATTTTGACTCATGGGGACTTTCCTGAAATTTCTATGGAAATACATTTTTTAAAAGAAGTAAAAATGTGATATCTGTCAAATTAAAATACAATACAATAAAATTCAATGAAATATGTTGGGGGTTTTTCTTTTTTTTTTTCCCCATTATGCAATGAATCATTGTTAGTATCTTTATCAGGACTTAATTCCAGTGTGTTACATTCACCATTCTTTTATAAGTAAAACTACATCTTTTTATGGAATATCATTGTATATTATGCAAATTTCAAAAGCATGTGGAATTTCAGTCAATATATAAGACAATAGGAATTTCCTACTCTTCAAGGAAATATAGTTAGGCACACGAAAATACTTATATATTTACCATATTCCAGTTTTGTTCAGACAATCATAGTGTATGCATACCAGGTATTCTCAGACTGATGGTTGAAAAGAGGACATGCAGGAAAGGAGAGGAATCCAAGCAGTCATGAAATACAAATTTTGGCTGGGGAATGAAAGAAGCCCAAAAAAGTCTTTTCAACATTTACATCTGATTTATATTTTCTTCTACTAGACACATAAAGTATGCAATATTTTTCTTCAGTCAGCTGCAACAGAGTATGACTGGGTTAAAAAACTACCACTGTAATTGAGTGTGTATAAGAGAAAAACTAGATTAATAGGGTCTGTTTCCTCTTTCCCATCTCTTCCATTCCTGTGCAAAACAAGCTGAGCTGAGGAGCAAAGTATGTCCTTGTTGATGCACCAGTAATATGGCAAATCTATACTAAACCTTTAAAAGGAGGTTTGAACTAGTCAGCTAATGCCAAAGATCACCTGGTTCATCAGCACACATCTGCAGAGTTTCACTTTGGGTGAGTTTATTCATTCAGGGGTTTACTGTAGGTGAAAGACTGTAGTAACTGATGGAGCAAGAGGAAATGTTTGCCTTTTTCCTGTTGTTAGGTTCCTCTCCCGATGTCCACCACTTTCCAAGTATGATACAGGGTGACCTTGCAAACACAGCCAGTTCTTTCAGCACCTTTGCCAGTCAGGTTGTGATGGATGTGCTCGACCCTTTGACCGAACTGACGGTGGTTTGGTGCAGACTCCAGAGGAGGTAAAGGCCAGAGTGCCACAGTGAGCAACGGTGCATATGAGCTTGAAATACCAATCACGCGATTAGCACATGAATAGTAAGTGGCTTTTCCAAGACTCTATTATCAAGGAAGTTGTTGGTACAAGGAGTCTCATGCATACCTTTTCCATTGCATGTAATTTGACTATGAGCCAATCACTTAATTGCATAAATATTACAACCTAAGCGAGCCTTCTTTGAGCTCCCGCTGTCAGGCAGTGTGGCTGCATGGTGGTGATCTCCTTGAGCTGAGACACCTCTCGAGGTTGCTCCTTGAGTCAAAGAGACCTTTTACCAACAGTAGTTCTTTAGTAAGCAACCGATATTGTGCGTAACCTTATAGTATGATAACTTTGATCTTGCCTTGGTAAATTCAATTGTGTGCTGAATTGATACCAATGAAACTTTACATGAACTTTGCATATATAATTCTTTAGGCATAAACAGTTGACTAAGGTCTGGATCCAGCCACACCTCCACGCCTCTCTGAGAAGTTTAGAAAACAAAGGGGTCCATTCTGAACCTCAACTCAATGGGAAGATCTTCCTTACCTTTTTTGCCTCTGGTCTCTCTGTGAAAGATTCTAACTTGAGTGTAATTCAATTTTCCACTGTATGTTTTTCCATACAGTAATTAGTAGAGTGAACCTTGCCATCGAACTTTAAGTTGCACTTTTACAACATCATATTAAACCCACTTTTGCTAAGACCTTTGACAATGGTTCTTTAAGTGATCTAAATCACTCATCCATGACAAATTAGTGTAGTTGGCAGGATGCTAAATTAAGGACATTGATAAATTTGTGTAGTCAGCAGGATCCTAAATCAAGATTCGTGACACAGGTCCAGGGATCAGAAAAATATCACCATAAAGTATAGCTTCTTACACTATAAGAGTTAATCTAGAAAAGAATATTAACATTATAATAAACAAAATAACCACAAGAATCATGGTCAAGCCTAGAAATATTGGAAAGCCTAGAAATTCTTTCCTCTTGATCCATTTTCCTCAATATCAGCAAGAATCACATGACATGACTTCTCTGGCTAATTCTATGTCTATGATCATCATTTTTTTGCTTTCTCATTGAGAACTACTTAGAACGAGCAGTTCATATTATATTCTTTTCTCTCTGCTAAGGTGCTGTGAATTGCTAGAGAAAAGAGACACAAGCAGAAACTGAGAAGTCAGTGTTTTAACATCATCTGAATTTCTCATAATGTAATGAATTTTTCTTTAATCTCTGTTTTATTTTAGGCTGCAATAGCTTCAACTTTATTCACTTTCCCTCCAGAAAAAATTCTAATAAGAAATTACAGTTCAGAGCATGGCAGTTTTATTTTATTTTTTAAGTTGAAGATTTTTTTTTCAGGAGACTGTATGCATTAGTGTAATGAAAGAAAACCTCATTCCTTGGAAAATATATATTCTATGCATTTAGATGCTGCTATAATGAGAACATTAGCATTCCCAGGTCAATTGGTTAGTTTATTAGTAAAAGAAAATAATACCACTTTATGTGCGGAAAACACATAATATGCTTTGAGAAAAAAATCCATAATTCTCATCATATATCAGAGATCTACCACAAAAGTAAACGTTCAGCAATGAGCATTTATATTCTACTTTCATGTCAGTGTATTGAAGCTACCGACAGACACTCAAACACACATAATGTAAAGGATCATAGAATCATAGAATCACTGAGGTTGGAAAAGACCTTTAAGATCATTGACTCCATCCATAAACCTACCACTGCCAAAACCACCTCCAAACCATGTCCCTCAGCACCATGTCTATGCATCTTTTAAATACCTCCAGGGATGGCAATTCCACCACTTCCCTCGGAAGCCTGTTCCAATGTTTGAAGAATTTTTTCCTAATATCCATCCTAAACCTCCCCTGGAACAACTTATGGCCATTTCCTTGTCTTATCACTGGTTACTTGGGAGGAAGTTGACACCCATGTCTCTACAGCCTCTCTCAGGTAGTTGTAGAGAGCAGTAAGGTCTCCCCTCAGCATCCTCTTCTCCATGATAAACAGCCCCAGTTCCCTCAGCTGCTCCTTATAAGATTTGCTCTCTAGGCCCTTGTGGAATTTGGTTAATGAGGTAAAGTGTCTGTGCTCAAAGAACAATTAAGACTGGCCTTGCTATCTCTTGTGCAGGCCAGAGGAGTGGAGACTCGCCTGGCCAGCACGGGATGCAGATAAGGAGGGGGCCCTGTGTAGGCAGGACATCCCTGCTTTCCATCAGTGAAGGCAAGATAGCAGGAACCTGTGTAGTTCTTTGTTCTTCGAAGGCTAGTGTTCCCGATGACTGACCTCTGCCTTATTACCTGTGAAATGCATATTAAAGTTGACACCCCTGTATATGCTAATGAATATTCTCCATATCATGCTAAACATAAATGACTATAGCACTCATCTCTCCACCCAAGTAATACTATACGTCACCTAGGGGAGGGAAACCTCATAATTTTGGGAATAAAGAGACAGAAAACTACTGTTAAATTGGGAAAGAAGAATCTTAATACCTGATGCACCAGTCAACGGGCTGTGTTCTCTTCTTCCACTCCAGGCAGGGATGCCTTCTTGGGTAAGCTCTGCGCCTTTCACCCTCTGGTGAACGTTACCTCTGGGCTGTTATATTATTATTATTTTTGCAATATTAACCTTAAGTAGTAGTGCAATTGTAGTCTGTGAATTTATCAATGGCAATCTCGAATCTGTTCTGTTGATCTCAATAAATATCTAGTTTCCATTTTTGTCAATCTGACTTAGTGAAAGTCCTTTGCTGGGACTCCGACAGAGAAATCAGTGAAAGTCCTGGGACTCTGGCAGACAAATATGGAAACTACATTGATTTTTATCGTGACAGTCCTTCACCAACTTTTTTGCCCTTCTCTGAACATACTCCAGCATCTCACTGGTCTTTCTGGTAATGAGGGGCCAAACTCTGAGCACAGTACTCAAGGTGGTGCCTCACCAGTGCTGAGTACAGGGGCACAACCACTTCCTTAGTCCTGCTTGCTACACTGTTCCTGACATAAGCCAGGATGGTATTGGCCTTCTTGGCCGCCTGGGCACACTGCTGGCTCATATTCACCCAGCCTTGATCAATATCCTCAGGTCTTTTTTTGCCAGGCAGCTTTCCAGGCACTCTTCCCCAAGCCTGTAACTCTGCATAGGGTTGTTCAGACCCAAGTGCAGGACCTGGCA